>VYZX01016219.1:189602-232656 GCA_013401335.1 Brachypteracias leptosomus
AAAAAAAAAAAAAAAAAAAAAGTAGTTCTGTAGAAGTCCAGTCAAATTTGCTTACCCTGGAGGCAAATAAAGCTCAAGACATCAGGACAGAAAATATTCCTCTTTTCCTACTGAGCCTGTTACAATCCAAGCTACAATCAGAATGAAATATCTCAATTAAATTTGTATATGAATGTCAGGATTATAAAGATCAGGCAAAGCTTTCTTACAGCTTTCAAACACTGCAGGAAGGTATACTGACAGACAGAAATCCTCTAATTCTTCCCTTTTGAATAGGGGAGAAGTGAAGGGAGTAAGATGTTCAGTATTTATTTTCCGAGGCAGGTCCATTCCCTATTATCCTTAGTCAGTGAGCTACTCTTGCTACAACTGCAGCACTTGAGCCAATACTACTCCTATTTCTCCCTCCTCACTTGCTTACAATAGGAAAGAGTTAGGCAAAACATAAACAAGACAGCTAAAGGCTTAGTCTTCTCAAACAAAAAAACAACCCAGCAAAAAATAACAAGCAAGAAAACCTTTGTCCCCTCTATCCAGGAAACAAACAGAGGATTGTTTTCAGCTTAGAAACTACCAAACACCTACAGATTCTCTTTGGGCGGCAAAGAGTAAGTTCCTGACTACAAAAGCCTACATATTAAGATCTCACATCTTACAAATTAATTTGCAGTTATACTTATGGAGAATGAAGTAGGTGATTAAGCACCTTGTATCTAACTTGCAGAACTAAAAGAAAAGGAAAAAACAAAGAACTTTACAATATTGTATAGTATCTAGGTAAAGAATAGGGTCTATATGAGTATGTAAAAAATAAACATATGTAATTATTCAAGCGCAATCTACTTATGCATCACTTCTCAATAATGAACATTTACATAGTACTGACGTAAGAGATTCTAGAAAAAAATTTATGCTGAAATGCAAAGAAATATTTAACTCTTCTATTTTATAAATTATATGTTACCAAATACTGTACACAGTTTTAAAACAATAATTTGATTGCTAGGTTTCTAAAAGTGTAAAATGTTTTCAGTCAGAATGTTCTAGGTCTTTGCTGAAAGATACTTGTAATTTTGGACCAAATTATGCTACTCGTAACACGTACAAAGAAAAAGAACACGCTAGTAGGAATAAGTGTTAACAATTATTGTAAAGTTCAGAACAGATCAGGACAGGGAAAGAGAAAGAAAAATGACACTTCAAATGAGACAAGACAAGCAACTAAGCAATTTACTATTGAACTTAAAAATCCTGGGAAATTATTTTTCTTGTCGTTTCAAGGCCCAAATAACTAAAAATAAAGATGTGCCTTCTAAAGGCACACCAATCCTCTCCACCACCAGACAGGTGCAGGGAACACAGCTTTGAGAATGTATTCATTTGAGATTGTTAACACTTGCTACTAGAGAGCCAAAGTTATAAATTACATTAAACCCTGTGAATTTTTAAACAAGTAAGGACTATAATCTCAACCCTTAAACACTGTAAAACACATGTTCTTTTCCACTTGAGAGCTTAAGTACTCTGCTGACTCTAGGGAGCTGCCTACCAGAATAAGTGTTAAGGCAAGTATAGAAGACTTACAAACATTTAGCAATAAGACTTTAACACCAACTAGTCTCATACAAGAAAAATGACAGAAGACAAACTAGATACCTTTATAGGTCCATTATTAAAGCTGTACTGACTTTTGCAGTTAACCTTTAAATGGCATCTCTTTATTATTTGAAACGCAGTTTCAAACTTTTTTAAAGTTGTAAGATACCTTCCTGAACAAGACACCAATTTCTTATTTACAGATACAGCAGGAGTTTCTAAATGAATTAGTCCTGAAATCTTCAAAGAACTTACTAATAATAGGTTATGCAAATTTAATACGTAAGCGCAGAGTTTCACTTGGTTTTAACAAGACTGACTGAAGCTTAAGGTCTTTTAACTAGGTTTGATTTTTACTCTTCATTAAAAATTGTTATCCTTCACACAGACTGAAGTACTATTTTCTTCTTCAGAACATTCTGCAGATGTCTCCGGGTCATTGTCTCAAAGGGTTTGAAAACACAGGCCACTCTTAAAAAAAATAGCCAACATCTGCCTCTGCTCATCTACTCCCATTTTCTTATTTTCATCTTGACATCATACAAAATTACTTGCAAACCTATTATTTTCAGGCTTCTTTAAGAATTCTTTGGCATCTAATGAACAGGCTGCCACTTATAAAAAATAAGCTAACTGAAAGAAATGACAAAAAAGACAGGTCATTAACACAAAAGCTGTTCTAAACTCTTCTGTCTTAGTAAAACCTGTCCAACCAGAAACTCCAAATAGTAGGAAAAATTAGCTTGTCAGTATTACCACAGCATGGAAACATTCTGCTCTAGTGAATAAAAAGTAGCAAGGAACTCTGATACAGGTTCTAATTAATGCTTTTCTATAACTACAAAAAAATAAGTTAACAAATACTTGTAATCAAAATACTTTGAAGTGTGCTTTGCTGTAACAGCACAAAGTTGACATTTACATCACAGCAATCACTTAAACATATCACGTTCCTTTAATCATTAGAAAGTTCCTAAGTAACATTCCTCAGCTTTTTACTACTACTAAAAAAAAAGACCAGAAGATGCCTAGTTAAACATCTGTGCAGATAATCAATTGAATTCCCTCATTCAAGTTTCATTTGAAATTTGCTTTGTAAGCATGCTTCAGTGATCTCCAAACAGATACTATCCTACCCTAAAAATGCAGTTGGTTGAAACAAGGACAGAAGGAGGACACATACAGGGTGGATGACACAAGCTTCTTTGTGCTTTCTAGTTAAGATATGAAATATTCTGCTTGATCCTATACTAACATGTCAGGAAGAGCCAAGCCCATGTCACCAGCAATGCTTGTGTGTGTCCACCCCAGTCTATAAGCAGCAATACACAGCAGGTACACTTGTGTTTCAATGCGTGTTTGTAGGGACAGTCTCAGTGGAAACAGTACAACCCAACGTTCATCCCTCCCTGAGTAAAATAAAGCCTGCTCCTTGCAGACCCAGCCAGCCAAGAGGAAAACTGTGCTACTGTGCCTTTACCAGTCTGAGCCAATTCCACCAGGGCAGTGCCAGAGCAGATGGCATTTCACAGGCACAGCAGGACCTAAACTTTTTCAGTCTGCTAATCACATCTTCAGATTTCAACACACATTTCCCTCCCGTACTCCCCAAACATGAGACCGTAACTGCTTGTATATACAAAAATGCAGTTTAACTGAAATTTAATTTCATACTATGTAATGAGGATAATTCTAAGAAAGTGATAATGTGGAGGATATAGTGGAATTGCAAGACCAGGTATCAAACAGCCTGTGAGTGCATTTACACATGACACTGTCTAGGTGGCAATCCAAACAAACTGAAGGCTAGTGTGGACATTAACCAAGACAATAATCACTTCTCTCAAAAACATTCCTTTCTTTTAAAAGTTAGCACCATTAAACTAAACACATGACACTGAATGTTATTAACTGCTAATGATGCCCTATAAATACAGACATCAATCCCTGCCTGAGAGAAAGCTCACAAAGTCAGTTCACTTCCCAGGTTCCAAGCCCAGCTAAGAGGTAATCCACTTCTGTAAAGCGCACAGGCTGGAGGGTTCCCTGGCCACCATACACCACGCACACAGAGACACCTGAGGATTACTGTTTGTCAGCCATCAAATGTTGAAAAACAGTAGGTGTATCAGCAAGTTGTGTGAAAGGATAGAAACTATACTGGAGAGCCAAAAGTACTATAAAAACTCACTGCTACCTCTTCTTAAAACCTTTACTTCTTATCCTATATCAGTAACTTAAAGGAACTCTAAATTTATGAGTACTCTAAGAGAATCTACAGAAATTATATTCCTGAAGCAAACAGGTATCACACAACAATGCTTAATCCAAAAAAAAAAATTTAAAAGACCCAGAAAATACATTATGATTGAGTCTGTATTATTAAACTGACTCTATGAAAAGTAAAAAGACTCTAAATGTAAATACAAGCCTTTAACTTTAGGTCACACTGGAACAACAATGGTGTTAAAGATGCAGTCAGTGAGCATAGTGTAAGAATGCCTTTTTTAGCCTTTAGTTTAGCTCCTATTCTGTTAGAAGTTTCTTTTTTATTATATTGAACAATGTAAAATGACCAAAAATGAAGGTTCAAAGAGACACTCTAATATCAGTGTATTTTGTTAGTATTGTATTTCATAAAAGACATGAAAAAGTAGGGATGGCCCAACACATCAAAATTTACTCTTGGTCTCTAGCTGCCTGTATTTGTATGAACAATGTCCCTTTTCCAAAGCTGTATGATACATTTTCAAATACAAAACTGCTCTGGAAACTATAATTTTATTTCAGCAGTCATTCATTTTTATGTCATCTCTATTTCCTAGAATACTTCATTTTGTCACTCTCACCAGTAAGGCCATTCACTTAACTGGTCTTCCTTAAGGACAGATATCTCTGATCTGCTTCTGTCACACTTCCCTTTCCCAAACACCATCATCTGTCAGTTTACTTGTTATGCCATGAACTCTAATTTAGTAGTATTCGTGGTTCCTGTCTGTTTGGAAGGCTCCAGTACTCTTTTTCTTCTATGGGATCCTTAAAGTTATTGAACATTTTTATGATTCATTAACATTCACTCATATATTACGCAGTCTGCCCTGACCAATCCAAGCCCTCACTTTTATCTTACATTTTCGTTTCTGCTATTAAGTTACAGATAACTCCTTTTTTTTTTTCATAAAAATTTATTCTGTTCCATCGTTGCATCTTGCCAAGCATTGTTTTCACCCACTGGAAAAGACATGTTGAAATTCAATATTTCCTTTCACTTCCCTTTACTCTCATCTTAAGCTACTCTTTCAGCTCTCTCTCCATGAAGTTTTATTGTGGAAAAATGGGTGAGAGTCCAACAAAATACTCCATGGCTGTAGCCCCTATGGTCTGCCCTCCTTTCTCATTTGGTGGGCAAAAGCTTCTCATCTGTTTTCCTCCACAATTTTTTGCATCAATGATAGAACAGACTGCATCTCCCAGTTTTCCCGTGTGTAATCCTTATCTTTGCACAGAAGTACAAGATTTATTCTTTTCCATCTTCAGCAACTAGATCTGAACATAAGATCTGATAGTTACAGTTGGCTTTGTTCAGAGGTTTTTTTCCATTGATGGTGAGGCTGCATTAAGTTTTCATTTTTAGGTATAAGAAAACCGAAACAGGAGGAAAAAAGCTTTCTATAAATATAACTTTCCTATCAAATGTCAAATAAGGCCTAGGCTTTAACACAATTGCCACCCCTCAGTTCTGGTGTTCACTCATGACATGAGAGACACTCTCATGTTGATTCAGAGTCCATCTCACCCTGCAAACTTGCCCTGTGTTGGGCCATATTCCAGAGGGTCTCTTCACTTCTCATTCACCTTTTTTCATAAAACTTTCTGAATTTGGTATCTTTGAAACTTCTAAGGCCCTAGTATTCAATCAGTTCAGTTGGTCAAGTTCAACTGTCAGGATGGTACTGTCAGGCATATGCAAGCACACACGTACATTGTGTCAAAAGATGAGTCTTTTGCTCAGGAAAATATACCTGACCCCTTGTGGTTCTCTCCCCTTTCATATTTAACCTCACAGAACATACTGTTCACCAACCACAGTGTGAAGACTGTCGTCTTCGCCAGTCTAGAGACTCTCCTGGGAACCTCTTGTTCCTCATCTCTACAATTGTCTTTCCAAAGTTTAAAATGACTTCCTAGTCAAAGCTGAAAATCAGTACTTCATCCAATTTATCCTGTTAGTTTTCTTTGACACAATCATACAGTTCTTGGAACTTTCTCTCCCTGCTTCCTCCACTTTTCCTACTGGTGCCCTGATCACTCCTGTAACACACCACCCTCACCTTGCTCCAAATTTCTCCAGCTTTTCCACAGCAGTTGTCCATGATTTCTTTCCTTTCTCATTTGTCATTTTCTTTCTGGGAAACCACACCTGCAGAAACAGTCAGCCCCCTTTGCTACACTGATGACTTACAGACATGTTTCCCTGATTTTACTGTACTTTTTTTCTGTCCAGAATACAAACTGCCACCAAATCTTGGTTATCTAAAAGCCAGCTTGAGGTAAATTTTGCTAACAGGGTTCTTAGCTGCACTCAGTCTCCCTAGTAGCATTCTTTGCCATCCTCTGTGAACCATTGTATGGTCCTGGTGGTCATTTTGCAGAGGATACCAGAATTGTCAAGGTCAGAGAGAACCAGACAGAAACAATCTAATCCTACTCATATGAAATAGAGTTGTAGAGTTTTCCAAGACTGTTGCTTTCACCATGCATTCCTCCTCTTTGCGTATTCCCTGCACTCAGTCACATCATATTGGGCTGGATCACAGTCACAGCTCAACACACCCACATTTCTACCTTGATTTTCCCCATATAACAAACAATAAAAAAAACAAGAGATATGAAGAAACAGAAACAAATCTTGACATGCAGGGACACTTGTGGTAACACACATATCAACAGACAGCTTCTGCACTAGAAAGTTTATACCCCAAGGACTTAAGGACAAAGTATCATTTGTTTCACAAACAGGTAACAGAGACAGATATAAATTGTCTAAACAAATAAGGAACTGCATTAATTTCAAGTTATGTAAATATTTCACTCTTGAAATTGAGCCCTTTCTAAGGTAATGCATCAAAGGTACAAGATAGCTTGGAGCAGAAACTGGGGAGAGGTGGTGGTCAATCCAACAACTGAACCATAGACAATTTTTCCTGTAATTAACAGAGTGCAACATGAGAGCAGCCTTTATCCATGAAATATCACTCCCTTCCTACATGTTTGAACCTAGTCAGGTAACTGGAAAAAGCATCAGCTCTGTTTGCAGACTGTTTTGGACACATACCCTGTATATTTAATCATGAAGGCCTATTCTTTACTCAAGGAAAAATATGAATTTTAGAAATCACATATTCTTCATGGATTCTGAGAAGTTCCTATGTATGACTTCCTACACATAGTTATTTGCTCTCATATACATCATGTTAGAGGAAAAAAAATAAGTTTATTACAATATTTTTCAGGACATTGAGTGTTTTCCTGATCTGCAATACTAACAAGCAGATCTGCTTTCAGATTCCTTTCAGATTCCAAATTCTGATTCAGCTTTCATGGAAAAAACAAAACATTAAAAAAATCAAGTCCTAAATATGCAACAGTCAAAGATAGACCCTTTGATACCAGTAGCAATAGACACAGCAAACAGATTACTGTCTGATTAATATATGCAGCCAAAACAATCCACACAGATTTTATACTACCAATCAATACTGAAATCATACTCCTAATAAGCAATTCCTCTCTAGGTCCAAGATGAATACAAAAGTAAGGATACAAAAAACTTGTGTACTGCTAAAATCATATGAATTTCTGTGATCAGGAGAAGAGTTAATATCTTAGAGTTCAGAAAAGACACTGCATTTACATAATTTTTAACCTTAACTTCAGGTATATTTTTTTCCTTATATGTGTATCTATATTTTGACAAAGGCATTTAAGTATATCCATATACAAATGTAAAGATATAATCTATTCACGACTCTTTTCTCCCACCTCAAACTACACTGCCAGCCATATGTACTGCAGAAAAACCATACACAGCATGAACTTGCAGACTTTGGTGGCTAAAGTAAGCACAGATAGTCATACAATAGCTAAGAATAAAGGCAATCCAGTTTTATCAATCATCCAGCATTATAGTTGCCATACATGTTCAAGTACAGAAAACAATAATCTAAATAATTTTCATAAAGATTGCTCCTTAGAAACCATTTACAGGATTGTGTTCATAGATCCTCTTTCAACTTCTACCCCAGAAAACAGCAATAGCTCCACTCAGTTTCAGTGAGTGAGCACTACTGGTTGCACATACCTGTTCCCTCATACACACTCACCATACACATAGACCACTTAGAATTGTTTGCTTGAGCTTATTAGTATAAAAAAAAGTCAACTCAACATAATTATTTTCTCATATATTTAACTAGACAGAGAGTAGAGCATAATCTGAAATCAACAAGTAACTGAAAACTTAAGGTCAATACTAACATTCGCTATTTTCCTCAGGGAACAACTCAAATCTACACAAGAGGAAAATTTTTCATAATGAGAACAACCAACCATTGGAATAATCTCCTCAGGGAAGGGGTGGATTCCCTAACACTGGACACTTTTAAAGATTCAGCCGGACAGAGTGCTGGGCCATCTTGTCTAGACCGTGCTTTTGCCAAGCAAGGTTGGGCCAGATGATCCTCGAGGTCCCTTCCAAACTGGTATTCTAAGATTCAATACATCTGCCTTTTTCATTCTTATGTGCCCCTGCTTGCAGAGGTTCATACAAACCTCTACATACAAGAGGCTCAGAACAATCATAGAAAATACATCTAATACAATCACAATAGCAACTAAGCTCTCATTCAAAGTATTCCTGTCATGGTGGACCTGCAGCACATTCCTTGTACTCCACTGATCTTCCCAACAATGCTCATTAAATTCACTCTTAAAATATTAATATTGTGAAAGAATCATTTTAATGTTTTATAGATATCTGCAAAACATGCAGTCAGCCCTTAAAGAAATTTCACATACTAAATGCTCTCTGAAAAGCATTAAGTGCATACACTCCTGTTTCAAGGAAGCAATACAAAAACCTTGTAGTGTTTATTCAAATAAAGTTACACATTATGGGCTTACTTCTCCCCCCGAACAACTGATGTTTTATCAGCTCTGATCTCTCTCCAAGTCAGAGAGATCAGAGGATTTAACCTGTTTTATCCTTATAAAAATCACATATAAAATACTGCACAGAATATTTATCTATGAATCACATTTAAGCTGTGCTTAGTAAAGCACAGATATTTAATGTAAAGCATAATAGACTATTAGGAAATTAAAGAACTTCTGATCTCTTTGTTGTCTCTGTTCACTTCTAGTGATAACAAAGATATCAAATTCTGGAAGTCTACCAAACAGCTACATTTTATTATGAACATGTGTGATTTAAGTACTATCAATAAATTCTACGTATTTAGTTATGTTTGACATTTATGACGTTACTTAAAGAATAATAAATGCCTTAACTTGAAATATGCACATGCCTCTAGGAAGTGAGCTGAATATCAAAGGAAGCATTTAGTAGCTTGCATAAGAACAAATATCTTCTATCATCTAGAAAGGTTAATGAAACCACATTTTCTGAGGTTTTTGTCCTGCAGACAAACGTGACAGAAAGAGAGCATTTACTATCCAGAAGGGAACAAAGAAAGCAAATTATTACACAATATTCCCTACATAACTGCTAGTACAACGTTTTAATATTTCTTTCATAGTATGCATTAGATAATTCGAACCTCACTGAATGAGTTATTTCTGCAGGCTGTTACAGCATACTAGCATTTCAATCTTTTATGCAAAAAGTTACACGTTGTATTATTCTATTGTGCAAATGCAGGGAAAGAAATGCTCAAAAGCTATGCCACCGTTTCAGATTCACCTCGTATTTCCTCAGACCTATTTCACAGTCAATCATAAGAAGTGCACCGTGGAATATGTGTCAAAGCAAAATCAGAAAATTTCATTGAGTATCCATGAATTTCACCCACAACAGTATGAGATGGGGGATTCTGCAGCAACAAACCACTTCCCAGAAACTGTCCACTTGCACGTTTATCAAATACATTCCCCTTATCCCCCCCTCCTCTAACGGGCTGATAATCCACTTGCAGCAGCCCCGGGCCAGTTCCACCAGCAGCACAACCCCATGTTCCAGCGCTTCACGTGCAAGCTCCCAAATAAAAACAAACTCCACACACGGGGNCGCTACAAAAAACAAGACTCACTGAAAAGTTTTCCGGGAGGCAGAAACCAACAGAGTTCCATTCAAGAAAACTGAGCGTTTCGGGCATCCCTCCAGACTCTGCTGAACAGCTCTCTCTTCAGTAAAAAGAAGTTTCTTAAATCCCATCAACCCTTACCTAATGTTAACTTATGTGGAGCGAGAAAGAGAGGGTGAGAAGGAGAGAAACAAGAGACAGTAACCTGCAAGGCAGAAGGACAGCTGCCACTCAAAGACACCATTTGATAAATAATAACCCTCAAAACCTGATATTTCTTTAACACTTCGCAATCATTTTGTCAACAGAAAGCAGGAAGAACCAGAAGTGGTGAGCAGCTAGAAAGCTGTGGTTTCTTTCCCTCGTAAAGTCTGCCAGAAGCGGAGGAGGTGGTGGGCTTTGGAAAAGAAACAATCAAAATAACAAGGTAGCTGATAGTTGAGGATATTTGCTTTGCGGTTTTGTTTTAATCAATAAGAACTACTTTTAAATATTTAAGATCCTATGAAAAGCAAGCGAGCGTTCTGCTCTATAGCAAATACATTATTGTGATTTAGCTTCTAGACAGACTTAAAGGATTATATCGATTCTGCAGAACCAAGCTGAGAAACTCGCTAAGGGACTAGCATTTTCCTCCATTCCTTTAGCAGGAGTTTGACAGCAGACATCCAGCACAGACACATCCAGCAGCTAGGAAAAGCGAGTGGCCCTCATTCCTCAGAAAGTTTCTCTTCAGTTTCAGAGAAACCTACCTGCTCTCTGGAAATGCAAGGCAACGAGGGTCTCCTAAACATTTTGCAGCTGCCATAGTAGCTGGCCGAAGTTTCCCCTAAGGATACGCAGCTCGATCTCCTCCTGGGTCTGATCACAGGCACTTTTTCCTCCACGCTGGGAAGCCGTGGGTGGTGATGATGCTGGTGGTGCGCTCCTCGGCTCTGAGCCGAGAGGATGCCGTGCTCCCCGCCGCAGAGTGCCAGGAGGCAGCCTGCCACCCCGACCGAGCCGGCCAGCAGCGGCCTGAGGGCTGGGGGTAGCGAGTGAAGGCTGCTGAGCGACACCAGCCACACCAGGCTGGAGAAGACCAAGACGACGAGGCTCCGGCGCAACTTCAGGGAGCTCTGCAGCAGGGTCAGCGCCGCCACCGAGCCCAGCACTGTCAGGAGCCTGCCCAGGACCATCGGAGGCTCGGCGGGGGGCCCGGGCTCCTCTCCGTGCCCTTCGGCGGGCAGCAGCCACTGCAGAGCCACGAAGTCCCCCAAGTAGCAGCACAGGGGAAGCGCCAGCAGCCACCAGCGGGTCGAGCCGCCGCCGCCGTGCTCCCCGCGCCTGCAGCCGGCCAGGTAGCAGGTGAGGAAAAAGAAGGCACAGGCAATGCTGAACAGGGGGCTGAGACAGCGAGACAGGCACAGCACGGCGTGCAGCGGCCAGGGGCTCCGCCAGCTGCTCTCGTCCTGCTGGCCCCCGGCGCTGCCCCGGCCCGGGAAGGCCAGGAGCGAGAAGACAACGGCGGCCAGGGCGCCCAGGCTGAGCAGAGCCCGGGAGGAGGAGGAGGAGGAGGAGGCGGCGGTGGGCAACAGCAGCAGAGAGAGGAAGCTCTTCGGGGGGTCCTGTCTCAGGGGGGTCGCGCAGCTCTTCACGTAGCCGTTCCGCAGGCTCTCCGGGCTGCCGCCGCCGCCGGGGAGCACCAGGAGAGCGGCCGCCCCGCTGCCGTCCGGCTGCTGGCAGGGCTGCGGGGGTTTGCTGGGTCCGTGGTGGGAGGCGGCCGCGGCGGCGGCTTCCCTCTCTTCCCCCATGGTGGTCGGGGCGCGGGAGGACGGGGCAGAGGCGCGAGTCGCGCTAGCTCCGGCCCGACCGCGCCTCCCTCATCGCCTCAGGAGAGGGGCGCGGGGCTGAGCCGCTGCTTCTCCCCCGCGGGCAGCGGCGTCCGCGGCATGGTGGGTACGGACGAGAGAGAGAAAAGGTAAAAGTCTCGCTCGCTGGCTCTCCCCAAGCAGCTCCAGCGGCGGGGACTCGCTGTCGCCTCCCAGCGCTCAGCGGCGGCGGCCGCGGGCGAAGCCCCGGCGGGGGTGGGAGCGCGGCGGGGAACGGCCCCCGCCCACCACCGCCCCTCGCGCCGTCTGCGCACGGCGCGCGCGGANCGGCGAGAGGGGGCTGCGGGGCCGGCACTCCGCGCCGCGGCGACTTTCCTCCGTACCTCTTGTCTGGCTCGGAGCCGGCCCCGGGAAGTTGCTCGTGCGGACTTGAGAGCGCACAAAGAGCTGCGAAGTGCTTCCCCTTTAAGGACCATTTCCTCTCTTTCCCCCCCTTTTTTTTTGTTTTTGTTTTGTTTTTTTAACACCTGAACAGTAAGTACGGATTAGAGTCATTTTCTACACTTTTTTTTTTTAGTCTTTGTTAACAAAGTTACAGCTCAGACGGCGTTGCTGGACTGGGTTTGATTATTTGCACAGCTAACCCTTCGGAGCGGCTCACGATAACCATTTCGGAGCAGACTGTTAAAGTGCTGAGTGCTCTAAGTGAAAACGGGCTGACAAGGAGCCTTTGCTCGTGCGCCCCGTCTGCCTGTTTCTGTCAGGGTAACTGCTGTTGAAATTATAACTGTGCATCTTTACCTCGTTACTCAAATGTCCTTTGAGCCACGTTTCCACATGATACTGTGCTGCTTTCCTTGCACCGCTGTAGAAACCAGCTGCTCAGGTAAGTCGGTGATTGCGCTTTGCGCTTGCTCCTTGAAAGGAGGAGTTCCTGCAATGGGTGGCTGCTTTTGCGGGGGCAGCCCCGAGAGGCAGCGCTGGGGGCAGCTGCGGGGCAGCAGGAGGTGCTGCTGCTGGCCTGGGAGCTGGCAGCACGCTGAAACCATCCGGCTTGGCTCCTGGCAGAAAACACAATGTGCAGAGACAGACAAATAACTTCTGTACCTAGGAAGATGGAAATAGGTAATCATTTGTCTTTCACAAGGCAGATGAAATGGATGGGATTTTAATACTGCTGTACACCTTCCTCTGTTGGAACTACACTCTTTCCCCCAAAAGAAGAAAGATTCTGTCCTGTTACCAGTATGACAGTACAGAATCCACGTTAAAAAGTTTCCAGAAGAGAAAATGTGAAGTTCCTTTGAAGTCTATATTCTTACATTTACTTCTATTTGTATGTTAATGATATCAATTGGACCATCGTCAAGTGATTATGTGTTTTCAAGGCTGAGATGTATCTTGCTATTATGCCTATCCTTTATTTTTCAATTTCCTTGAATTCAGCTATAAATAAATGCATCCCAGAAATAATTAGCATAATCTTCATTAAAACATCATATTTGAGTATATATCTATAGCAACTGACACTAGAAAGTGCATAAGGAAGAGTACAGAGATAGGACATCATATAGAGTCATGGACTGGTTTAGGTTGGAAGGGACCTTAAAGATAATAGTTGACCTCTTAATACCTTGAATGCAACCATCTGTAGCTTTAGCACTTTCTGAATGAGAAGCGGTGTCTTATTTTTAACAGTTCTCAGTAGATTTTTATTTCATAAATTTGCCCAGTCTATTTTTTTAAGTCCACGTAGGCTTTTGGCATCTGCAGTGTACTGCAGGAAAGGGTTCTTGCTCGGTGCCACTTGACTATGCATTGTGTGAAATGGGGTTTTGTTTTTTAAAGTTTCCTTTCTCAGTTGATATTCTTCTCATGTTGGTAGAAATGGTGAACAGTTTCTCTCTAGTCACATTCTATCTGCAACTTGTGATTTTATATCTTTCCCTTAGTCTTGTATTTTCCAAGGTGAAGAGTTTTAGTCTCTTTGATTTTTTCACAAGTTTTTGTGTGGTTGGTTTTTTAGTTTTTTGAGCACTAGTATGTGCTTTTGGAGATGAGGAAGTTACATATAGTATTCAAGAAACAAGACCAGTCAAAATAATGGTTTTCATGTCATTATCCAGTTCTTTTCTTATAATTCCTGTCATTTATTTGTTTTGTTTTGTTAGGGAAGTGAAAAAGCAGATAAACTGAGCAGTGTTGTTCTGTTGAACGTTGAACAAACATAGAACGTTGTTTTTGTAGCATTAACTATGTAGATCCCAGGATCTGTCTTCTGACTGTTAATGTCTACAGGTAATTTTATAGGTAAGGGTAGGACTTTTTTTCTGCATATACATTTTGGTTACATACACTAAATTTCACCTGCCTGTGCACTCAGGGTTGTGAGGCTGTATGCAGAGTCTCTCAGCCAGCTCTGGTTTTACTACCCTCAGTAACTTAGTGTCGACAACATAGTTACTATTTATTTGTTTTCAGATTATTTATCATGAATTAATTGGCTTGTATTCCAGTGGTATGTCTGTGCAAAAACACCCTGAAGAAACGTACACACAATTCATTCCAAAATGTAGTGGAATGTAGTTGTTCTCTAGCAGCATCTCCATTGCCTAACAATACTCCCCCTAGCATTTGCCAGGCCCCTGCCCTGAGTAGTTTACAATTTAATAAGGAACAAATTCAGTATAAAGAAAACTTGGTTTGAGTAGTTTGGCATCAATCATAAATTAGAGGAGCAATAACTGAATTTCTCCTTGTGACAGAATAATTTGTAGAATAAAGAAATAACTTTTCATTTACTATTCCTTAAATACAGAAAAGTATAAAGTGTTTCATTTAAATTGGAATGAAGAAATTGATTTCACAGTAATTGAATTTTTTTGTCATCTTTCAATCCAGTTTCACTAAGAAGAGGAGATAGGTAGTTCAGTGATTTTTGGTTGGTTCTTAAGGTACCATATGATAGAACACCCGCACCTCTAACAGTGGCCTCGACATACAAACAAATGTCCTTAGTTGGTAAGTTTCTAAATGAAAATTGGGCTACAAGATTTCTAAACACTGAGCCCTTGTTTTCATGGTCTGTTCTCTGTTCCAAAACAGAGTAACTACAAAGAACAGAGAATATATCCATGACTCTCTTCACTCAAGGCTGCAATCTTGGCATCTTCTTTGGCCTGTTTCTCTCCTTTGACCCACACATCCAGAACATGTCTAAATCTTACCACATCCACTTGAATATTTCTAAGTTTTCATCATTCTTTTCTGTTTGCACTGCCAAATTTTGTGTTGTTTTGTTTGGGGTTTTTTTTCATCAATGCCCTGGCTATTGTGTGCCCTGTAATCTTGGTTTGCGCAGGGATCAGCTCTCTTCAAAATTGCTGTGGTTTTCACCTCAAAGTACCTTTGTTGCCTCTGGTCCTTCAGACACATCAAATACAAGCATTTGATTATTCCTTCCTAATCTAGTCCTGTGGTTTCAGTCAGTTTCTCACCATGTGGACAAATTTTTCATCTATTTAATAATTTTGGACACAGTTGCCCAACTCTTCACTTCAAAAAACCATTTCGTGCTTTCTCTTGTATCAGCACAGAAAGTTTAATCAAATTCTAGGAAGTCCTCTTTAAAGTTTCCCTTCAAGCCTTCCCTACTGCATTCATCAAAGTAATAGTAATGAGTTCTAATTATTATTGTATGTAATTGTGCTCTGAAAAGCACACTGGAAAGTGGTGGAAAAAAGTTGTTCCTTGTACGATAAGATGTCTCTAGTGGATATTGCAATTGCCAGTTTAAAAAGGGTGGGTGATAGCACTAGAAGGATGGAGCTGCTATGATATGCCCTGGTTAGATGAGAATTCCCATTTCTGACAAAGGAAAATACTGGTGCAGTGACCCAAGCTGTAGCTCAACAGCAACAAACTTAGAGGACCAATCCACAAGTAGCAGAAATACTGTACCAAACTAATTAAACACTGACTCTTTAAGACACTAGGACACAAATCTTGAACTGGTCTCTGAAGGTTTTTTCTGGTGCCCATATTTTGTTTTTAAGAAGAGAAGCAGCACGCCGGCTTCTGTCCTGCATCCAGATGTTTCTACTACTATAGTTTTTAAATCTAAGCAATCAGCCTCCTCATCTGAACAAACTTGGACTTTTCTGAAATGGACCAACATGTGCATCTGCGGAGAAGCGGGTAATGATGTGCTCCTTTACAGCAGAAATATATTTTGATCATACACTAGCTCTCACTTTAAAGTCTTTGGCTGAATGTTTTCCCCAAGGTACCATGAATTTGGATGCTTATTTCCTAATAAAGATAATGGGCTATCAAGGTCAACAAATTTGTCAAAATTCTTTCTTTAAGTTATTAGAGATCTGTATAATCATATGTGGTACTGATTTTTTTTTTTACATGAGCTTACTTGAAGAGTAATGGGACAGTTTAATTTTTTTACAATAAAAACGTAGGAATTTGTCAAATGTGATTGCTTTGGTCATATTTCACTTTTTCAAAGCTGGTTATTTGAGCATAATTTGTCATCCTATGGTATAAGCAAAGCTGAAGATCAATAATAGAACAGAAAAGAGATTACTTTCTTCCTATGTGGCATCTCTCTATAAAAAGTTTACTTTATGCTGAATCATGTTTTATTATAAAATCTACACCTTCAGTGAAATAGCACTGAAGTTAAGAATACATACTAATATTTTGATAGCAATTCAGTCCTTAACTTGCTAATTGAAATTTGTCTTTAATTGAAATTGAAGCATTTTGTGGACTCTGCTCATTAATAGTAGTAAAGATTAAATCTAACTAGGGAGCTGGTTTGGTTTGTTAGAGAAGTCTGTCTTAACACATGAGCACCAAATGCATACGTATCCTTTGAAAAAGATCAAAATCAGTCCAAGTCAGGTCAGTTATTGGGAGGGAAAGGAGGGGCAGAAAAAGTTGAGCTGAAACATTCATTCAGCTTCTCTTTTTCACATATTTCAGAGACCCATTTTATTGACCCTAAATCATTAAGACAGTTCCTTGTTAATTAACATTCATTTAAATTCTGTTGAGCTGCTGAAATTACATTATACTGTCAGCAGGTGTAAAACAACCCAGTAAAGAAATGGTGCTGAGTTATACCTATCCAGGGTCTGGCCTGTGCTTCAGCACATGCTTCAGTATGATCTCAACTACTTTGTTTAGCTGTCTTATTTCATCCAGTTGTGTACAAGACCCTGAATAGGCCTTAACATGTGCAGAAGTTCATCACGCTTAATGCTTCTTTGTGGTAAGTATTGTAAAATCTCGGACCTAGAAAAAATTAGTATTAACATATTCACTATTTGTCTTGTTCATAATTAAATAAAACTGAAACCTTTGACCTGAAGTATCTGGCTACAGATGTCTGAATAATAGTACTTTGACAGAAAAAAATGTGGAAATACATACAATCATAGAATGGTTTGGGCTGGAAGGGACCTCTGAAGGCCATCTAGTCCAACCCCCCTACAATAAGCAGGGACATCTTTAACTAGGTCAGGTTGCTCAGAGCCCTATCAAGCCTGACCTTGAATATCTCCAGGGATGGGGCCTCCACCACCTCTCTGGGAAACATGTTCCAGTGATGAACCACCCTCATATTAAGAACTTTTTCCTAATGTCCAACCTAAATCTATCCTTTTCTAGCTTAAATCCATTACCCCTTGTCCTATCGCTCCAAACCCTTGTGGGTTTTTGCATAGCCTTTGGAATGTGAGTATTACTTCTGCATTTTCCTTAGTTAGGTTCACTTGCCTGTCCCGAAGTGCTCACAGACACCCCCCCTTGAAGGTGATGGTTCCAGCCCACCCCAGGGTGCTCAAAGACCACCCCATGAAGGTGATGGTTGCCCCCACTCGCCAGAAGGCCATCACAGGGCCCCCCAGACAGCACTGAGTTCTGCTTGCCCCTTCCCCCAGCGGGTCCTGCTCTCCCCTCTCCCGCGCCTGCTCCCGCTCTTTTTCCACACGTGGCCGCCCGGCCCTGGGCACACCCCGCAGCCCCCGTGTCTTCTGTTCGCTCCGCAGTGAGCCCAAGAGCTGGTGTCACCGCACGGGAAGGTGGAGAGAGAGACAAAAGTTCTTGGAAAGCCTGAACTTTGTTCACAAGCAACCTTCCTCCTGCGGAGCCCTGCAGACATGTGCAAAGGCCACAGCAAACGCAACTGTTCTGTTCTGCCACTGATTTGTACTCAGCTTGTGCTGGATTTTTACTGCTTCTTATGCAGGATGCAGAAAAATGAGGGTGACCCTGTGCAGGTGGAGCAGGAACTACCGAACATCCTGTGCGAGCTGCTGGCAGAGCCATGTAGACCTCATGGTGAGAACCAGTCCATACAGAGCTGCTTCTGCCCAGCATGTGAAAGCAGCAGTTACCAGGGATTAGCTCGCCAGACAGGTGCTTACTCTGAAGTAGTTTAGTCTCTCCTACTTAATTAGCTAATTAACTTATCTATACTCCCAGCAGAGGAGAGAAAGAGCAAGAGATAAGGACAGCACACGCAAAAACCAGGCCCTCTCCAGACAGAGTTCTGTTCCTCATGCCCAAGAAGGGATGGACTGCACTCAGGACACTGGTGTTCTGGAGCCCGGCTTTTCCAAAGCAGCTCTGAGCAGAAGGGAACAGCTGCCTGGGGCTGCCACCCTGCTTCTCATGCACAAAAACTGCCCTGAATTACCCAGCTAACAAAGGAGAGGAATAGACACCTGATATATCCCACCCTGTTGATGTACCTCTTTCCTACAAAATGAGGCACTGGAAAAAATTCATCATCGAGGTACTTTTTAATGATTTTTGTTGTTATTGTTAAACTATACACAGTAATATTTTGTTCTTCAGTCACTACAAGGCTATTGTCTGTTGAGCCCCACTGTAACACAAATGCTTGGCACAAACTCTAATGAACGGTGAGGGCTCTATGCTCAGGGGTCTATGTTTAAGCTCCAGTTAAGAATTTGTCCAGGACAGTATTTAAGCCTCTGTTTAAAACCCACTCAAGATCATGAAATGAAGTTTTTCTGAACAGTGCTGAAAATAGATACCATGTACATTTTGTCCCTTCCTAAACGGATCCTTAGCATTGAGCAAAAACTTGAGGATTCAGCAAATGAAGATATAAACTGACTACAAATTCAGTGGAGCTTTAACAAGGATATGGAAATACTATAACAGAAGGTGGTGTTTGATTATCAGGCTTTCTCTTACTTACAAAAGAAATAGACAGCAGCTACACTAGCCTGAGTGTCTTCATGCACAGTAAGATGTAATGTCTTACGTGAGAAAGGGTCGACAAAGAATTAGAGTGTGTGAGGAGCATTTACTTCCTAAAATACTAGGAAATGGTCTTAATGTTGACATGCAGATCACCCCCCTTCAAGTATAGCTTTTTTAAAATCTGAGGTAAGGCAAGCTGTGGACAGGGAAAACAGTAGCATAAGCAAGTATTTACTGGCCACCCTGTTTTTGTCAGTAGCCTTTTATTGGTTAATATAATTTCAAATCATGCAGCAGTGGAAATCCAATTTGTACTGCATGCTACTGGCCAGAACTGGGCAATTGAACTCCCAAATATAGAAATCAAATACTTTTTCTTTGCATAGTTTGTCATTAAACTCACAGATCCATTTTCAGAGCCTAATGCCTATCAAATTCAATTTTCAACATTATAAAATGGGATGTAAAAGGGCACTACTGGTGTCTCAACAAGATCAGTTCAGGGTAGCCCAGGAGAAAGATTTTTGTGGCAACTAAACACAAGGGACACGAAATGCTTGCATGAATGAACGGCTAATTCTGGATGGTGATATGAAGAAAGCGAAGCAGCGGCTGTAGCAGCGGTGAGTTGTGTATCCCAGTGCTAGGTTTGGGCAGGTGGGGGGTCCCCAGAACCAGGGGAACCCGGGGCAGAGTGGGAGACTTGGCGGGAGCCGGCGGCTCTCCCGAGGATGACATGGCTGGGGCAGTGCCAGGGCCACCACAGGGGATTGAACCCTGCTGAAACTGGAAGTGACGCTCAGTTGGTGAAGAGCAAGGTAGATGTCTGAATAATAGTGCTTTGAAGAAAAAATGTGGAAATAGGTACAATATTTTACCTCTTAAAAAAATATTATCTGGAATATTAAGCATTCAAGGATGATCATAAACTGTTATATGTCATTAACTTCTACAATGTGTGGAGATTATTTTGGTTTTAGCATTCAAAGTAATGATGAACTATTAAGACAGCCTGTGGAAGCAGATCTCCAGAAAAAAATGTGAATGTAAGTTTTCCCCCTCCCCAAAAGAATGAGAAACGTAACAGAATCCTGTAATTGTGGCTTAGTAACTATTTCTTCTGGAGATTCAACATGAGATTTAAAAAATAGCAAAATTATGCAATTAAGCTAATTATCTCATTAGCGTGGAAGTATTCTGTCATTCTAACCACAGAAGGAATTCATCTGAGTAAAAAAGCAGACAGGAATAAAGTGTGGTAGGAGACAGAAATCGTCTGGTTTTAAAATGATAAATTCATGTATTTTATGTCTGTTCTTTAAAACCTAAGTCCGGCCCCAGCATTTCTTAGGTTAATTTTATTTTTATTAATTGTTAAGACCAAGTTGTCCATCATACATAACCTGAGCCTTCTCTATTGTCCAGGAAGTCATGATATGCAGTGAAAGTGTTCCGATTTCACACAGTAATCTTTCCTACTTAAGTCTATTTATTTAGCCCAAAGATACTTTTCTTCCCCATATAATGCGACTGGCCTGTTCAACATTCATATCACTACCAGGTACAATGGCAGTGACTTACCAGCCTGCTCTTGGCATCTCTGCTGGAGCTCCTGCTCCCTCCCACCACTCCCAGTCTATCGACAGCAGGGCCTGTCATGCGCTTTGGGCTCCAGACAACTTAGAGCCCGCATTTACCACATCAGAAACTGCACACCAGCTAAACTCTGGGGGGTTTACCACTTTTATCTGCTCTGTGTGGCTATTTACAAACACCAAGGGGTTGCATAGAGTTGTCAGAGGCAAACAAAGCAGACAGCAGTTTCACAAGATCCAGTAACAGAGAAGTGGCTTCATCATTTATCTCGGCTGCTTTTGTGCTCAAAACTAGTGCTTATTACCTTTAGGCATGATGTTACAGTAAAAGGAGGAACAATTGGATGTGAAAATGTATTTAAATATTTTCAAGATGCTAATTTTTGGCAGGCAATATTCTTTATGAATAAGAAAAAGTAGGATCTTTTAGAGAATACTGTGGGCTTTACCCAAGCAGCAAAGAATAGTCCATCATAAAAATCCTCTCTCCACTATCGTTAAGAATGTGGCTAGATTGACTACATAAGCAAAAACGAGGGTATGCTATGGAAATTTTACAAATTCTAAATCTAGATTATGCAAGGGTATTAACTTCAGTTGATTAAATTCTATGTGCCTATTGTTAGGTAAGATGTGTCCAGCGCTGGAGTGCAAAGCAGTGATGTAGAAACAATCAGCCACGTGCTCCTGCTGGAGCTTTCCAGCAGCGAAAGAGTAATAACTGACCACAGTAACAGCAGCAACACATTTACAAGGGTTCTCTCCTTGCTTTGGAGTTTTTATGTTTGAACTAACAAGAGGAAAGGACCTTCAAAGAGAGTGAACTGAACACAGCCATAGGTTTTACCAGAGCTGATCAATGAAGCCCAGGAGTTCACATTATGGTATCTTTGCACTTACGCTCCATTAGTAATAACCAGGTAGCAATGACTGACACTTAATAGAGCAAACTCAAACACTGTACCAGTGAAGAACAGCATTTAAGTTTACATCATTAACTGATTTCTTATTTATCGTGTACTTGCAATATCATTTATATCATTCTATAATGATTCCTGTTGTGATTGTTTAAATTCTATGAGAGTTTATGGAAGCATGGAAAAAAATCTTGAGGGTTTTTTGAGACCTGAAAATCTGTCTAGTTCAACCTTGATGGAATTTAACTACATATGGAAAATAAGTTACATCAGTTGCAAGTTACATGAAACACATGTATGTTTTTATAACTATTAGCATAACATTGTCCATGATCTGAGTTACAGAGGTTTTGATTTTAGCATTCAAATAACATTTTTCAAGAGGAATAGATATCACATAATAAATGTCACTGATATAGTATTCACTAGCGCTGATCTACAACAAACTGCAGTGCTATGTTTACTTGTATTGCTATATTCAAAATGTCTTCTATGCTAGAATTAGAATGTTTATTAAATGTGAATATTCTGCCAATAGATTGCTAGAGAAAAAAGCATAATGAACAGTGCAATTAGTAAATGAAGTGAACATGTACCTGTATTACCCTTTATGACTGTTTACTTACTTGCTGATTTGTAAAATTCGCTGATTTGTAATCTGCTTCTCTGTGACTGCTGCTAATGACAAAGACTCTAAAATACATAATAATTACTGCTTAATACTAATGTTGTGCTCAATAATGGTTTGAAAGTTTGTGATTCCTGACCACTTTGTTGTTTAGTGGTTAATTATTGTAAGGCATATTGCAATGAAGCAGTTTCCAAGCTGGAGGTCTCCTAGATGCATGCAACCTTTGGGATTTAAAACACTGCTTTCATTATCTGATATCTAAAACTTACAAAAAAGCTACCTGCCAGGGGGTTAGCCAAATACCAAAGGTGGTGAGTGACATATTTTAACTGAAGTTGTTTACAGCATGTATTCAAATTGCTGCTGTTAGTTCTGAGGCACTTTTGTATTAAAAAATGAACATCAGATGTCAAGCAATACTGTTAAAGGTTGGATTTAAACAAGATTTTGTGTTCTTCACTTTTGGCCTTGATTGCATATCGTGAATTTACTTAAATAGCCCTACTAGTTAAGATACTATGTACTTGGCATGTTTGCTTTCTTTATTGCTGAAAGTGAGGACTCTAGCCTTTACACATATGTTTAGGTTTGCTTTTATTTATTAACATGTCCCCTTCCCATGATTGATGCATTTTTCATGTAAGTTCTGAAAGGGCTGGAGGGAAGGAGGAAAATATCATTTCAGTTTTAAGGAAATATTTAGTTAAACTTTTAATGCTTTCTGATGTATTAGGGGGGAAAAAAAAAAAAGATAACCATTTTCCAGGCTCAATTTATATACTTTTTAGATTAGGAATTGTTAAAATATGTACTTGGGGCAGTTATAGTGTTAGTTAAAATCCTGGGTTGTATCCTATTTAGCTACCTCCCCAGCCAGGTCTTCTACACAGATGGATCTGTACCAAATCTAATGGTGAAATTAACATATTTCTAAATAGAGAAACATTGAATTGCTCTAAAATACATTAATCTGGCATGTAAAATGAAAATAACTAAGGAATTTTCAGATTTTGAGTTGAGAGACCTGATTCTGTACACTGCCCAGCAAAATAAAAGAGCCTTAGAGAGGATAAGCACGAATGCTGCTTTAGTATATATATTTTTATGAGACTTTAGGCAATAATAATCTATAAAAAGGATCATGTTTCTGGGGGTCTAGCTGAAAGTCTTTGTTTTTATAGCAGATACAGGAGTATATTGACTTAGGACATAAATGAAATGAGTATATAATTGTT
This sequence comes from Brachypteracias leptosomus, assembly GCA_013401335.1. Lineage (NCBI taxonomy): Eukaryota > Metazoa > Chordata > Aves > Coraciiformes > Brachypteraciidae > Brachypteracias > Brachypteracias leptosomus. Next base: position 212,960 of record VYZX01016219.1, read on the forward strand.
TATTTTACTATCTGTAAGGTAACAAGATTTTAGTTGCCAGAGCACTATGCACAAGTACATTTGTTTTCTGTTTGTGTTAATCTGAAACATAATATAAACTATTTTTATAAATGGACATGATGATTTATAAGATATTTGTGAAGTCAGGCCGTGCTTTCCCAGTTACTTGGAAGGTTAGTCTTAAATGACAAAATGACTTGCAGAAATTTAACTTACGTGAACCTTAACCAATAGAATCAGGTACTTTCCATGTATTGTGAATTACTTAATCACTGAACATGTTCACAAATGCAAATGTAAATTTTTTAGAGATGGAATGCAAACAATATGTTCCAATAGTCAAAAGCCATTTCTTCTAACAAGAAATCTGTCATCTGTTTTTCCTCCTTCCCCATCTTCTTTTCCCCTTTTCCCCCTCCTTTTTCCTTCTCTCCATATAGGCAGGTGATGGGACTTCCTAAGGACTAGCTTTCTTAAAGAGCTTCCTGGATCATTAGTAGTAAGCTAAACATACTTTCTTTGAACTAGGCAAGGATTCAATATTCTTTTTATCAGCTGATCTGTGTCTCCATTGACACTGAGTGTATCTGTCCCTGGCACTACGGGTCAGATATCTTACTGACAGCAGCAGGAGCACGCAGGAGCGTCACCCCCTGCGTAATGTCCATGTGACAGTGAGCACAATCCTCTTCCTACTCAATTGCTCTGAAGTGTCTACTGAATCAAAGTGACTCCTCATTTCACATGGTACCCGTGGTGTGTGGAAAGCTGTCTCTCAGCTTTGAAACTTTTTCAATTTTTTTACAGCTGAGAGAATTTTAGCTACTACTGGTATTTTTATTCTACTTTGTTAAGGTTCTGCTTTTGAGGGGTGCATTGACCTTGGCAATTGTTACTAAATCTCAGATAATCATTCCCATTTCTTTGATAGCTCATATTCCTAGGCAACTTTGTCTTTTTCCCCACTGAGATCACTAGCACTAGCTTCAGGAATTTTACTCGTTAGGTTTGTAGGTTCTTCAGGACAAAGTAGCATTAAAATGGCTTATTATCCCATCAACACACTAGAGAATTGCTTTTGAACACACTGTTCCAGTCAGGATGGGAACAAACAAAGACAAAACCCCATACCTGGGACCCTCTGATTCCTGAGCAAGACCTCAGTAGTGGGTCAGCTCCATTGAGGCAATTGAAGGAGCTTGTCAGACCTGCAGCTCTAGAGAGCCAGAACACAGGCTATTATCATATTTTCATATGTGGTCTAGATCTTCACCTTCCCTCAGTGCTTTGTAAGTACTTTCCAAGGCCACTTCTCTAAGAACTCCTGAGTTACTTGTGCTCCCTAAAAGACTGGACTCTTTAGCCTTGCTTAATTCCACATTTGGAACTACTTTGTGTGCTTCTCAAACTATATCCACAAGATCTTTGACCATCTGGTGACCTTTATCAGATTACTGCCCAAAGATTTTTGCCAGAAGTTTGACACTCCAATTATTGAGAGTCATATGTCATCTAGAACAATCCAGCAAGCCTCACTTGACAGCACAGACAGAACTCTCTGCTTTCACCTCCTCCTCATTTCTTAGGCAGTTTTTTTGCCTTCTGTGTTTCAGAGAAAGTAAAAGAGATTCTTCAGCATCCATTCCAAAGGAGTATTATGGACCACAAAGGGGTCTGAGATGGAATATCATACTGGAAGCAAGTAGAACTCAGAGAAAATAGCTTACCCTTCTACTGGTTATTTAGTGAAGTTTTGCCCTTTTTTTTGAAGTATAGACTTTGTGTGGCTGAGTCTGAGCAACGTTATTATTTGAATGTCATAATTACCCATTCTTCCAGGTTCCTTTTTAACAGATGCTTGCTTTCTTGGCTAGAAGTTGTCCTTGGGTGACTTGAGATCAGAAAGAGGTATGCTGTCCTCCCCAGAAGTATGGTGTATCAAGTATCAGACATTTCTGTTAGCAATCTGTCTGGGTTCTTGAATGAGCTGGAAAACAGATTAGGTCATTTCAAGCACTCATATCACAAGCAGGAAGTCTCCATGACAATGTTCTGGAGACTTTTCTACAAGAATGTGGTTAACCAAGACCTATTCTTCCCATGGATGTCAATAGGAAATGCCATCCATTTTACTCCAGAGTGTCTTCCAGACCCTTTTGTAATCAACTGTTAAAGGAGACAGATGCGTTCATGTCAACCATGCATGTTTTCTGATCTTCAGTGTAGTTTTGAAAGGTAAAATAGACTTAATTTGCCATGTGATACACAGAAAAGGCATCTTTCCTTTCCTTGGCCTCATTGTCTGCAATTCTACTTTATTTCCTGGATGGCGCTGGGCTCCTCTGTCAGCCCAATCTACTTGACTGCTGTGTCAGCACCATTCTTCCAGGCCCGGGGCTTCTCTGGTTTTGCTGATACTATAGTAATTGTAACTTGAAGGGTTTGTTAATATTTTTCCTCCTTTATGTACTAGTTTTCAAGTAGGATGTGAACATCATAGTCGTTCTCTCTGCTTTGGAACACTTCTTGAGGGGTCAGAAATGGTACTTGAGATTTGATGTGTTTGTGAATGTTCATTACATTCATAAGTTAATCTTAGAAAGCGTATGCATTAAGAAAGGAAAAGTATGAAAGAAGACATGCAAAGCTAAGTATATATTAAAACTGTTATCAACTATTTAAAAAAAAAGGCATTAAAATGGTGATATGTGTATATGCAGCAGTACAATTTAGGAGATGGCATTTCCTAAGCTGAGAAACATTCTATGAAATTCTCATTTACTTCACTTTGTAGAAGTCACTGTACAGTGAGTTCACCTCTGGCTAGAAAGCAGAGAAAGTTGGTCAATTTAATAGCAGTGCTCAGAAGTCTGCTAAAGGAGAGGTAACCCACTGCGGAGCAATGCAGTGCTGCCAGCAGTTCACTTGTGTGCTACGGTTGCACAAGACTGTATTATCAAAACCTTTTGTAAAAATACAAATGTGCATAATAAAGCTGTTATTCTGTCAATTCCCATTACAGTTTAAAAATTAATTTCTTCTTTGTGTCCAAAGAAGGGCAATGAAGCTGATGAATGGTCTGGAGAACAGATCTTACGAGGAGCGGCTGAGGGACCTGGATATTTAGCCTGGAGAAAAGGAGGCTCAGGGGAGACCATCTGGCTCTCTACAACTACCTGAAAGGAGCTTGTAGTGAGGTAGGGGCTGGTCTCTTCTCCCAAGGAACAAGCAATAGTACGAGAGGCAACAGCCTCAAGTTGCATCAGGGGAGGTTTAGGTTGGACATTAGGAAAAATTTGTTCCTCCAAAGGGTTGCCATGCTGCCCATGGCAGTGGTGAAGTCCCCATCCCTGGGGGGATTTAAAAATGTGGTGCTGAGGGACATGGTTTAGTGGTGACCTGGCAGTGCTGGATTAATGATTGGACTTGATGGTATTAAAGGCCTCTCTAGATTAATCCTTTAAATTCATAAGGCAAATGCTATGATATGGAATTTGGAGTTATATATATACGTATACCCACCACCTTTCAATAAAAGCAGAAATATATTATATTTTATATGCTTTCTTAATTTGATTTAAATTTGACAGTACCGACTACATGTTCAAGGTCTAAGTAAAACTGTGGCTATACTGGAATTAGTGAAAAAAATAACTGAAAAAAAATCCTTCCTTTTTTATTAATTATTATAACAAATTCTCTATACAAATGCAAAGATAGTCTTCTGATTTAATGGTGTCTCTATTTTTTTTATATTGCAAGCATGAAATCTTTAATTTAGTAATACTTTTTGTCTGAAAAAAATACTTTTTCTGATCATTTAATGATGTGCTAAACACAGCTTAAAAATATTTTGGTACCACAGAATCTGTTGTGAATGAGACATCTGTAGTCACAAATTTATTTGATGTGTACTTCTTAAAAACAGATAAGCAGATGTGTTGCCTATATGGTGATGTGCTAATAACTACTGCAGAGAATTTTAGATAGTCACTAGCTAGTTTCAAGGCAGGGTTATATGGAGGCAGTCTGGAATTAATTTAGAGCCCTTCAGGCCCATCACTGAACCTTACATGGACCGGGCTTAGAAGCCAAGGGGTGAGCCAGACACTCTGGATTTAGAATCACCCTTCCATCAGCGGAATTTGTTCCTACTTGAGGCACGTATGATGCAGGTCTGAGTTCATGAGCTGTCAGGACGGCTGCAGACAATGGACGTCACGCTGCCAGCAGCTCGGTCACATTTGTCAGGACAGGCTCAGATTTCTGCTTGCATTGTTGTTAGCTTAGGAACGTATGCACTGAAGGTGCAGCGCCAAATACAATTTGTAGTGTGAAGGCAGGGACATGCATGACAGCAAAGCTCTTAAAAACCATGTAGCAAAATTAGGAGCTTGGCAAACAGCAAAGAAAACGGGCTGATGACAGCAGGGCTTGTTAAGACTAAAGCGGACTCCAACAGCTATTTTTCTCGTATACTAATTCTGTATTGTAGCCTTTCCTAATCAAAAACTGCATCCAGGCTAAGAATGGGCTGAGTCACTTTTTGAAAGTGTGGTCCACAAATACCAGAATGGTTGCCTAAATAGTAATTGACTATTACAATAAGTTTAGCACTCCCATACAACTTGCTAATGCCTGTACAGAGAAGTGTCACAGAAATCCTTCATGTCTAGCCAGGAGCAGTAAATCATTCCCAGGGTCTTCTCTCTCTCTGGCAAATTTGCCTCTGGTAAATTTCTTTCTGTATGTGAATGTATTTCCATTTTTCAAGCAGAAAATTTTGGCAATAATAGACATGGCAAAAACATTGTGAATGTTTTATTGTGTGATCTACGTATAAGTACTAATTGTAAAATATTTATGAATATAAATGCATAACTAAGAAGGTAATACTTTGTCTAGCCATTAACTTAATATGACATTAATGTCTATCATAAGGAAATGGGATCCATTAGTGGTCTCGTGGATTACAAAGGCTTCATTTCTGGATCACTCTCTGTTATTTCCAATCTGCGCTGATAATTACATTTAATCCTTTCATAGGTAGAAATTTTGAAAAATTTCATCACTAATATAACTGGTACAGTATTCATTCATGAAGTTTTGCATCATTCATAGATGTCTGTCTCAAAATGATCTATATCCACTTCTGAATGTTTGCTGATGCTTTGGTTTTGACTTGGGTATACTCAGTCAAAAATAATTCCAGTAGTAGTATTTAATATATTTGAGAGAGTTTATGCAGCTATATGCACACTGAAATTGATCTTTTATCCTCCGAAACTTAAAATAACTGCCATTCTTTTTCCTTGAAATAAAAAGCTTAACAGATTTTCACAAAACTCCAATAATATATTTCATAGTACTCTCATAAATTATGATAATGCTTTTTCAGTTATCTTTTGATGACTCAGACAATACTATGTACACTGTTTAAATCATAACTTCTAGGCTAGCAAGCCATTTATAACTCAAAATATATTTTTCTTGTGCAATTCCTGTATATTATATGGAACTCTCACTCAGAACAAAGAAATAAATTTCAGGTCCAAGAAATAACTAGCCATAACATCCATGTGAATTTCTCTCTAAATGTGTTGTTTTATTCAAACAAGAACTTACAAATAAAAATTATTTCCATGACCAGGATAGAGTACCACAGGTTTACTGTGTTAAAACTTCTGCCCCTTTTTTGTTCCCAGACTGGACAGAAAGAGCCAGACTCGTTTCTGCAGTTCCTTTCCCCAGGGATTATTTTAGCCTGCTTTCAGCACAGCCTGGTCTTTCCCAGCCAGCTTTGAATGTCTTGAGAATTGATTATCAACCACAGTCACTTGAGAGTAAATTAGGTGTAAATATAGTCCAACTAAATACAGCACATCAAATTGAAGGGTCTTCAGAAACAAATGTGATTGGCATTTCTGCCCTCTGGTATTTGTATACTATAGGGAACAAGAAGACAATTTTTTTGTGTTTTGTTGTTTGTTTGTTTGTTTTCTTTTAGGAGAAGAAGGAAGAACACTACTATTTTAAGGTCTCTCTTCTGCAGATCATTCTTTTGCAATCCACTGTGCCTAGGTAGCACAAAACATGCAGTCCCCGAGAGTGTGACCACTGAATCCATCGGAGACAATCTTTTACCAAAACCCCTCCCTACAACTCCAGGAGCACAGCACACAGCAACACAGGGGTTAACGTGGATCGATGGGGAGTGCTATCCCAAAGGGGGATCTGGTGGAATCTTGTTTCCTCTAGTGAATCAGCAGAAGAGGAGGCATAATGGCCTTGCCATTTAGTTCCTGTATATTAATCTCTGCAGAGCAACATCTGTCATGGCTCAGATGTCAGATGCTGTTTATAACTATGCTGGAAACATAACATAGAACAAAACAGTATCACTAATTTCTCTTGAGACCGTATATGCATGTTATAGGTTAGCTATTTTTTCACTGCTGCACTTAGTTCAAACCCTGGATCAGCAGTATTGTGAGGTGGCTCGAAAAGTTGTTTTGTTCATGACTTTGTCCAATTGCTCTCTCAATACATGACCAAAACACCAGGATGTGTTGAGGTGCAGAGGTTTTCACAGCACGGGTATGACTTGCCTCAGGAAATACTGCCTTGCCTTTGGTTGAACCTGCTGCTGTTAATGACACCCAGTACCAGGCCTGGAGGACAGAACGAAGCATGGAATCCATTCAGCATCTCCATGTCAGTTGTGACTGGACAGGAGCTCATCACCTTTCCTTGTTTATCCCTCATTTAGACTGAAGACTTCTGCTCTTTACTGTCATTCTTTATATGAAGCTATTCCATAATTTGAATAATTCTTCCACTTTTCCCAGTGCCCTCAATGCTGCCACTTCACATTAAGGTGGGAAATGTGAACCACAGCCAGTATTCAGAACGGTGTCAGCTGCAGTATGGATTTATGCAGTGGCACAATCATGCTTTATGTCTTGTTCTCCTTCCTAATAATTGCTAACGTTTAATTTGGCTGTTACTGAGCACTGGACACGGCTTCACAGAGCTATCAATTGTATATTCATTTCTTGGAAGTGATCCTGATTATCAGGTTGCCAACTGTGAAATTAAAACAGAGATAATACTACTTTCTCCTAACATAGATGCTTTATAAGTAGATTATTGAAACACGAGGGTAGTTTTCATTTTAATTTTCAGTGCTGTAGTCTTATATTGTGTTCTTGAAGTAATATGTTGATTGCTGCTTTTCATTACTTTTTAATCTACAATTAAATTTATACTTCTTTAATCCTCTTTTTCCATTAATTCAAATCTTCTATAGAACTATGCAAGCATATCTTAATACTCATGTTACCAAAGAAAACATTTGATGCACTTTCCTGTAGCTTTTAGTAGTATAAAACTAATCCCTGTGATATGGCTAACCGGGATTGTTTTGTAGATATTTAACAACAGAAGCCACACAACAGTGGCAAAATCCATGTGAATTGTGTCCCACGTTGCCCCTGATATGTCTCCTAACAGGGGTTAGAGAAAACAGCAGTTTAACCATCTTGGTTTCTCAGCACTGTTTTTTCTGCTGTCTCTCAACTGTGTCTGTGTTACCGTAGCCTTTTGTTATGTGGATTTTTATCTCCTATGAAGCTGTCTAAAGCTGTCAGATCACTTTGTGCAGGCCACTGTACCACCATTAAATATATCAAGGGTGACATTTTCTCAGGTGCAGAGGTCAACATAATCCTTATGCATCACTTAAATTTGACTGAAACTCTCCTTTAAGGCCTTTATTCAAATTTTCTAACAACTCTGGATGACTGACAAACCACTAACTTCACTAATTTCAGTACCTGTTTGCCATATCCAGGCAAAAGATACATAGAATGTTTCCTTATGATTTGATGCCTTCGTTATCTGAAAAAGAGCTGTTTGATTTTGCCTTGTTTATTCCTTTCTCTCACTTTGTCTTTAAATATGATACTCAGTTCAAATACATCAATGGGGAATAGACTGGGTGTTTTTTAACACCAACACACTAAGATGTAATCAGAAATACATGAGAAACCCTCCAGCTTTAGCCCTGCCTCCAGAAGGCTCATAGTGAGGGCAGGCAGGAGCACTCAGAGGGAAGTGAATGACTTCCTTCCCCGGTAAGCATTTCCCCTTTCGGGAGATTATTCCTGCCACTGGCATCCTCTTGTCCTGCTGCCTTGGGAATAGGTGAGGGTTGTGCAGCCTGAAGCTCTGGAGAGCAGCTGAGCTCCACTCCAGGCCACCTTCCTGCCACCTCATCACCTCAATCAGTTTGCTGTAGAATGAATTTTTAATAGCTGGACATCAGGTTTGTTTGGATTGGGATATATTTTTCTATCAGTGCAATAAAGGAAAAAAGATTACTTAGGAAAATACTTAAGTTGTTATTTAATGAACCTATACAATATAGCTTCCAAAAGTATTTCATTCATACAGCTTTCACCAATACTCTGTGCCGTGTTTTTCAAATCCTGCCTTTTTCTCATTAAAATTGTGGTTCCTAACAGTACCTGCAGTGTGCACACAGAACAACCGAGTCTTGGCATAGTTCAGCATTCTTTTGCCAAAGAGAGGAAATATCTGTCTATTGTTGTGTGACTGTAGGTGGAGCAAAGGGATCTTCAGGGAGCCCCTTATTGCTGTAGGAAGTTATTGCAGAGCAGCATTATAGCAGAGGCTACAGGAATAGCTATTCCAAGTGCAGAGAAACTTGAAAGCTGTTCAGCTCACTTAATAAAATGTTGATATATCCTGTTCCAGCACACACCAAACAATGGTGAAGAAAGGAAGTTTTTGAGTTCAAAACACTTTTTATTAATCAGCTTAAAACTAACAAAACTAGGTAATTTAAATCAGTCTGTTTAGATTTTTCTTTTCCTAGACAACACTGTAGCCATCCCTAGGGAAAAAGAGAAAATTCTCCAGTGATAAGAGAGGCAGTATCAAGAGGTGACAGAACACTGATCTGACTTTAATTTAGACTGTGGCTTCAGCAGCTGGATACTTGTTTAAAAAAATAAAAACATATGAATACGGTATTAATCATTTCTCCTTTGTCCTGGCTTGAGTCCTGCAATCCCATAGAGGAGTTCTCAAGAGTAATTTTTAACTCACTTTTCAGTTACAACTCTATAAAAATATTTCACATTGTCCAAAATAAGAGCTCCAGTAAGGAATTAATTTTTGTTAAGCACTTGTAGTTTATCTTTGAGAACAAAAAGAGCCATTTAGAAATTTAATCACATCTGAGCTGTAATTAAGACAGTAATATTTCTCTTATATAATGCATAATAGTGCTTCTCATTTAGTTTTATATAATTTCAGAGACTTCCTGTACCCTTTTTCCCAAAACAGAAATGTAAGAGGATTTCCAGTCTGCTACATGTGATTAACAGTGGCTGTTGTTATACTCCCACCAAGCTGCCTTCATTTGGTTTTTTATCCTGTACTGCTTAAGCTCATCAGCTCTGTCAGCCGGGACACTGCTGGAAACTCGACTGCAGCCTGGGGAAGCCAGCACTTCATAGGGCGCATGCTTGTGATGAAAGGGCAACGACTGAAATACGGCGTTAAAACCGTCTTCTGGTGGTTTTGGCACAGGTCGGGCTGGGCCCTGCGGCCCGCTGAGGGCAGAGGTCCCGCTGGCACGCCCGCTGCCCGCGCCGGTTGCTGTGACGCAGCTCCAGCTCTGTCCGTGCTCCCAGCTGGGCTGTTCACACAACCTAAAGCACACCCGTAACACCGGCCCGACAGCCGCTCCTTCCCCTGCTCCTCGGATCCCGCTGGAACAAAGCAGGACCGTTCTCCGAGCACCGGGAGCTGGCAACGGTAACGCTTTGATCCCGCCTCACGCCAATGTCTTGGTCTTCGGCGGTTTAAAAACCGCCCCCGCCTTTCCAGAGCCAGTGAAACGGCTCACGTGGGGTCCAGGGAGAAACATAAATCAATTTCAGGTTCCACGAGGGAAGGTTTCCTCAAGTAACGTATTTTCCGCACCGCACCCGGGCCCGCAGGAGTCGTGCTGAGCCCCGGCATGGCCGGAGCGGCGCCAGCGGAGACCGGAGGAGCCCCCGGGCCCTGCAGCGGAGGCCGCCCGCGTTTCGCGAAGCGGGGCTGAGGGCAGCAGAGACCGGGCGGAAGCGCGCCCGAGCGCCTCTCACCGACACCGACACCGAGACCCGGCGCGCGACGCTGACTTCCGCCCGCTACACCGAGAGCCGCGCACGCGCCGCTGGGCGGGGCCCCCGCTCCGCTCGCTCAGGGGGCGGGGCGAGCCGCGCTGCCACCGATTGATGAGTCGAGGTACGGCTAGTGCTGCCTGGCTGCTGCTAGCCCAGAGCGATCGCTGCCGGAGCGGTCTCCCCTCACTGCCCCGGAGCCCGCGCTGCTGTCGGGGGAAGGAGGATGGTGAGGGGCGGTCGGGGCGGACCGGGCAGGGCAGGGCACCCCCGCGGGCTTGCCCGGGCTGCGGGGAGAGCGGGGGAGGGAGGAGGAGGGCGAGAAGGAGGGAGCGGGGCCGTGAGTAAGCAGTTCCCAGGCCACGCGGGGCCGGGAACTGGGCCTGGGCCTCCCTGCCGGGCCCGGGGCTGCCCGGGAGGGGCGCGGCCGCGCTCCCCTCGTCGGAGCCCGGTCAGGAAAGGGGATCTGGCGGCGGCGGCGGCGGCGGTGGGCGCGACCCCTCAGGCCCGGCCCGGCGTGACGCTGCAGAGCGGCGGGGGATGGCAGCTCGGCTGCCCTGGAGCGGGAGGAGCGGCATCGGTACCCACGGCGGGGGCTCGGCAGGGGAGCGGGGCACGCAGGGCCCTTCCCTGCACGGCACCAGCATCTCGGGCTGCTGCTCTAAATGCTGCCCCGCCGGGCACCGGGGCAGCTTGTGCTGGTCTTTCAGTGTGGGCTCTTGCCCCGGTCTGAAGAGGTTTGGCCGGAGAGCGGTCCCCTGGCTCAGGCCTGAGGACAAATGTTTTGTGTAAAAAGCCCTGTAAATAAAACGACCATAACTTCCCTCGCGAATGCTCTTTCTGCCTGCTTGTTACCTACACTAATGGATCTTATTTTGTTCATTCTAGTTTCGCAACCAGTATGACAATGATGTTACAGTTTGGAGCCCACAGGTAGAATCTTTGTGTGCTAACTGTCTTTTTAACTTGCTTTTTAGTTTTCCTTCACTCTTGTGGCAATAGTATCACAATAGCACAGATTGTGTTCAGGTGCCTGAAGCTCACTGCAGCTTGCTCCATTCTTGGTCTGTAGTCAGTAGGTTTCCAGAAAGCCATTAGCACATCTCTGAGCTTCTGGTGTGTGATCTTGAATGATGCTCAGGTGGGCCCTGTTACCTCAAAGCACTTAAGGCAGTTGCTTGTGAGGTACAGAAGAGATGCTGTCATTGTTGGAGGTTGGAACTAGATGATCTTTAAAGGTCCCTTCCAACCCATACCATTCTATGATTAATTTACAGACCTATAATAAAATGTTGGTAAGTAAGGTATGAAAAAGCATCAAACTCAGCTTAAATCTCCTCAATGTTAGGCTACTGCTAGGTCACTATCTCTATATTTAAGATTATATTGAGATTTGCGCTTGAATTTGAAATTTTATTACCTCTGAAGCAGTTTCACCTAGGGTAATGTTATTAAAAACACAGATTGTGTGTTATAAAACATACACAGGTTATGTTGACTACACAATAAATATTCTGGAATTCTAAAAACAAGTGTCAGTTCAGGTGTTTAATATTGCCTCTACTCTGGGTGTGGACATTTTCAGATGGGATGTTTAAGGAAAATCAGAGCCTTGAAATTGACTTGTTTCTAGAATTAGCAACAATATTTATGTTTTTTTAAAAGGAAACAAAGGCTGTTTAAAGGATACATTTTCAATATACATTTTAACAGCATGTTTCCTACTTTCTATCCTAGATGAAGACAGCCTTGAGTATTTCACTGTTCTTTAGTCAATACTGTCCTAGCTGTAGATGGCTTTCAGCTATTTTTGTCCTTTTTAATGATTGTTTCTCTGGCAGATTCTATATTGGAAACTTTAAACTTTTTCATCTGTTATTTATTAAGTTACTTTTAAAACTATGACATTCTCTTGGGACTGCTAGTAGATACTGTGAAAGCCTCAACAACACTAATTTCTATTTTCTTCATAAATTGTGTTGAAAATAGGAATACTGTTGATATCTCACAAAAAAATTTGTACTGTGCTGCAGTTAGTGCTCCATACATCCCTGTTGGTGATCCAGTGATATGATACCATAATTCTTGACTTTGTTAACACAGGAGCAGAAAATAGTTGTATTTTGTTGGAGGATGTTTTCAAATATTGTTGTAAAGAAAAGGAAATATGAGATTAAAGGCTAGAAGGGGTTTCACACTTTTACAGCCTTGCAAGTCATTCATGAAAGTTGATAAATACGTGTTGGAGAGGTCACAGTGATTCCATGCTGCTCTTGGGCAGGAAATACCCTCTGCTGTTGAAATTCCATCTGTATCTTACTGATTAAAATGGAACATTAGGGTATTTTAAGCATCTAGTAGACTTGGTATTTCTCTAGATAAATCAGATAAAAAAACTTTTATATATAAAAAAAAAACCAAACCAGCAACCTAATAGAAGGTGATTTCCTATAGATTATCACCAGTGTGTTTCACATGTCACTCTGACAGCTGGTGGGCTGCAGCTGAGTGCTGTGGAGGGTGACTCTGGTGCTGGCAGAGCAGCAGTGCCCGTGGTGACTGCAACCAGAGTGCACAAGATGAGCTGCTTTGCCCGCAGCACTTGTGTTGAAAGGACATTGTCTTATTTTCCTGCAAAGCCCCTGGCTGCCTTTGCAGAACTTGTGGGGACTTAATTGTCTGAGACCTCTACTCCTCTTTCAGACTTTACTGCAGTTGACTAATAACTTGTTCAGAAGTTATTAGGGAATGGATGGTGAGACAACAATTGCATAAGACTCATTTCTTCAGGGAACTCGATTAAAAGTTAAGAGTCCGACTTCAGCTGGAAGTTCTGTCTTTGAATCGCATTGGATCAAATACTGATTCCTCTAAAGATAGTAATAAAAGTTTTGTGATTCCTACAATGTCAGGATTATTCACCCTTTTGTTTTAGTTTTCCTGTTTCTTGGTGTGCAGTAGTGGGTGGCTTGGAGACGGGCACATTTTTGTGGGCTAATGGTGAGGTGTTCGCAGAAGATAATTGAGGAAGTGTATTGATTGTAGGATTAAACTGTTATGCAGCAAGTGTACCTTTTGAGATGAGGGAATCCAAGGCCTGAAAATCAAACCCCATTGAAAATGGATATGCAGAATTAACTTTAGAATGATTACCTTTGATTTTGTTCCGTAGGGCCGAATTCATCAAATAGAATATGCCATGGAAGCTGTGAAACAAGGCTCAGCTACTGTGGGGCTGAAGTCGAAAACACATGCTGTGCTGGTTGCTCTCAAGGTAACTTCAAAACTGTTCCCAGGACAGTAACATTAGTAGAACAGATTTGGTGTGGCAAGTTATTTTTGCACAGTCTAAACTTCTATGCGTAACGTAAATGCATCCCAGTTTCCTTTTGCTTGAGTACCTGTGTAGAACTATAAATATTTTCAGTACCTATACAAAGCAGATCTTCCCAAAATGGTGAAGGAAATGAGTGAAAGATTTACTTTTTTCTGTTTAAAAGATGTGTTCCTCTTTTTATTTCCCATTAGTTATTAAATAGTAAACCACTTTCTTTTCCCAAAACTTGAGGGCATGTCTATTCTTTCTTTTGTTCTAACAGTTTCCCACTGAAGTGGAATTACTTTTTTCTTGTCCTCTGTTGCAAGTTTATACTTTTTTATTATTCTTTTATGGTCATATTCAGTTCTTGCTATAAATGTTAGCAGATTTCTCCACAGTGCTTGGCAAACTGTGCAGTCTGCCACATAGCTTTCTCCTTTTATGCATAGAGAGCACAGTCTGAGCTGGCAGCTCATCAGAAAAAAATCCTGTACGTTGACAACCATATTGGTATCTCAATTGCTGGACTTACTGCTGATGCAAGACTCTTGTGGTGAGTATCTTAGTTGTTGACATACACAGTTCTGCAACAATGAGTGAAAGTTCATTTGTAGGCTATTGCAAATGAGATTTTATGGCCAGCTAAGGATTACTCTTGAGTTACTGCTCCTTTGTACCGTGGCAAAGACCCCAGCATGAAATTCTGGCAGATTTTTAACTACTTGGCAGAAATCTCATTTGTTTGGCCCAAAATTTTGCTCCTTGGTTTTGTTACTAGTGAGACAGTCCTGTCTGGCTTCCTCAGTGTGATGGGGTTTCCAAGCAGTTTGAGAAAGTGCATCACTTATTTCCCTCTAGCAGCTGCCTCTGTGTACACACATTTAAGAAAGTTGTTAAAAACATACACTGCTCTGTGTGTGTTGCCTTCAGAGGGGCTTGTTACTTGCTGGCCACATAGTGTCATCAGGGGAGGTAAATGTACATGGAAGGAGGAGTGTTCCTCAGTTTGATGGAAAAGGACAAAGAAGGCATAGAAAGAATTACAGCAATTAAAATTAATTCTAGAAAGGTTGCAAAGAAATGATATAGTTTAACTGTGGCTGTTTTCCAGATGGTCCGTTTGTTGCCTGTTTGAACTTCTACCTTCTTTGCATTTGTATGGCTGAAACACTGTAATGCTCTGTCAAACGTGTGGTCAGCTTTCTAAATGACAACTATAGGTCATGAAATGAAATGAAATGATTTAATGCCTTTGACCCTTTTTCTCAGTGAGCAGAGCTGAAACAGCAGTATACTTACCTTAACAGAGAAAAGTATTGACAAAAACTCATTGTGACTTTGATCTATGCATTGGTTTGATTTTGGTTTTTTCTTCTTTTTCTTTTTTCCTTTTCCTCCTAGCAATTTCATGCGTCAGGAGTGTCTGGACTCTAGATTTGTGTTTGATAGACCTCTTCCAGTTTCTCGCCTAGTGTCACTAATTGGAAGCAGTATCCTTTTTATTTTTTCAACCTTTGTTAACACTTAAGATCTTTACTTGTTCATAAAATGATTTTCATATATCACAGCTTAGAAGTTGTATTAAACTGAAAAAGTTAACTCAAAGTTACTTTTTCTTTATTCACATTGTTTGTGTATTCTTTCAGGGAATATCCCATAACATGCATTGAACTGGTAGAGAACCAGTAAGTTGTTCTGCAGCATTTAACATTTCTTCTGTTACACTGCCCCATGCCTCTGGAGGTGGGAGAGGAAAGATGGCTGCACTGTTCAAAATACGATCGTTTACTGGATTGCAAGTGCTTGCTCAAATGTTTTGTCTGTTTGTTTTTCTGTGGCAACTTCCATCTTTGCATGGAACACAACAGAGGCCTTGTATTCTGTT
Organism: Brachypteracias leptosomus; assembly: GCA_013401335.1. Classification (NCBI taxonomy): domain Eukaryota; kingdom Metazoa; phylum Chordata; class Aves; order Coraciiformes; family Brachypteraciidae; genus Brachypteracias; species Brachypteracias leptosomus. The sequence goes on from VYZX01016219.1 coordinate 228,360, forward strand.
TTCAGGTGCCTAGAAAAAAAATTCAAAGAGATAAGAAATTAAATGAGGCTGTGCAGTGTTAGGTGAACTGTTTGTATTACTTGGTTGAAAACACCACTTGGTTATTTTGGGAAAGGAAATTGCTAAATTTTGTTTTGGTGGTAAGGAAGTTGGTGTTCCAAATAAGCCCCGACACCTCTTTCTTTGAACATAGTCTTCACTGCTGTGAAAAGATTTTTTTGAAGACTGTAGCAATTTTGGTGCGTCTCTACTTGGCTTAGGAAAATGTTCTAGGTAATTAACATGATGATTTGAGATCGTTTCCTTAGCTTGCTTAAGAAACCCAGATACCAACGCAGCGTTATGGCAGAAGACCGTATGGTGTGGGACTCCTCATTGCAGGTTATGATGTAAGTGAGGTGCATTGGTTACTGTTGATCTACAAGAAAATGTGATAATGCAATTTTATACAACAAATAGGTGTTAAGAGGAGAAGGTAAAAGGAAGAGACAGACTTACCAAAGTGTGCTGAATGAGGACATAGTTTTCTCTGTCTTGCCTTAAAATATAACTTTAAAAAAAGTTTATTACTAGCTAATCTTACCTGTGCTTGAGGTGTATGTTTGCAAAAGTGAAAACCTAATTATTTTAAGGTGCAAAATGAGATACTGCATAAAGTAATTTGTTCATGTTTTAAGGGATCAAAATGTTGAGCCCATGATGACAGTAATTATTTTACTAGTGATTATGGAGCTTTACAAACTACTATTTTAAATACTATTTATAAAAAATGGATGAGGAAATCATCACTGGCCTCTCTCTTACTTGTTTAGCAACAACAATTTGCTTAATGCAGCGCACACTATTTATGCCCTGAAGATTTTTAACATGAGGAAGGTTGAAGGAAACTCATCTTGCCTGAAATCTTGCATAGCATGGTTAAATCTACAGCAGGTTTTTACTTTCGTGCTGATAAGGCAGAATGTGTGTAAAATATTTACTGCAAGCCGTGAAATAGGAAGCTTACATCAGTACAGTTTGTGGAACAGAAAAATGTTTTTGGTGCCAGCTATCCTGCCCACATGAAAACTGCATTTTAATGAACAATGTGTAAACGGATATTTTTAAAATTTGTTTAGTTACAAAAGCTTTGAAGGAATTGTATAAGAACAGAGGTATGATAAGCAGTGTAATAGATCTGTATGGCTGTGCTAGGTACTGTGAAGCAAAACTCTGGTTTAGAAAATATCATATGTTCCAGTAGCAGACTTGGTATGGATTTATACTTTTTGGTTTATGTTTTATGGATTTTTTTTTCCCCTCCTTGTAGGATATGGGTCCTCACATCTTCCAGACTTGTCCCTCTGCAAACTATTTTGACTGCAAAGCAATGTCCATTGGTGCTCGCTCACAGTCAGCGCGGACTTACTTGGAGAGACACATGTCTGAGTTTACTGAGTGTGAGTACTGAAACCCTGTCTGGTGGTATCCATCAGTTACACAGGGTTTCTGCTGCTGCTCCATTCCTTTGCATTTACTAGGGTAGGAAGATAAATTGGGGGAGCCAGGTTTGGTATAAGTGTAAATCTGATGTCTTTCTGATTTCATTTTAAGGTAATCTAAATGAGCTAGTTAAGCATGGACTGCGTGCCCTGAGAGAGACTCTTCCTGCTGAACAGGATCTGACCACCAAGGTAAATATTAGGTTTTCTTAACAAGAAATTTTACTGCCATTGCTGTTAGAAATTACCAGGAAAAAATTCCCATAAAGTCTGGCTGGTATGGAAATGTGGAAGCTGAACACTGGTGGATAGTATCATCTTCACCTCATACATCACCTTTTATCTACTGTTTCCTTAATTATCTCAGATTTAATTTTTGTAACAAAAATTACACTTTCTGTAAATCAGACATTGTTTCCCTGGCTGCTTCATTCTATTTTAAACTTTGGTCATTGTTTAAGATATATTACATACATTTAGAATCACAGCTTTGCATTGTATGTGCAGTCAGTAATTCACCTGGGAGGGAAGGTAATGCACAAGCAGTTGAATGAGAATCCCCAGCATCAAAAAGCTGTAGAAACTTCTGGCAATGCATTGAGGAACTGGTGAAGAAGGAAATTCTAAGTATTCCTGTTAGTTGGTGTTCTGCTTGTGACTGATCTGCCTCTTTCTGGTTTTTTTTTTTGCTTTTTTTTTTTATTCTTAGCACACCTTTTGTTTTTGTTTTTAGAACTCTTAAAATAACGAAAATGCAAAATAGGGTGAAAATAAGTGGGTTTGAAAAATCATATATGTTATTAAAAAGAAAGCAAAAAAGGAAAGAAATTTAAATCCTTGATAAGTGGTTTTGTGTACAAGATTTTGAAACATGATAGTGTTTGTAAGGAATAAATCTGCCTCCCTTTTCCAGTACAATCTACCAAAGGGAGGCTTTCAAAATTTCCATTTTTTACCTTAAGTAGAAACAAACAGAACAATGAGTCTATCAAGGGAGGAAACTTTCATCTGTTTCACAAATGAAAACTGCATGGTAATTCACAGAAAAATGCTTCTCACCTCTTTCTGAACTTTGCCTGACAGAATGTTTCCATTGGAATTGTTGGCAAGGACATGGAGTTCACCATCTATGATGATGATGATGTAGCACCATTCCTAGAAGGTCTTGAGGAGAGACCGCAGAGAAAGGTACATGTTTCAGAGAGAAATAAATGAGCTTTGTAGAAAGGCAGCATTTTGTGATATATCACCTATCACATTCATGTTTATGACATTTAACATGCTCTACTGCTCTAGGAGAGTTTTAGGAATGTGATTTTTAAAATCTGAAGTCACTACAGGAAAACCATGTAACTCAGTGGGAGACTAAAATGCTTGTTATATCAGTTTATGCTGAATTGCTGATGAGCCTTTCCAAAGTCATCCTGTTTCCTCACCTGTGATCAAATGCAGGTTTTCTTTTTTTTTGCAACAGAATTGGCTACCTCAGTTTTCTCATGCCTGTCCCTAGATGCATCCTTAGTCTCCCCATTACCAGCTCTCTCCTGCTCCTTGCTTAATTTGGGTAACTCTGCTTTGTAGGCCGTTAGCTGACCCCAGCTGCATTGCTGCACTCCTGGTGATCAGTGCAGGGAAAAGCTGGTTTGTCACCTCTTGTTTTCTGCCCTTCTATAATATGTTTTTTTTTTCCTCCCTTTAAGCCTGCTCCACCTGCTGATGAGCCTGCAGAGAAGGCAGAGGAGCCGATGGAGCACTAGCTGGTGGATGAGTTCCTCTGTGTTAACATATGTCTAATTATATGGGAGCGTTTATCCATTTGCTGGTAACTTTATCCTCACCTCTATGCGTTTTCTGCTGATACATCCTGAGGATTAAGCTTAAAAAAGAAACCAACCAACCCACCTATCCTTAAAAGGTAGACAAAGTCATAATTGGGTGCATTTTCTTTGACAAGAAAGGTGTAATCATTTTCTAAATAGTACATGATACTGTTTTTTAATGAAAAGCATACTGTCTTTAACTTGTAAGGACAAATGGAAATAAATCACTTTCTTGGAATCTGCTGTGGGTTTGTTTCTTTTGTTGTTATTTTTTAATCTGAACAAACAACTGTTCAAATATTTCTGTCATATCAAGGTGCCATCCTGTATTTGACCATTTGTCAACTGTAGCATTTACTTACTGTGTACAAACATGGTGCTCTTGGAAACTTGAACTGAGAGGACTTTAAAATGCCTATGAAAGTACAAGGTGGTTGTGTAACAAAAGGGCTGCAGCGTGGTTCCCAGCGTGGTCTGGTCATTGCCTCCAACTCAACTTGGAAAGACATGGGGGACTAACAGTGACTTCTTGGTGGGTGGGTGTGAGGAGGGCTCTGAGCACAGGGAGCTCAGCCTCATTTTGTTCCCCGTGCTGGGTCATCCCTTGTAATTATTCTCATTAACAAGTACATTGAAAAGGGCAAGAAATGAAGTCTTGGGGTGGACTCAGGGGCTCAACGTACTAAAAAAGAAGGCTTAAACCCTGCATTTTCTGTTTATTAGTTACTAAAGCATGGTGCTGTTCTGAACGAGCTTTAAGATGTCTTGAATGCGTGTAAATAATTCAGGCACAACAATAAAGACACTGACAACCAGGCTCTGTGTTTGATTGTCAGCGTTAGACAAAGCTCGACCCTCCTCCCGCCTGCGCGGGAAACTGCGGCCCCGCCGCCGCGCTGACGTAGCCCCCCCAGGACCGTGACGTCAGAGGCGGCAGCTCCTCCTCCCGCCCTCGTGGCGCTCCGGGGCCCCCCTTTACCCCGCCCAAACGGCCCC
>VYZX01016219.1:232673-292604 GCA_013401335.1 Brachypteracias leptosomus
GCCCCCTCCCCTGTCGCGTTGCCGTGCAGGCGAGAGGCGTGTCCCGCTGGGGCCGCCGTACTATCGATGTGGCCGGGGGAAGGAGCGGCTCCACGTCAGCCATCGCTGGAGCGCCGCGGGCACAGCTCCGCACCGGGCCCGACTCCAGCGCAGCGGGCCGGCACGGCACCGGGTACGGAGCCTTGCGCCTGGGGAGCGGCAGCCTCGCCGGGGCGGGGGGCGCAGGGCGGTGGGGGCCGTGGCGGTGCTGCCGCCTCGGCGGGGCCCGCAGGCCCGAGGCCGCACGGCCCCTCCGGCTTCTTCCGGGGGGCTCCTCGGGGAGAGCCTCCGGCACCGCGAACTGGGGCCGTGGGCCTGCGGGGGTTGAGGGGAGCAGCGCGGTCGGAGCGCCTCTTTGGCCCGGTTCCCGCAGAGGTGCAGCGGGGTCTGAATTCGTTGAGAGGAAGAGCAGACAAATGGAGGGGGGGGCTGTCCTAAATATTTCAAATTGTAACTCGTAGCTAAAAATGCCGGGCGTTTTAAGCAGAAAGTAGTCACCTGGGAAATTGAGAGAGAAATCTCCCTGAACTGATTATAAATTTCCATGGGGCTTTTTAAGAAATGTTTTAAAATGATACATTGTAGGTCGTGCATCAATAAAATGATGCCTTCTCAGGGCTTTGGTTCGTAAGGTACCCCGTGCATAAGGCTCCCCAAGACTAGCTGGGGAGCAGGCGTGGCTTCTTGTCTTCCTGTGTTGTACAAACTGTGTAACTTTCAATTTCCTTGTGCAAGTAGTCAGAAATTTTACTGCTGAAGGAGTAGCACCCACTTCTGTGACTGTGGGGATTCTCTGTGAGATTAAACTGTGATTTCAAGGGTTGGTGCCTTGCAAGGAGCAAGACTTGATGGTGGTTTTCCCTGCCAAGTCTCCCAGATCTGCATTTTGAGGGAGTTGTATTTTACTGCTAGTTTTCAGAGACTAAAATACCCTCCACACTTTTGTGCTTCAGAGACCTGTCTGGCTGTGATTGTTGAGAGAATTTCTGCAGCTGTGCTCTTTGTATGAGTAAAGATACCTGGCCTACTTCTTACAAAAATTTCCTTCATGGTCTGTAGGAGTTGTTGTTGGAGATGAAGGTATTTGCTGGCTGCAGGGCTTTGAGGCAGGAGTTCTGGGTAGCAGTATGGGAAAATATTTAACGTGCTGCTGAGGCAAGAAAACAGTCATATTTCTAAAAATGAGGAGGAGTTATGTAGATATTTGTAAACAATGAGCTTGAAGGATTTAATCCTTAAAAATATAGTATTCATAACAGAAAGAGGCTTTTTTTAAAAAAAGGTTGTATTGCAGTTATTTTTTGGGCAGTAATGGTGCTGTTTTAGTTGTGCTGTTATCTTGTGTGGAAGAGGCTGCAGCCCAAGTTAGCACTACTTACCTGCTGACAGTTCAGCCTGAGGTCCTCATGGTGCCCATTTGGTGAGAAAAGGGACTTTGGACCCAGTGGCAGCTTGTGCAGTGTCTCAAGTGTTCATTCAAATGCTGCAACTCCGCATCCCACCTCCCTGCTCTTTCCTCAGAGCTGTTTGTGGGGCAGTGGTTTTAACCAGGCTGGGAATAGGTGTTTGTTGGTCTCTTGGATTTTGTTTGGTTTTTTTACTGCTTCAAAAATAAGGTATGAGTGGAGAGTTTACAGGGTTTGCATCTCAAAAGTTGTCTGTACAAATAAAAGAGGTGATGTGGGGTAGGACCTGGCATTTGCAGATGATAATCTCTTAAAGTGGCCTGTTATTGAAAGCTTTATGTCACTGCTGGAGATCACTGAACTTAGAGAAGTGATCTGCACTCAAAGCATAGCCTTGAGTTGGAGAGTTTAGTGTTCTCATCTTCATGTAAATCACCACCTTTGATGGGGATCATTTTGTTAAGTGCTGGCTATGTTATTAGTTAGTAATAATATAAAAATAAAATAAAATAAAAAAAAAGTAAAAAGGCATCTTTGTTGTTTTAATGATTTGTTAAACTCAATCTAAGAGTTCCAAAAAATAAATAGTAGTAAAAGCACACAGAAGAAGTAATCTTTCTGTATTTTTTTTAACATTTTCTATAGAAAATATGAAATTGCCTATGTAATAAAAAGTAAGTTTTCTTTACTGTGCTTGTCAGTCTGGTACTTCAGCATTAACTGAGCAAGCTCAAACTTGAGCATTTTCTTGAGGAGTTCTGAGGATGGCAGGTAAAGGGAAGTCTTGCTGCACTCTCCATTGTGTTGTCTTTTCTCCCATGCTTCGTTTCTACTCTGTTGGATCTCCTGCTCACCTTCAAAGCTTCCTTCAAAGGCTGCTTCAACTTAAGTCAGAAAGTCTTCCCTTTTTCTTTGCTGTGATGTTTTCCAGCTGATTTTGCACCTTAAGCCAGTTCACCTAGAGGGGCACAGGACTGCAGGGAAGGTGGTGGGAATATATAGCCAGGATCAGGAGGTGAGTAGATGAGGGAGAAGCTGCCGCATTGTTCAGCTGCGGTCAGGTACCCAAACACTTCTGTTGTCTCTGACTGTGCCTTAAGAATTGCAAAAATTTCTTTCGTTTACTCTTTTTTTTTTTTGTCTTTGGGAAATTTCGTGCTCTTCATTTTTCGGTACTAACAGGAGTATTTTAGTGTAACGGGAAATTGAGGAGGCTTTTGAATGTGCCTTCTTCAGAAACCCAGCAGTCCCTTCAAATCATTAAGTCAGTTATGAAAACATTTTTGTGTTTGTTAATAAAACCTGTTAACTTTGGGATGGCTTTGTTTGCTTGTTTTTTAGGTTGTCTGATATTTGTGTCAAAATAATTCTTCCATTGAGGAAACTTCTGCAACCAAGAACCATGACAGCTGCAGAGAACGTGTGTTACACCCTGATCAATGTTCCCATGGATTCTGAACCACCTTCTGAAATCAGCTTAAAGAATGACCTAGGCAAGTAATGGACAGTGATTTGAAGGATGCTACATCTCACCTGAATTATTCTCACATTCTCTCATTGTGCCTTTCCTAGATTACTGCTTATATTTTAGAAACTCAAGTCAATTTGATGTTTATTTTGTTCTGTTGATTGCTGAACTGTGTACCTTTCTCTACTTGCTGTGTTTTGAGAAACTTCACAATGTTTATCTTGAGTGTTTTGGGTTTGGGTCAATTTTTGTCTCCCCTCAGTCTGTTAAAAAATTTAGATCTTTTTCTGTCTTTCTGTTTGAGGTAGTACCTGTTTGGGCTAAGGCAGAACTAAGGTAATGATAGTCAACAAGTTGTCTTAGCTCTCGTTCAATGCAGTGCTGCATCTTGCTGGCAGAGAGGGCAGTGTCAGTGCTTAGTGTACATTTGATGTCAGAGTGTATTGTAGTATCCTGGTATAAAAGGCTGTTTAGATTTAAGCACTGAAACAGCCATGAAATTTGTTGAACTCAATGAATTCCAATATGTTAATCCTAGAATTAAGTCTTAACTCCATTCTTATTCTTTAAATATCTCTTGCTTCCTCTTTATCCTGTTAGTAGAGGTAGGGCTGTGAATTTTATTGGTGTGCTGTATCACACTCCTTCAGAGGGGCTTGTATCTTCTGACACTGAAGATCAGTATTCCTGTTAAACCAAGAGTGACATGTTGGCCTTCCTGATTTCATTTCCTCCTCTAGAAAAAGGAGATGTCAAGCTGAAGACAGAGGCCTTGAAGAAAGTAATCATTATGATCCTGAACGGTGAAAAGCTACCTGGCCTTCTGATGACCATCATACGTTTTGTCCTGCCTCTCCAAGATCACACCATCAAAAAACTGCTGCTTGTCTTCTGGGAGATAGTGCCAAAGACCACTCCGGATGGCAGGCTGCTGCAGGAAATGATCCTTGTGTGTGATGCCTACAGAAAGGTAGCCCACTGTTGATTTCATTGCCTATGTTCCTGTACTGGATCTTTACAGAAAGTATATCATCCTGTGTTATTTAATACATATTAAAATGGTTTATGTTCAGCATTTCCTTCCTAACTGTTACATCTCACTGCTTCAGTGCTAGGTAATTGTAGATAACCCTCAGGCCTAATACCAAGGAATTTTTATGTATTCTTTTACTATTACAACTTAAAAAAAATGTTGTGCTCTTCATTTCCAAGTTTGTGAACCTCAAAGATGAGGGGTAACCTAATTACTATCTTCATAGTGTCTTGGGATAAGCCATGAGCCATAAAAGGACACTATTTTTGGAATATTTTTGATCATGGTATATTTGGGACACTCATTCACAAAGATACTGAGGTCCTTCAGCTTCTTTGGGAGTGTGTCACGAGCAGATGAACTAATATACACTAGAGATTGGTATCCAGCGTGCAGGAGTGCCTGCAGGGTGGGCTTGTACAGCCTTAGTAATCCAAGAAAACACACCCAGTGAAGAAAAAAAATCCCACAGGCTTTGTAACTTTCACTGCACAGAAATACAGGTTGTTAAAGATGTGAGACAGCAGTGTTCTAAGAAGGTATTTAATGAGAAGAGAGAGGTGTGGTTGTGGATGTTGGGAACTCCTGCCATGGAGAAACTGAGTGTGGGAGAAGGCCAACAAGTGTGTTCATCTGAGCTTAACAATTAGGCTGAAGAGTTTGGCATTTCAAATATGCTTCTTGTTGATTTTAGGATCTCCAGCACCCAAATGAATTTATCCGAGGCTCTACGCTCCGTTTCCTTTGCAAGCTGAAAGAGGCAGAGCTGCTGGAGCCGCTGATGCCGGCCATCCGTGCCTGCCTGGAGCACCGGCACAGCTACGTGCGCAGGAACGCCGTCCTCGCCATCTACACCATCTACAGGTACCCCCCAGGAACCACTTACAGCTGTGGGTGCAGGAGATCAAGGCTGGCTTTAGTGATCTGGGTGGTTTTTGAGATCTCGTAAATATTATCAGTCCCCACTGTGGTGTTTGGGTTTTTGTTTGCTTATTTGCTTTTTCTCCTTTGTCTAATGGACTTCTGAAATGCAAAAGGTACTGCTGGTGCCTTCTCAGGTATGGCAGAGGTCCTTATATTGCAGGCTGATTTTTATGGGCAAATGCCTTTCTTAATGATCTAAACATTGTTAACAGTAGCCATTGTCCACAACCATAAACAGAGAAGGATCCTTGCAGGAAAATGCATATATAAATTTATTTGAAGCAAGACGTTCTTCATGTATTGCAGTTATTTACTAAACTTTGTTGCAGTTGTTACCTGAACAGTGTGGCTGAATGTTGCTGTTAGACAGAAGTAATTGGTGGGGTAATTAGTCTTAGCTGTCATGATAACAAATTTAAAGTTCCTTGAGTCTGTTCACAGTTTCAAATAGCTGCACAAAAGTTACATATCACTGCTTTATGCTTGTTGAATTTTTGTAAATGCTTGTCTTCAGGTTATGCACTTAAATCTTAGGTCCTGCTCTTTACAAGTAGTTCTTCTCATTATGTTGTTTTTTTTTTTTTAAAGAAATTTTGAACATCTTATACCTGATGCTCCTGAATTGATCCATGATTTCTTGGTGAATGAGAAAGATGCAAGCTGCAAAAGAAATGCATTTATGATGTTAATTCATGCAGATCAGGTAAGGACACTTGTCCTCAAACTTGTTTGGATTAAGTACTTGAAAATGTGGCAGGTAATTAGCCAGTAGTTGGTTGGTAGTATAAATTATTTATATTCATAAAAAGCCAGATATGGTAATGCCAACCCATTTGTTGAATATTTGGTAAATGAAAAAGTTAAAGTAGGTGCTGCCTTCATTTTAAAGGAGAATTACTGTGATTGGTGAAGGTATATGCTGGAGCTAAAAACTATAATTAGTTTTGCCAAGTGAGCTTAACCAAACCAAGAAACGCCCCATTACTTACTGTTTTACAGCTTTTGTTGTCAACTGAGAAATAAATGACAATTTCTGTTTAGCATTTTGGATTATTTGCTCTACAGGCAATTCCCATTTGTGCCTGATTACCATTAGTTTTGTCTCCCTCTTTTTGCCATCTATAGACAGAATGGATTCATTTGCTCTTCAGGTTTGCAATGTTTTCATAAGTCGTTCTAAATTTCAGATGGAAGGGTTGGATATATGGTGGGTTGTATCTTGTTTTTTTAAAATGTGTTTTGATTTAAAATATAGCTGAGGAGCAAACTCAGAATAATTTAGAATAATTTATCTTTTATTTGTACAGGATCGAGCATTGGATTATTTGAGTACCTGTATTGACCAAGTCCAGACATTTGGTGACATACTGCAGTTGGTTATTGTTGAACTAATTTATAAGGTAAAGGGAAATATTTGGGCACATTTTGAATAAATGTACATGTTAGATTATACTAGACTGCTTTTAAAAGGAATAGAATGTTTCTGGAGAAGGCATTCTAGGTAGCATTTAGTCCATGTCAGGAATATGTCATTGTTTGGTAGATCTGAATGAGATTTGTCCCCTGAAACAGTGAGCTGCTCAGGGGGTGCTCAGTGCAGAGCAGTACATCTCCCCTGATCCACTGTGATGTGGACTGTGTGTTGACAGACTGTTCTTCATGGCCATGAGCAGGGCATCTGTTACAGGAACTAGTAGAGGCTCTGCCTTTCCTTTTGATCCAAGATTTTAAAACTTTGTAGCATTGCATAGAATTGCTGATAATAGCCTTTCAGTAGCTGTTGTAATTACATTTTTACAACTGTGAACGACACTTCCCCAGGAAAGGTTCATAGAATCATACAGGTTGTCACCTTTTGTTGAATTTTCTCCTTGTTGTAAGGTAGCGGAGCAGTTAAGCTATAGGGTTGCTATTTTCCTTTTTCTTTATGTGCCATATGTGGTGTACTTTTTGTCTAGGTCTGCCATGCGAATCCATCAGAGAGAGCTCGGTTTATTCGCTGCATCTACAACTTGCTGCAGTCTTCCAGTCCTGCAGTGAAGTATGAAGCTGCTGGTACTCTAGTAACACTCTCCAGTGCACCAACAGCAATCAAGGTATAAAAGTGATGTTTTCGGATGTTTCAGTAGCTTTTAGTGCACTGGAATGAATACTGTGTGCTGTACATTCATGCTTTGAAAGAGTGAAGGCTTTAGTAATACGGGATGTTTAACACTTCACGTGTGAAAAGTCACAGAAAAAGACTGAGACTCTGTTTTGCAGACTTGCAGCTAGTGGACCTCATGTTGCTTTGGCAGGGGACAAGCTTGAACACTGCAAACTGTTGTACAATAGCTGATACCAACCTGCAATCTTCTTGGCACGCTTAGCAAAGCAGACTAAAGCTGAAGATTTGCAGAAGTTGAAGGACTTTCTTTATTCATAAATAAAGTAAATAAATATTACTCTTTTCAGACCAGGATGGAAGTATAAAGCAGTAAATATTTGCATTGATTACTGATGAACCATGGGTTCCTAGATTTATGTTTGTACAGCTGATTATTTGAGATCACACAGAAATTTAGAACTTGTATGGAAATTTCAAAAATAGAATATGCACATCTAGATGTAGAGTAAGAGCATTGTAAATACTAGTTTCAAAAGATCAGGAGGAGTATTAATTCCAACATTCTTACTTTGGCATAGTCATTTTTGTTGAGTAGGAATGTTAAACCCATGTTTAGATAATATTAAATATCTAGATATTAAACTAACTATTTTACATGGTTTTGTGCCCTGACTTAAGAGCATACCCAAAGCAGGCCAGGAAATTTCTCTCTTTATGACTTTCTTTGAATTTGCAGTGAAGTTTGTGTACTATAAGCTGATGCCATTTTGAGCCTTCCTGTGTGATTTTTGTAACATGGTAGTCCTTCAATGTTCACAGAAAGTTTTAGTCTGTTCTGAGCCAGCTCTTTGTGTAATTGCTTTAGTAGTAATGTAGAACATTTATTTTCCTGAATTTCGATCAGAAATTTGCCAGTTTCTCCTTTTCATTACTTAAAAATGTTTTTGATCCTCTTAATTTTAGGCAGCTGCCCAATGCTACATAGATTTGATTATTAAAGAAAGTGATAATAATGTGAAACTGATCGTTTTGGATCGGCTGATTGAATTGAAGGAGCATCCCTCCCATGAACGAGTGCTACAGGTATGTGAGCTGCCTCTTCTCCTGCACGCTTGCTTCTCTGAAAGAAACTTTTGGGTGTATGGCAAAATGTACCTCTGAAGTTTAAATCTTCTGTTGAAAATGGCAAATGTCATCTTTATTGTAAGGCTTAATGATGCAGCTGCATGATAGACTTTTCTGTAAGTGTAGAATGTATGAAGTAAACTCTGAGAAGTTCCCAATGCCTGGGATATCTTGCTTGTTGGTCAGTAGATTATATATTATCTATGCAGAAAGTCTTTGAAAATCATTGGGGACTGAAAAATTAGGATTGTATGAAAAGGAAGTAATTTAAAGCAACAAAGCAGTTATTATTTTATTACTGTTTCAGGATCTAGTTATGGACATCCTCAGAGTGCTGAGTACCCCAGATCTTGAAGTACGCAAAAAAACCCTTCAGCTGGCCCTGGATCTTGTCTCTTCAAGGAATGTGGAGGAGGTGACATATATATTACTTGTGTTTCATTGCACTGCTTTTTATTCTTCGGAAAAATATGGGACTTTCTTCAATTTTTAAAAATCTTTTCTGCAGCTTGTGATTGTTCTGAAGAAGGAAGTAATAAAAACAAATAATGTGACAGAACACGAGGATACAGACAAGTACAGACAGCTGCTGGTTCGGACACTGCATTCCTGTAGCGTGCGCTTCCCAGATATGGCTGCAAATGTTATTCCAGTGGTATGCAAATGTTTAATTACATTGTCATTAAATATCTTCTAGCTGTGCCCAGAACCTGGAGAATAATGGAAGCTGAGGTGTTTCTAATAGTGGCCTCACGTGAAGCAATACTATTTTTAATATCTAAAGAAATATAGGACTTTTGATGCTGTAGTTATTTGCCTTCTGAGCCTTAATTTTTAAATATTTTTGAAGAACATGAGCTGAAGAGTACTTTTACTTAAAAGTGCAATAATTTGTATCATTAAAAACCCAATTTTGGGGTTATAATAATGGGTTATTGTTTGCAATGTACTTAAGGGTGTTTGACTTCAGCTTTGTTTAATGGGAGATATGTGTGCAGACTTATTGTTCTGAATGTAGAAGGACAATACTATAGTTCAGACTTATCTGCACTGCTCTTTGTGCTCACGTTGACTCTCCTGTGCTAGCTGATGGAGTTCCTTAGTGATAACAATGAAGCAGCAGCTGCTGATGTCTTGGAGTTTGTGCGGGAAGCAATCCAGCGTTTTGATAACCTCAGACCTCTTATTGTTGAGAAGATGCTTGAAGTCTTTCACGCCATCAAATCTGTCAAGTGAGTCCAAAATGTGATATCAGACATTGGAGCACCCTGGGGCTCGCTTGCATTGGATGTCTATTGTCATTTAAATATGTACCAAAATCCTTGCAACCCACACATAAGAAGAGTAACTGAAGCTGAGATATTTTGTGGGCAGATGATTTCTAGGTACAGCTTCCTTCTTGCCTATTTGTACAAAAGATGTATTGGGTGCTTGTTGCGTTGGTTAAGACAGATAGGAATAAATTTGTAGCAGAGAATGTATCTCATTTGATATACTTGTTCATTAGTTTACTAAGGCTGAAGGGATGATTGCTCTTGATCAAGCTTGCTTTTGTCAATCACATCCTTCCAAATTTGTCAAGACAGACCTTTACCACCTGAATATAAATCACTTCCCTTAATGGTAGTGTGAATATATCATGAAAGCCTGACTTAAGTTACTGTTCTTATCTTAGGATTTATCGAGGAGCTTTATGGATCCTTGGAGAATATTGCAGCACAAAGGAAGATATCCAAAGTGTAATGACAGAAGTTCGCAGGTCACTTGGAGAGGTGTGTTTGCTTGTCAGGCTAGCTCTTGGTGGGTTTACTTACTGTTACACAGTGTGTTTTCTGAGAAAAATATATTTTTCAAAAATTGGGTAAGATGCAACAGGATTTTGAGCACTTGTGATGTGTAATGGTGTGTGCACAAGAAATCTAAAGTAAAAACTAGTTATCATTTTGCATTAGTTATTAATTTTAAGTAGCATACCTGAAGCTAGCATATGCTGAGAATAAGTGACCTGTTAAGGAGGGAGATGAGAAATTCCTTATTTCAGAAAATTAGAGCAGCTTTAAGATACAATTTAATTGTATCCACTAACAAAGGAAGGGAGCTTTAAGTCTGGGTTGTTACAAAAGGATCTAAGACAATCTGTGCAACGTGAGCTTTATTGCATGGGTAGGAGGCTTCTGTACATATTTTAACATCTGCCTATCTCCTCAAGTTCTTTCAAAACTGTTGCACTGTAACTGACCTTATACTTATAAAAACCTTAACATTGGACATAATTTTTACTAAAGCCTTCTGCAGAACAAAAATATCTTTTCTCTATTAATTGTAACAAGTGCTTCTTGTTCATTTCTAGATCCCAATAGTCGAATCTGAAATCAAGAAAGAAGCTGGTGAGCTGAAACCTGAAGAAGAGGTGTCTGTGGGTCCAGCCCAAAAATTGGTGACAGAGATGGGCACTTACGCGACACAGAGTGCTCTCAGTAGCTCCCGACCTGCCAAAAAGGAAGAAGACAGGTACTTAAGATTTCATACTAGGCCAAGGGTGACCTGGTTAATTTTTTAATTTATTTTTCATTTTAGTGGCATTCTCTCTCATACACAGTTGAGTGATTGAGGTAATTTTCTGTTTTAAGGTGTTATCTCACATAGCTGGTATCTGATAGGAAGTTGCCTAATTGCTTAGGATTTGTATTCAAAGCTTACTGCTTATCAAAAAAGGACACTATTCGTTATGGTTTTCTAAATTCCAGCTGATTCTTTATAATTTATACATAAAGTCCCATCACAGTTTTAATTGGATACAGAGATGTTGCTATCTGATTAAAACATTTTTTTCTTACCATCACCTTGCAGTATTTAATACTTGCTGTAGTTGATGGGTAGCTACAATAATTGTTATAATTCCTTCACTACTGCAGATGGGCTACTTCATCCTGACTAGTTGTTATCATCTCAGAGCTGCAATGAAATTATCCATTACACAATTCCCTCCCTATGCTGTGTGAAAAGGGCTGTGTGACTTGTTAATATATCTGTAAAATTACTTCTAGAGTTAAAAACCCCCCAACTTCTGAGACCTTTCAGTCTTACTTTGTTTGTACAGGTGTTAAGGTATGAAGATAAGTAGGCTAAAGATTGTGATCTTTGATGATGATTTGTCTTTGCAGACCCCCGCTGCGAGGATTCCTGCTCGATGGCGATTTCTTTGTTGCAGCTTCCCTTGCTACAACTTTAACTAAGATTGCTTTACGATACGTGTCACTGGTTCAGGAAAAAAAGAAGCAAAATGTAAGTTGTCTGCTGTGTTTTCACTGTAGATGTGAAGAGATGCTGATTGTTGCCTCTTCTAAGCAGACGCAAAATGGGTTAAGTCCAAAGTGACGTGCCAGTTGTATCTTTGGATAATAATGATAACTTGGGTTATAAGTAGGGCCTGCTGCTTTCCAGCCACCCTCTCTAGACAGTCTCTAGATCATGCTGCTTGGTTTTCAAATAATAGTACTAAGAAAAAGTAATCGAATCGTAAAATCTCTGATCATATTAATGTGCATCTTTTTGTAAATAAGTCAGAAATAAATATTTCTATAAAGCTGTGAAATATGCAGTAACCTCCTTCCATTCTCTTCTCTTTGTCCTCCTCCTCAGTCCTTTATTGCTGAAGCTATGCTGCTGATGGCCACTATTCTCCATTTGGGAAAGTCCTCCCTTCCCAAGAAGCCAATTACAGATGATGATGTGGATCGTATTTCCTTGTGTCTGAAAGTTTTGTCAGAATGTTCTCCTCTCATGAATGATATTTTCAACAAGGAGTGCAGGCAGTCCCTCTCTCACATGCTGTCAGCCAAGCTAGAAGAGGAGAAACTTTCCCAGAAGGTGAGCAATTATAAGTGTGTAGCCATGAACACTTGGAGTTTTTTGGGATATTCACATGCAAGCTGGTCCCAGGAATGTCACCATTTGACTCTGTCAGCCAGTATTTGGCTGTATTTCTGTCCTAAGGAATGGAGTTCACTGAATTCTTGAATATTTCTCTTCCTGCAGAAAGAATCTGAGAAGAGGAATGTGACAGTTCAGCCAGATGATCCAATTTCCTTCATGCAGCTTACTGCTAAAAATGAAATGAGCTCAAAAGAAGACCAGTTTCAGCTTAGCCTTCTTGCAGCAATGGGAAACACACAGAGGAAAGAAGCTGCTGATCCTCTTGCATCCAAACTTAATAAGGTAATGTGAAAGTCAGGGTTTAATTATATACACTTTGTGCTGCTTATGCACAGGATCAGCCTGGGGAATCACACTCTGGAGCTGATGAACCAGGATGTGCTGGTTGTTTGGAAAGACCCAGGTATTTCCTGGTTAGGATCAGGAGAAAGAGAAAAGCTCTTGTGCTTAGAATTGTTACCTTCTTTACGTGGGAGGGGATGAATAAGGAGGAGACTTGGAGAGTGCTGAGCTGGTGTGATGTGGAGAAGAAATTAGGACTATTTGCTGGTCTGAAGAGCCCAGCAAGGCTCATAGGGGAGAGACATAGGGATGTCACTAGTGATTAAGAATCCCTTTCTTTCTTTGGCTGCCTTACCCTCATGCCAAGTGCAGTGCATCCTTGTTTCACTCTTTATACCTTTGCTATTTTTGATGCTGGTTTACCAGGACCTGTAGAGAAGGTCCAAAAAGAATAAAATCTCTTGATTCATTCACTAGTTAGGGTTTTAAAAGCCAGACTTTTATTCTTTAGAAGTCTGGATGAATTCTTTTTAGTGTTTGAAGTTACCTTTTCATGTTAAGTCAGCATTTCTTTGTTCTTCTCTTTTTTTTAAGAATAAATGGCATTATAGTACATATCTTAGGAAGTTACATGAATTTGATTCAGAATACATTTCATCTGGAAAGGTTTTATAATTGTAGCATGGATGCAAAAGGACATGTGAAGGAAGAAGGCAGTTAAAATTTATTTGTATAAAAGATATGGACAGTCACTGTGTGCTTAGCTATGAATCATTGAAATATGTTTAATTTGGGAGACTTCTGCATGAACTTTAGATTTCCTAAACATCACAACTCCTTTAAATACTATTTTCTAGAAAAAACTTGTGGTGATTGTTTGCAGTCTGTTTTCCAGTTTTCTTTTTATGTGTTTTTTTTCTTCTTTTCTTACTGGTTAGTTCTGTGAAGTTAAAAGCTCTTTGTACACCTGGTTGATTTGCAGTCTCCTATTAAAGAGTAATGGATTTAATTGTACTTTATTCTGATTTTGTGTCGTTGTAAAATGTGATTCCATGTTTTAAACTGGTTTATGGTTTATCTTTCCTTTCACAGGTTACTCAGCTGACAGGTTTCTCAGATCCTGTCTATGCAGAAGCTTATGTCCACGTCAACCAGTACGACATTGTGCTGGATGTGCTGGTGGTCAACCAGACCAGTGATACCCTGCAGAACTGCACACTGGAGCTGGCCACGCTCGGTGAGGAGCACGGGGCAAACACAGCAATCGAGTGGCAGGGAGGGGCTGGGCATTGGCACCCAGTTCTGACTGGTTTCTGAAACACTTCTAAATACCTGCAAATTGATACCAGCTAGTTGCCATTTTGAAAGGTTGTGTTTTAATGCCTTTAGAAATACATTTTTCTTCCAAAATGTGGAAGACACATATTTACTGGCAGTGACAATACTATCTGATGATATAAACCGTAGTCAATTTATTTTTTTCACTAGAATAATAGCATTCTGTTTCCCCTGCTACCGTTTTCCTGAAATACGAACAGAATTTTTGATATACTTGTTCCTCCTGCTGTTACCACAGAGCAAGAGGACAAAATCCAAACTGGTACGGAGCAAGTGTCAGGCAAACAGAAAGCCATCTGCCCCAGGTGGTTCTTGTGCTCAGCCTGAAGTACTTAAATCCTGCATTTACTCAGCTGAAACATTCCCTGTACCAACAGCTGTTCCAGAACTTGCTTGAGCAGTACTGCAGCTTCACTAACTTTTTAGGGGAGGGACTGGAGCAGATATCCGAGAACAGTAATCAGTTCCCTATTAGTTGTCTCCTTTTGGGGACTTGAAATATGTTTACAACACTATGAGAACACGTGTTGCGTGCTTTTAATTGATGTAAATATGACTGGAGGGGCATCACCTTCCTCCTAATCTTTTCTAAATCATTTGATCAGATTAATGATGGAGATCACATTGCACAGTTTAATAGAACTAAGGAGTCTTTTACAATTGCTTGCTAAAGGATTAGGAAAAATACCTCTCTTACTGTTTCCTGGGAACAATAATATTCAAAATCAAAGTGATACTTTGACCTGTTTATAAATAGCTTGGTGCATGTGATAATGGACATTGAACTTTGGTTTTGAGACACTTGACTGTAGGATTAGGTATTATGATGTTGTCAGTGATTAAAGCACAAGGTAGAATTAACCATTTCCTGATTGTTAAAAATTTAGTACTAAACTCAACCCGAAGCCCGTTTAAGTCAGTATTTGAATTTGTTTTCAGTGGGGTTTAGGTGAATATAGTAATATTTTAACTGAAATTTTTTATACAAGGTAGATGATTTTTTTTTTCCTTGCAGGTAGAAAACTGTAAAAAAAACAACCAACAAAAATTCTAAATTAACTGATACCTTTATGGCAGTATTTAGTGCAGCTCTGTAGACATGAAAATTGAATTAAAAGAAAGAAAATACTGCTCCAAAAACTAAACTCCATTGTATACTGTTAACATTCCCTAATCTCTGTCTCCCAATTTCTTTACACAGGTGACTTGAAACTTGTGGAAAAACCGTCTCCTCTGACACTTGCTCCACATGATTTTGCAAACATTAAAGCCAATGTTAAAGTTGCTTCAACAGAAAATGGAATAATTTTTGGTAATATTGGTAAGTAAACAATTCAGTGTGCAAAATTAACACTAATGTGTAGCCTTTCTTAATTGCTTAATGAGCCCCAAAATAATTAAAACGATACTGAGAAAAGAAATTAAATGGTCTAAAATGTGTGAATATTTTGTGATAATTGTTAAAAAAATTTGTATAACTTTTACTTAAAATCATAGTAGGGCATTCTGCCTTTAGAATGATTGTCAGCATGGTGCTTGAACCCAAGTCTCTGAATTTGAAATGGGCTGGGCAGCCCTGCCCGAGACCAGCACACTTGGTGTGTGGAGTGCTGGGGCCTGGGCTGTGGGCCCTGAGCTGGAATTGACCTATGGATGAGTCACAACCCAGCAACATGTTTTGTTCCCCAAATGGTTTCAGGCCCCAGAGGCTGAACCTGGCCCGCCTGTGTGAGGCTCCAACTGCCCCCAGGTGATCATGGTTGGGGTGATGGGTGATTCTAGAGCTTTATCAACCAGGAACTGGTCAGTTTTTGAGAAGCAACAAGGAACTGATCAGTTTGAAGAGAGTTCCTGTTGGGGCCAAAGTGAGTTCCTGCTGGGGACAGCTTGCTGAGCTCTCTCTCTCAGTAGTCTGTTCGGCTTTGGTTGATTTGAGATGGAGAAGAGCAAACAGAAGAAGAAGAAAAGAACAAAAGATGAAGTGATACTGAGAGGATGTTGCTGAATTTAGTGTTGGCCTGAGGAAGAAGAGAGCTAGCAGCACAGTGTGGTTACTGGGTAGAGCACTCAGGGAGGACAGAGGTTCTGAGACTGAGCATGTTAACTGGCATGTGGTAGCTGAGCACTCTTATTTAGTGTAAATTCACTTTTTTTCAAGTAGTAAGGTGGTGGTTTGTGTTTTCTGTTGCAGTGTATGATGTCTCTGGAGCAGCCAGTGACAGGAACTGTGTGGTTCTCAGTGACATCCACATTGACATCATGGATTACATCCAGCCTGCTGCTTGTACGGACGCGGAGTTCAGACAGATGTGGGCAGAATTTGAGTGGGAAAACAAAGTTAGTTTTGGGTTTGTTTTTTATTTTGTTACTTGGGTTTTTGTTGGTGAGGTATAATTCTATTTCTTGTTCTACATCAGCTCATCTCACCAACATTGTATCTTGTGATATTAACCTCATTCAACATCCACATTGGATGTTAGTGGCAAGTAACCCATTTTATTACTGCTCTCTTCTGTTTCACAAGCTTAGTGATGCACTAGTTCTTTTGTTATAAAAGTGGTGTGTGCATTGAGCCTCACCTCCTGCATGGAAGGTGTCCAAATTGATCTGTACATTTCGGCACAAAAGTGAGATAGCAACAAGTGTAAATTTAGGCTGAGACTGCAGAATTATTCATACTTCTTCAGTTCTGAATTACATTGGGTTTTGGGGTGGTTTTTTTGTTCTTTTTTAATGTTTTTTCTCAGGTCATAGAATCATTTGGGTTATAAAAGACCTTTTAAAGGCCATTTAGTCTAGCCCCAGTGCCATGGGCAGGGGCATCTTTCACTTTATTACTTTGCAATACAGCTGTAGCATGTGGTTATGGATGTTATGCAAGACCAACAAAATAGGGGTACACTTAATATTAGAGAGCGCCCAAACTGTTAGTTACAGATCTGTTAAAAACAGATTTAAGGGAGATAATCTCATACAACAAAACAACATAATTTAAGAATAGAGTAGAAACAGAATGGGAGATGTGTTTCACAAGCTATAGCCTCATTTGCTACATGTATTCGTGTATTCACTTGAGACTAGATTTAAGTGTCTCAAAGGGAACTTGTGAACAATGAATTTTAATGCATGATATGTGAAGTCTTAGCAATTTGTAAACTACTCTTAAAAGGTGTGTTAAAAAAGCAATTTAAACAAGGCCCACAATATTCAATATGAGGAAGGCAGCATAGCCCCAAGAGCTTTGCTTCTGGAAGAGAAAGATGAAAGTAATTTTTATCATTGATTAAAAGCAAGCTTTTGGACTAGATACCACTTTTTTTTGTTCTGGCAATGTGTAAACTGTATTCAGACAAGAAGTCCATTATTTGCTGTAGAGGGTCTAAATGTATTAGGTGAATATGATACTCTGCTGAACATTTTAGACACGATGGTAATAACATGAAATTCTCACTCATTAAAGAGTGGATGGCAGGAGGTGAAGACTTTGTATGGTGCCACCATATTGTACTGGGAAGTGCAGCTAGCTTATTGTATGTGGTGTTCCTTGAGGAGAAATGGAGAAGTTATCTGCCTTATAGAGCCCTGAAGGAGAGATGGTTTCAGAAACACCTGAGGTGCTAATTAAATTGCCGGGTTTTTTCCCTTCTTGAAGGTTACAGTGAATACAAATATCGCTGATCTAAATGAATACTTACAGCACATACTGAAGTCAACCAATATGAAATGCCTGACTCCAGAGAAGGTGAGCTACTTGCTTGGAGACTTTTAGACACCCTTTTTAGTTTTTGTTGTTTATTGTTCAATTTGTTTAGTATTTGTTATGAATATTCATAGAGATGCTTACTTACAGTATGAAATAGTACATACGCTCAAAGCTTTTAAATTAGTGGTCTGAAATGAGTAAAAGCAAATTGTTACCAAAATTCTGTGTTGCTTAATCACTTGAGCTGTTTTTTGCACAGTTAAAAAAACAGAATGTCTGTTTTTGATTCATAGTAGCTCAGCTGTAGTATAGATTTGATGGGACCATCTTTTTTTATAAAGGTTTTTTCAGCTTCAGGTTCCTTCCTTCTCTGTTAACTGCCTTTCCTGTGCCAGTTTAGCCTTTTTGTTGTAAAGCAAAATAAATAGATACGATAGCCATTTGCTATTAAGATATATATTGACTAATAGCTATTATATTTATTATATGTATGGTAGTCAAGTATGGTAGCTATTGGTACTATTTAGTTTCTTTACCATTTTGCTGTTCATTAAATCAGACCATAAGATGCCATCCTGCCTTGTCTTGATGAATACTGTAGGTTGCATGTCTTCCAATATTAATTTTAGGAAAAGACCACCACCGTTTCCCATTGCATCATTCTCACATTTTGCAGAATATTGTATGTGAAGAAAGAAGTTCAAATGTTAAATCCTGGTATCTGCTCGTCTAACTTAGGATGAATTAAAGTGCGTTTAAAGGATTTTGGCCTTTCTAAAGAGTTCTGATGTGCTTTCCATAGGCACTTTCTGGTTATTGTGGCTTTATGGCAGCCAATCTTTATGCACGTTCCATATTTGGAGAAGATGCACTTGCAAATGTCAGCATTGAAAAGCCAATTCATCTTGGGCCAGAGGCGCCTGTCACCGGCCACATACGGATCCGTGCAAAGAGTCAGGTAACGTGGCTTGTATTGAGGGCACTGTTTCTCCTTGTTGTTTTTAAGAAAATGTACCAAGCACTCTAAAAACTTGTAGATTTTTGGGTGTGCGTTAGTTTCTAGTACTAGGTGAATGTGAAAAGTTTTAGGGAAGATGAATACAGGAACTTTAGGCTTCGTTTTTTGTCTTATATGGATTTTGTGGGGAAAGAATGTCTTCCTGATTGGATGTAATCATACCCTAAAACCATGTTATAGATCTTTTCTCCTAGTGCGTATCATAAAATAGGTCCTTAGGCCAAGATTTCCTTATTTTATCTATAGCACTGCAAATAGGATGTTATATTTTATTTGCTTTTAAATAGAGAGTAAATTCTCCCCAGGGTTCCATGATCTGTTTCCTACTAAAATATATAGTTCAATTTCACAAAACAAGGGCATTTTATACATGTGATTGCTAATTGCTGGTTCTTTTTAAAAACAACAAAACAAACGCCCAAGTCTTCAGTACGATTATTTTCTGAATCTGCTTTGAATTTCACAATTTCTGCCTCCCAGCTGAAAACAGTACAAGATTTGGAGCTTTTTAATAAAAACCCAACATTGTACCAATAAAAGCATTTAAAACCACGTACAATAAAGGACTATCTGAGCTATCTGAGAATTTGCACCTTCAAAGAAGCCATTTAGTTTGTGATGTCACTGTAGAGATGTTGGACTTTAGTGTTTCTGATATGTTTACAGTGGCATTTTTACATGAGACTGTACTCAGTTACATATGCCAGCTTGGTTTCATCTTGAAATCATTCATATTGATTATGTGGATTTATTTATGCAGTTCCTTTTGAGATTTCTTCAGTTTCTATGCAATGTTAATAGTGTTCTGTGAGTAAATTGTTTTCTGTAGCTTTAATGCATTGAGTGCTAGTATCAGCATTGAGACTTTCAACAGCTGAGTTTCAGTACCTGGACAGACAGTTGTAGTTTTTCCAGTGGCAGTATACTTTCAATTGCTGGGAGGTCAGAAGGCTTACTTCTGTATTTCTCTGCCTTTTGTACTGGTAAATGAGCTAGCAACTGCTAAATATGTTAAGTTTCATTGTTTTAGTAACACATGTAGATCTAGCATTTTCCTGGTGTAAAGTGTGCACTATAATACAAATATATACAAATAAATGAACAGTTTAAAATATTTCAACTTCCATGCCAGTATATAGATTTCTATTTATGGAACTTCATTTTGATATAGATAAGATAAAGTTATTTTGAAGTATCCATGTGTTGAATGTCTTCTTTCTTTTCCTTGCAGGGAATGGCCCTGAGTCTTGGAGATAAGATCAATCTGTCTCAGAAGAAAACAAGTTTATAAACTTTACCTAATGTCTTTTCAGATCTTTTACAATTTAACCTTAGGTATGTGGCTTTTGGGATCCAGAACATCGTATATTCTTCAGTGTTCTGTAATTGTAGAAGCCAAGCTTTTGAGCTGAAAGCATTCCAGCAGATAATTTATAGGTTCTTCATGATTGATACTGAGCAAAACTTTAAATCTCCAGGTTTTTTTTTTTTTCTTTGTCCTGGAAGTCATGTTTTCTTTATCTCTAATATATACTGATGCTCACATTACAATAAACAAATTATGCCAGTACTGTTTTGTCTTTAAGTTATATTGGATCAGTATTGAATATCTGGCCAGGGGTATTTTGATATTGTAAGAAAGTGAGAGTGTGTAATAGCTTAAGAATTTACAATGGATTGTGTGAATGTGTGATCATGACTCCTAAAATACTCTGGTATACCCAGGAGAATATATATGACAACTAAATCAAAGGCTGTGTGTTCTAAATGGTTGGTTTAGTAATGTAATCACTTGGTACAGACAAGCTTGTAATACCAGAAATGTGATTGTCAAAATTCATCTCTTTTCAGGAAGCAGTAGAACCTTAAACTTAATACAGAAAAAATAGCCAAGTGCAATGTTGAAGTGGTAGCAGTGTAAGCAGTATTTTCAGTGAATGCAGCCATTGGCCACATGCGTAAGCTCAGGAAGGAAGGATTCAGACTGATTTTGATCTTGCAGTGAATTAAACCAGGTTGAGGAATTGTGGAAAAGGAAGAATTGTGAGTGAAGGTCAGGTCAGGATGTGGAAGTGAGTTAACACCATTTGGCTACTAAATGTTATGCAAATTAGCAGTAGATTAAAATGTATAACCATTAGATTGAAAATACTTTTAGCTGAATCTGTTAAGCATTAATTCTGAATTTGTTAAATTGTTGCAAGTAATTAATTCTCCAGAAGAGTCTCCAGAGCCAACTACTCTTCCAGTTGGCAGAAAGTCCTGCTGTTGAGGTTGAACAGCTGTGTCCTACTCCAGTAGGACAGAAGAGAACTGAGTTAGTATTCCGAGTAGCTGATTCCCAAATTGTTTAAGGCTTCAGTGATGAAAATACTTATTTTCCACTCTGAATAAGCACAGGAAGGAGCACATATAAATGCTGAAATTCAGGTTGTGGTATTTTATCTGATTAAAGGATAGTGCTAAAGGTACAGTGCAAAAACTGAGCTATAAGTGACCTTCACGTAAATATTTCATTACCTGTTCCTCCTAATACTACTTTTTGCCAGCTGCCTTTGGTCTGTTCTTATAACATTAGGTTCACTTTTCATTCCAAGCCTGTTCTCAAGCTTAGGTGCTAGAAGAAAAGTCTACCTGTAGTAAAAATTGGGGCAGATCTGTCAACAGTTAAAACTCTACATTGATGTAGGTGTCAAATTCCGACATTTTAGTGTGCTCGTGTGCACACCTCTATCACAGACAGGCCTCTACACCTACAAGGCTGTCTTTTGTTAAATATTCTAGATTCAAAATACCTGACTTCCAAAGCTATGATATGTTTCTTTTACTATTTTCTCATAGGCACGCACGTCACACTTTTTTTTTTATATATATATATATACACACAATTAAAAAAAGGAAAGGATCTTAGATGAGCAGGGCTATTACCATGAACTTGAGCAGAGAAAGATACTTAAAAGTAGCTTTTGAAGGCTCAGATTATGTTGTGTACTTCTATGAGCATTGAATGTGGTCATGAAATGTGCAGGTCACAGTAGTGTATATTTCAGGTATAATTAGGAGATACTGTTGCCACTAAATATTATAATAATGTGATTTTTAAACCCTTTACCTGCCGTAGTGGGAGGTACCCAGCTCTTGTACTGCAGTAGATGTTAGAGACAGTAAATCAGTAAGATAGTGCAACGTGGTTTTGCTGAGTGATCTGTTAGTTATGCATGTTTTGAAAGCCCTTTCTGCTTCTGCCATTGTTTTGCTTTTTAATGAAAGCTCCACCTTGTGCATCACATGATACCAGCAGAGGCTGAAGCTCTGGATGTGCAGGTCTGCCTTGATAGTGAAGTTATGTCTCTGCATGATCTCAGAGCAGTTGTACTGCCTTCTGTGAAGTTATGCCAGGTTCACAAGGATATAGTAGAGATAATCAGATTGTGATCTTAGTTGCATAGTGCTTCATGATTTGGGAGGTGATGATGGGGGAAAAGCACAGGAGTGTGTTGTGTGTGTGCTCTCCTGTGAAATGCCATGGATAGTGGTAGGGCTGCTTGGGAGTACTTGGGCAGGATTTTATTCTCCAATCACTTTAAGTCAAACCAAGAGAGGAGAACATCCTAGGGCTCCAGCAAAAAGTTTCATCTCTTCACAAAGACATTGTAACTAGTAGGACACTAACAGAGATAGAGTCATAGCTGTGTGTACACTGACCGGTGTGAATGCAGCGGGTTTGCTGACCGCAGCTGAGGAAATGATCTGCTAAGAGAAGGACTTCTAGTATTTGTTATCCAAGCCCTGTTTCAGTCACAATCTGCTGTCCTTGGAGGATGGAGAAACATCCTGGCATGTGCAGGTATCCACTCTGATTTCAGATACTTGGATAAGAACAGGAATAAATTCCCAGTAGGATTAAATGGAGCAAGAAAACTTGCTGTGTTTCCATTAAAAGTTTTGGATGATGCAGTACTGGCAGAGCAGGAAGCAGCTTTCTCTGTGCCCCTGCTCTTAACATAGAGCTGGGAGTCAAGACCATATTTCTTTATTCAGGGCCCAGTGAAGATTTGTATTTGTGTCCTATTTAGATGATAATGCAAGAATCAGGAAAGTGTATCTGATGACAGGCATGAGCTACTCTTATCTAGGAGAGGAAGGGATCATCCCAAGAAAACATGAAAGTGGGTATTCTAAAAATAAATCAGGCCATAGGGGGAACATAGTTTGTTTCCCTATAGTTTGTTCATTGACCTTTAAAAAGATTTAGAAGTGGTTTCTGTAGAGTCAGCTTTATACAACTCTCAGAACCATGAAGCCTCATGTGAGGGGCATTTGCTCTGTATCATGTGCTCCTTGGCACAGAGCAGCTGGAGTGGTGAGGAAAGACCAACCAGTTTATCCACATCTTGGGCAATCTCCGTGGTGATACGTGTCAGTCAGCCCCGTGTCACAACTGCAGGTCATCTAGAAAGTTTATCAAGTTTTTGTGTGTTGTTACACCAGGTGGTGCTGTCTCACAGCTGGTCACAAATTTTGATTGCTTTTCTAAAAAAACTGAAGAGGAGGAAAGTAAAGCTGCAGGATTGGTCATAAAAGCACCACAGGGTAATTTTGGCCCACTCTCGGGGTCACTTCCAGTTGTTTTGAGTGTATTTTCAGGTTGCCTAGCTATGTGTAACCAGTGCCCAGGGATGCTGACAGCTCCCATTACTAATGTAGTGCATCTGTTCAAACACTGCCTTTTCTCTAGAGATTCTACTTTTCTGAAGCATAATGAGATGGATCTGGCTGTATCCAGCTGGCCTGGGGAGGATCCCCTGTTTGAAAGACATGCTAATGAGCTCATTAAGAGGGATATAGGTGAAATGCAGGAAATTCTGCGACTTTGCCTGGACATTTGTAATACTAATCTAGGCAACTTCTTGTTTGAGCAAAGCTGTAAATATCCCAGTTGTTCACTAGATATTTCTCCTGATTTTTTTGTGTGTATTCTGTAGCTTGTAATTTTAACTTTTCCAAGCTCGGTGTATCATTTGTGATTGTATCAGTGCAGTATATTCTGTCAGAGTGACCCACAATTGCCGAGAACAGAATGGAGCTGCTAGCAAAAATGTGATTTCTTTTTGTTTTGAAAGATCAGCATAATTCTTATACCTATAGATTGTAGACATTTTATAATTGAGTTTTATGAATTTGGATGTTGCCAAACCCAGTTATTTTACGTAGGTATAACGACTGCAGCTTCTGTGACTTGCACGGCCCTAGTTTGCTCTGTCTTTCACTGGAATTTCATTTAAGAGAAGCAGAACAAACTAAGCCTATTGTTATCCTGGCCCCAACACAAGAGCAGTGTTGGTGGGCCTCACTGCTCCTGCATCTTATCCGTGGTGTTTTTCAGATTTGATGTTTCATGTTTTCCCTGTAATACCTGATCAAAGGTCTAGTCTTTTATAGCAGGTGGTCACACTAGTATCTTTTCATTTAAAATATGCACTCTCTTCTTTTTCTAATGCCATAAAGAGTTGTAAGAATTTTATCATGCTTCCATCTTTAATTACTTCCCAAGTTTGGAAGTGACATCTAACTTCTGTATTTAGAAAGGTTAGGAAACCATTGTCTTTTACAGAAATGATAATTTGGATTTCAAAATGCAGCAATGAGTTTTTAATCTGATCTTTTAGAACAACTGCTGTCACTCATATTGAGACACAAGAATAAAGAATTATTTCCACTAAGTTGTCCTTAAGCTATACGTTCTATTAAAATATGTAAATATTTTATTGATGTGTAGAAACTTCACTCTAGATGAGATTCCCTATCATCTTTACTTTTTTCCTTCCCTGATTTTCTGACAACTCTATATCTCATGTACTGTCCAAAACTAACATGATGTGTTCCACAGACATTCCTGCTTTTAATTGTTTTTCAGATGAACTTCTGTAATTCTTTTCAGTATCCACTGAATTCAGTGGTGCTAGCGGGCCAATTTCATCTTTGAGCTATGCCTGCTGCCACACATGAGAGGGTTGTCCATGCAGAGGCACATGCCCTTTAGCAGTGAATTCTTTTTTGAGGCCAGGAATAGTGAATGAATGGTGCAGGCTTGCATAAGCCCCTTCAAACTCTGGAGGGTAGCATTGTCACTTCAGAGGTGTCCCAGCTTGCTGCAGGGTCTTCTGTTTTTTGCCTGTGAAACAGAAGAGTGTGAGACTGGTGGACACAATGAAAACCTGCTGGGTTCATCTGTTTTAACCAGTGATTAAATGTAGTGCACGGTTTTAGGTGTGAATCTGCTCTGCACCTCTACCTGTAGTCTGGTGGTATGCAGTTGAACTTAAAGCAGATTTCCTCCTGGTGGGACCCAGGCTGAAGCTGTGAACCAAAGCACTGTCTGGACGCCTCTCCTGCAGCATGGCTGCCAGGACCTCCAGCAGTTAGGTCTGTGTGATGTGCACCTGGGACCAGGACCTGGTGCCAGCTTCATTCCTAGTTAAGACTGAGCCTGGACATGCGGTACCAGAAGAGCAACAGGTCAGACCAAGTCAAAGGCAATTTCCAAGTTGGTGTCTGAGCTCCACTTCAACTATTAACTTACCTGTGTCGTTCCAACCTCATTCAGTGTCTTCTGGCAGAGAAGCAGCTGCATGCTGTAGGCGTTATCTCATGCTCTGAGATCTTTCAGGCTGTTCCTGAGCAGTTCTTTGTACCAGATGGGAGTTATGCTCCAGACTTCCATCTATTAGTTCTTAAGCATCATCTCTGCTTGTTTACAATATTCTAATACCTGGAAACTGCAGCCAGAAACAGTCTACTTAGTCGTGTGTTATGTACAGGTCTGACACCAGCCTGGAAGGCAAGTGTCCCAGTTTATTTGGTTAGTACAGCTGATGATGCCACCCTGTAGAAAGTGATGGTGCTCACTAGCTCCTCACAATTTCATCCATAATGACATGTATTATTTTTCTAAGGAGAAAAAATGAATTCCTGTTCTACAGTAACAATGTACTAGGTTGTATTCAGACAGGAGTTGACTTGCTCAGATAGCACCTACTGCCAGTTAAACCCCATTGTAGGAGTGTTCTGCTCTTCTGGTTCATCCAGCATGGACCCAGTAGAGGTTGTCTCAGAAGAGCAGTTTCACGCTGGCCATGGTAGCTGGCTCCCTGTGCTGTGCTGTCCATGGTGCAATGGCTGGAGCTCCCCTGACTTTCTGACATGGAGACCAATAAGGTGACCAACAAAACTCTTTCCTATAGTTTATCCACATAATAGAAATGTTTCCATCATTGGAAGCAGATTCACCTTTTACTCAGATTAGTGGGAATTACCTTGTATTCCTATATGAAATATTATTTTTTTTTAATGCCTTTGGAAACTTTATTTTATAAAGATGCAAGAAAATAAGCAATTAAAACCTTAAGGTGTTTGACCTGTCAATACTGCCTGTGTTTTATAGCATGTAAGGCTTTGTTAATGCATCTTTAACTGTAGATCTAGTTATTGCAGGGTTTGTGAGCCTGCTCCATAAGTAAGAACAGGTGTTTTTTTCCTACGCCCATTCTCACTTACACTCGAGACGTGCAAGTTCAGCAGTGATCCTATATCCAGCTTTAATAAATGTGAACGTTGCCATAGAAACACTGTCACTTTGGGAGAGGTATGAAATGCCAAAGAAACCTGTTCTCGCAGCATGCAGATGCTAAAAGCAGATGAAGACATTTATCAGTTAATCAGTTAAGCTTATTATTTATGGAAAATACATGTGAGACTATGGAATGCGTTTGTTAATTAAGTGAAAAATCAGGAATTGTGTGTGTTCCAGCTAATTCCTCGTGTTACTGTAGAGCATGAAGATACAAGCCCTAACAAATACATACTTACATTTCTGGAAGCATAAAGTAGTCTCTAACTTCCCAAGTTACATATATTAAAGCACATAAATAATGAAGCTGCAAATCTTGTTTAACCTTTGCTCTCTTGTTACCAATGTATTTTTGCATTACCAGTTTTCCTGGAACTTTTTGGGGTTTGTAATTGGGGCAACCACGTTTTGTAAAGCTTGTAAGTGATCTTTATAGCAGTGTTTAATGGATGGTACAGGGGAGTAGGTCTCGAGAATGAAATAGATTTCCACAGCTTTTCTCATGTGCCTGGGAAATGGCCTTAGGACCTCAGTTTGGTAGCTGTGAGGTGGAGATACGCTGCCACCTTTGTGAAGTGTTCTGAGATCTGTTGGTGAAAAGTTCTGTACGAAAGCTCTGTTGCTGTTCCGAAAACCCAGCCAACAGTCCCCTCTTCCTAGTCACTACATGGGCAGGTAACTGCCCTGAGTTGTGTTCCAGAGAAAGCTCTGGGTAACTGCAACAAGACAACTGGAAGCTGGGCAGCCCTGCACGTGTTGTGAAGGAGTGCTGGTAAGCAGCTAGCTGTCAGAAGAACAGAGGCTTTGCCAGCTCCATGCTATGATTTACGTTTTGCCGTAGTTCAATATGAAGACAGCAAGCTCTCAGCAAAGCAAGGCTACTTTTTGGCATGCACAAGAATTAATAGAAAGTTGGGTACCTGAAGTGTTGTTCAGCAGTAGCAGGACCCATCTGCAGTAGGGACAATCTAGTGTATTTCAGATGTCCTTTGTCCAATGAGCCGAGAAAGGAGTGGATAAATAATTGAAAGCTGGGGTTGGCAGGCTTGTCTTGCTGCTCCCGTGCAGCCTCTAGTGAAAAGAATTGTGCAACAACCTGTTTTTTCTAGCATATTTTCTAGCTCTGTTTTCCAATATGTCTTGTCTTTAACAGATACAGGCACAGGGTCCAGAGGAGGCCACAAAAATGATCAGAGGGCTGGAGCACCTCTCCTATAGGCAAAGGCTGAGAGAGTTGGGGTTGTTCAGCCTGGAGAAGAGAAGGCTTCAGGGACACCTTATTGCAGCCTTTCAATACTTAAAGGGGGCTTCTAAGAAAGAAGGGGGCAGACTTTTTGATAGGGCCTATAGCAATTGGACAAGGGGTGATGTTTTTAAATTGAAAGAAGGTAAATTCAGTCTAGGTATAAGGAGGAAATTATTTATGATGAGGGTGGTGAAACACTGGAACAGGTTGTCCAGAGAAGTTTTAGATGCCTCATCCCTGGAACCATTCCAGGTCAGGTTAGACGGGGCTCTGAGCAACCTGATCTAGTTGAAGATGTCCTTGCTCGTTGCAGGGGGGTTGGACTAGATGACCTTTAAAGGTCCCTTCTAGCCCAAAGCATTCTAAGATTCTGTGCTTCAGTACACTGCATCAAGCTTCAGTTGCTTCAGGTTGGAAAAAGACCAAGCTCGTTTAGAGAAGTCTAGAGGGCTAGATCTTGCTATTTTAAGGAGACTCTGCAAATTGACATACACTTGGCACAGGGAAGGACAGAAGGGCTTTGTAATCATTGAAAAACAGAAGAGTGGTGGAGCAGTGTCGTCTTCCAAAGCACTCTTAAATGCCCCTTGAAAGGTTTGGCTGGTCGCTGTTGATTAGTTATTATAAGCTTTTGGGAAAGTTAGTTTCTTCAGCTTTGTGTGATACTGCCCTATAACTACTTTTGTAAAAAAACTTTGTATCCATGAATTGTTCAGGAACCCTTTAGTTTCATTATTCTCCACTACTAAAGTGCTCAAATCTTACCAAAGCAAGGGAGTAAGCATTTTGCTAGCCTAGAATATGTTGTGTCTGACCATTGCAGTTATCTGGATTCCAGGTGGCTTTTTAACTTCATGTTTTGCAGCATACAATATATTTTGAAGTAACCTGAAATTGCACTTAATGAACTGGGAGCTTGGAAAAGCAATGAGGTCTAAAGACATGATGCTGTATGCTAAACCTCAGGTACTGCTCGCTCACAAAGGCTTCTGCCCTCAAACACCAGCACATGCAGAGTGGGGATGGCAGTGGTAACAGGGTTGTGTTGTGGAGCGAGTCTGTGCCACACGATAGAAGTTTTCCTGGGTGATGTAAGGGATGCAGGTATTACAGTCACTTGTCTCTTCATGTTTTTTGATGACAGTTGTAAACGTGATATAGCTCTAACATTCTATATTATCATATAAGGTTCAGTCATCTGAAAAGTATGTTGAAATGGTGCCATTCACATGAGCTCCATGTAACTGTTTCAAAATCCGGCAGTGCGTTTCTGTTTGACTGCTGTATATTTGTTGTGTTCATGTGGCTGAAATGTTCTGGTGCTTAAGTCTGACGGAAGATACCTGTCTCTTTGAAGTTCCACTAAACCTCAGCTTTTGTGAGTTAAATAGCTATTTAGAGAAATGGGTCTTGTGTTCTTTCAATGCGGAATTTGAGCTATGGGAGGAAAATAGCATCTGAGCTTGAGAATGACTGGCTGATGATCATCTCTGCCCTGCAGTTTGGATCCAAGGAGATAGAACCTCACGCACAGCTATGTTGCAATGGCAGCAGTGCAGTAACTGAGTGTTAATTCAAGCTTATTCAGTGCAAGATTTGGGAGAGCACATCAGATCATTGATAAGTCAGACAAGGAGGCTAGAGGTTGATCCTGAAATGTCAAGGAAGCCGGCTGGTGTCACAGTCAGAGCCAGCTTGGAGCTCTTTAGAAACATAAGCAGGATGAAATCTTGAAACATGGAGCATGAGAGGCTTGGGGCTTGCTGGGGCTGGGTTGTTGCTCCCCACAAGAGAAGCACAAGGAGGAATGGATCTGAGGGCAATGGAAGGGTCATAAATGGTTTTCCCTCTAATGCCCTCATTATGATATGTACAGGCCAGGGACTACCCAGGTTGTAACAGCCATTATTACCGGCCGGATTTGTGCCTTAGTGGATATCCTTAGAGCTACCCTTTGGTACCACTTGCCAATTTGCTAAAGAGGGTCAATGCAGGGCTGAATTTTAAATGAAGATGTTTGATTTGGTTTAGAAGTGTGTTTCAGGAGGGTGTAGTGGTTGACTTGGTCTGAAAAGTCTCTTTCTAGATAAAAGCATTGCAGCCCTCATCCAAAGGGGATTGGGGGTCTCTGCCAAGGACTTGTATTTTGAAATCCAGCTACTATGTGTTTACTTCCACAAATGTTCATAAATGTACATAATATAGCAATATATAACTGAGGGATGGATGGTCCTTGATTCTCCTACATCAGTAAAACCCACAGGGAAGTGCACATCCCCATGCACACACAGGCTCACGTACTCTCAGAGCTTTTTAAAAGGATCTATTACTCTAAATTCCTTGAAAACTTCCTGAAAATTAAAAATCAATCAATTTTCTTGATCTCTGTCAAGCCAGTAATCTTATGGAAGTACTTTTTGTGCCCAAAGTGAAGGACTCTGACAGGAGACAAATGCAGTCATTTACACTGGCAGACTCATTCTCTGCCTGACCTCACCCCAATGGCATTTTGAAAGTGTGGGTTCGTTATTTTGTTCAGGTGAATCATTCAAAATTACCATTTGTCTGAAAGACTTTATCAAATACTAATGGGATTTTGCAAAATAAATGGCTTTGCAATTCTTCATCTAGCAGATTGCTGAAAGATGAAATGAGTCTCTGAGATATTTATTAACTTCTGTTGGTAGCTCTGAATATAAGAAAGGCTTGTGCTTTAAACTTTTCTAAAGGAAGTCCTGCCCTCCTTAGTTACCAGAGAGGAGTTCTTAATGTGCAGTGAAAATGCCAGCACCCAGTTGTTGCCTATAATACTGTTTGTAGCAGCACAAGGTTATTTTCAATAATTCAAATATTCTAACAATAAGTGGGTTTTTTTAATTCTTAAGAATACTATTTTGCAAATAGTTGGTCTTTTCCAGCATTTCAGAACACTGGTGGATGCCTAGTCCTGAGAGTAAGGACTCAGGTTTCTCATGTAGTTGCTCAGCAATGAAGAAAATAACTGCTGTGATGCTCGTCCATCTCTTGTGTTTTATCAGGCAGTTGGAGTGCACCGTCACATTTTGATACCAGATGTAATTATTCAGTAGAAGCAAGTGTATATTTAATCCTGTAAGGTAGGAGTGTTAAGTAGGCAGGATAAGTTCTCACGTATGGGATCTTGCATTCTTTAGTGATGCTGGAGCAGGCTAAAGCTTATTCTCTGCTTTTGTATCTACATGTCAAAGCATGAACACAAATCAAAGTCTTTGTTGGTACAAATCAGTCACGGCTGCAAATCTGCAACTGCAGCTTAATTAGTGCAAACTATGTCAGCAAAGGGGAACCCGCCCTTCTCAAAAGGTACCCCTCAAATTGTGCTTTAGGCAGAACACTGTGTTAACCAGGTGAGCATTTCCCACCATAAACTTCTGTTTTGAATCGTATCTAGATTGTCAGATAAGCTTTATAGAGACAGGGATGGTGTGTATGTATCATGTGCTAGACGTGTTTGGACCATGACATGTTGTGCCATCAGTTTAACTGGGTTATCTGTATGATATCCTAATGGAAGCTTCACAGGATTTTTGCCTTTGTCTGGTGTTGCATATGTTCTCCTTCTCCAAGGAGCAAAGGATTGTAAGAAAGAAACGGGAAGATTGTGTGTAGGAAGGGAAATTTCTAACTTTCTGTAATTTTCCATAGTCACCTGTCCTAGTGGTTTGCTTATACTTTTTTTTTTTTTTTTTAATAAACACTTAACTGGCCCAGAAGAATAGCAGGTGAAAAAGGACAACACAGCATCACTGAGAGATTATTTTCGTTTTGATGGTCAATAGAAAGTCAGTTCTGCAGTGCAAGGGAAAAGCAGCTGGAAGCAGCAACTCTAAAATCAGATGAGATTAAGATTAGTTTTTAGCAGAATGTTTCATGTACAGTAGCTGATAACATCTCTTTACGTTGGATTTTAAAGGCCAAGTGTTTTTAAAATAGTTTTTTGTCCAGCATTCTGCAGATGGGGAGAGTTTGGGGATTTCTCAGAAGATGATTTTCTCTAATAGATTGTTTTATGGCTAAGACCATTGTTGCCATAAACCCGTTGGCAACTTCTGCCTGCAGCTTCTACACCTAAATCCTATATATATTTAACTTTAGCTTCCTCCTTTCTTACTGATCTTAT
Organism: Brachypteracias leptosomus; assembly: GCA_013401335.1. Classification (NCBI taxonomy): domain Eukaryota; kingdom Metazoa; phylum Chordata; class Aves; order Coraciiformes; family Brachypteraciidae; genus Brachypteracias; species Brachypteracias leptosomus. The sequence goes on from VYZX01016219.1 coordinate 264,088, forward strand.
TCATTAATGAATACTGTGGTTTCTTTACTGCATCTTCTTCATCCTGGATCATTACAGGGTTTCTGAATGTAATTCTTCCCTGTGGGTATATACTAGCTGTTCCTGCTCGTTTCACAGCATTGTAATTATGGAGAAACCAGAGGTTGCAAATTATGAAAACAGTTTAATTTAGATTCAGTGTCAGCTGTAGGGGAAAATCCACTTAGTAACCTACATTGTTGGCTTTATTTTTTGCCTTGTTTTTAATAGAAAGGGACCTGGACTTGCTGATCCAATGCCTCGTGCAAGTAGGAGTCCTGTGGCAGTGTTCCTTTTCACAGCCCGTTGAATTAGAGATATTAGTACACTTTAAATGAAATTATTCTTATTTTAGCAGGCAAAGGCACCTGAGGTCCTGAGGAGGGGCAGCTCTGGAGCCAGTGGATGTGATGGCCGGTTCCCTCGAGGACCGTGCTGTGTGGGGGGCCCTGTCTGTGCGTGTGAGGGAGATGGAGGCGGCTGCTGCTCGAGGCCTCCGGCTCTGCTTGAGCCTCTCCTGCACTCTGAGCCCGGCCAGGTCACGGTGTGGGGCTGGTTGCTGCCAAAATGGCTCGTGTTTCACTGCTCTGCTGTGGGCGCTGTCAGGAGAAGAGCAGCTTCAAAAAGACAACGGACTACCCTAGTTTTTGGAACAGCTGCTTCTTTTCTAATCAGGCTGGCATGGAATCGGTTTCCCATCAAGAGTGGGTTGCAGGGGCAGCACACCTTGCTTTACATACACACTGACCACTACAGCACGTGTCCTCCTGCTGCTTATATTCCTCTGGATGTCCCTAGGAATATATAGCTGCACTCTTGAGGGGCACAGTTACCAGCAGGTGCAGACCCTTTATCTGATGCTGGGAGAGATAAGGATAAATACATGTCTGTCACTGGTCAGCAGCAGAAATTATCTGCTCTAGGTTTAGCATTACCCTGATCTCACTAGTGTAGGTGGTGGTTAAACCCAAAGATGACAGGTACTTTGCGGTAGTTTTGGCAGCAAACAAAGCAGGTCCTGAGTGCAGATTTCCACAGAGTGCTGCTGTTGAACCTCCCTTGTCTCTGCCTACAGTGCATCCATTATCCCAGCCCTTAGACTCGGATCATTGGGAAGTGGCCGCTGCGTGAGCACTGCACTGAGAGCAAATCCCCAAGTGTCTGAGGGCCCTGCTCCTGCTTCACCTCTACCCATGCATCAAATATGAACTCATGTCTCCAGTGACTTAACTTTCTGCACCACTGGTCTCCAGCCCTCTCTGTAATGCCCTTATTTCTGCATAGGTCACAGGGGAGCCTCTCAGGCTTTTAATCTGTAGCTTATTGTTTAAAGATTTATTTGTTTTTTGAGACTACTGCCAACGCTGATCACAGGCTGGCATCCATGGAAGGAAGCTGGACAACTGGAAGAGTGTCTACTTCTTCTCCAGCTGAGTGCCTTATCTGTTAGGAGGCTGCTTTGTAGGATTCAGGTCATTTGCCAATGTCATCTTAAAACTGCAGATGCTCAGTTTTTCTTATTTACAGTGGAAATATGTGAGAGAAAATGAGGTGTAACCAGCAAGTCCCTTGATGTTGCAGAAATGTCTTTTTTTTTTTTTCTTGGTAGGAGTGTCTTGTTTCCATGGCTACCCTTTGTTAAGAATCCTGCTGTTGGGATCAACTTTAATTCTGCAGGTACCAGAGGGTGCCCAGCGGTGGGATGGTTTGGTCTCAGGCAGGGGGTGGGGGCAGGATATTCCCCTGCACAAACCAGCAGCGCCTGTTTCCTGGGCTCTGCTAGTCCCTCCTCCCTCATCTTGAAGACAAGCTCATGTTTCTTTCTCTGCTGTCTTCTCTCTCCAGCAGACTTCCCCCATTTCAGGGACACACTGCCATAACAGGCAAATTAATTAAGCCCAGAAACCATAAAGAAACTGCTGATCTTTCTCCCTGCTGCCAAAGCAAGATGGTGTAGAGAAGGGAACACTGGAGTTCTTGCCCCAAGCCCTCTGCTCCAGTGATCAGCCTGTGTCCTCCTAAAAAAAACTCCAACAAACAAAAGTACAAACCAGACCCAAACCAAAACAACCCTTGTCTCTTGGAATTGCTGTTAGTTTGAAAATGAGATATTCATGTTAAATGATTCTATCTCAGATTTTTTTCTGTGATTTTTTTTTTTTTTTTTACCTTTTCCAGATTCTCCCTCCCTGATGCAAGCAGCAACAAGTTGATGGAAGGAAGAGTTAATGTTTGCTCATTAATGTAACTATACTCAGATGCCACAATCTCTAGATGAAGTAGTATTTTTCTTCTTATTCACAGATCCATCTTTAATAATAGGAAAAAGTTTCTGAAAGCCTAATGGTGGTTTGATAACTTCTAAAAGTTTGCTTGGGTGTTTTTGTGAAGTTTTTAAGTGTGTCACGTATGGATCATTTGATTCCCTCTCTCTCATCTGTGTTGAAATTGCCCGTTCTTGTCAATGACGTGTGTCCAGAAGCAGTAGACTTCAAACCTATTCATGGGTATTTCTAATTTCTCATTATCTTTCTCCCTTTGGAATTGATTGAATATATTTGGGGCTTTCTCTCTTGTCACAAAAAGGAGCAATGCTGCTTGCAGCCTTTTCTCCTACTTATCTATTTCTGTAGCCATGAGGTACAAGAGAAATCTCAGCTTCTATTTTCTTCAATTTTCCGCTAAATTTCCTTTGAAGGTTATCTTTCCTGGAGGCTTCAACTGATCCATTTTCTTTTCATATCCTCCTCTTTTTTTTTTTGGCACTGCATAATGTGTTTGTGTAAAGAAGAAGAAAGGAAAGGAGAAGAAAGTGTACCTTTCTGTTGACATAAAACCTCTTTGGTTCTTACTCTGCTTCTGGGCTTTCTGCTTGGATATCCTAAATAGAGCCACGCAACTCTTCTGTGCTAGAAAGGGGAGTGCTGCTGTGAAGAATATTATTTGAAATAGATTTCCTTAAGGACTTTAAATCAGACCCTTTTGTAGCAGATTTGTTGTCCATATATATTGATTTAATTATAGCTCTTTACTTCATGATTTAAAGTCAGTTTTAATTATTCTTTATTTTTCTAACTAATTTGGAGCCAATGCAGCTAAAACATATTTACTGTATTTTGGAGAGGGTGTGAGTTTTGGAGGGTTGTTTCTGCTCCATAAATCTGCCTCTGGCTGCTCTTTTACTCGAGGGTGGGGGCTCTCAATAGATCAGTTGTGTTTGCCCTCTTCTCTCTCCTGATGGGGCTCATCTAGAAAAGTTTACAAGCCTTCCTCATTTAGAGAATCATTTGTGGCATCTTTTCCTGAGCATGCTGTGCCCTAAGCTTTTATTTGTGCCTCCAAGACTTCATACAGAGCTTTCTTTTCAAGCAAATTCACCTTTTAACAATTTGATTCCACTTTCTCAGCAGCTCTTCTGGACTTTTAAAATATTTTCTAATTGTTCCTGTGAGCTGACTGGGAGTTTGGTTAGTATTTTAAGAGCATTTATTTGCACATTTCACATTCACAGCATGTAAATAACCAAATCCATGTTGGGTGAGTCCCAGTGCACACCTCAGAAACAATGGAGGGGGATTATTGCATCTCTCCAGTTCAGAACCTCTCTTGTCCAAAAAATCAGCCTTAGACATACCTGAAGTTGTGTTAAAGAAGACTGGACATGGTACATTTCAGGTAAGTGCTCCTGTCACATCCTATCTTCCTCCTCCGAGGGGGCTGTAGGATGGCTGGCAGCAAAACAATCTCCTTGGACACTGGGCGGTCTATGCTAGAACCTCTGTCCCATTTAAAACTACATTTCATATTGCACCAAATCTCCCTAGCAGAATGAAGGATTTGGCCTGTTGGTTTCTCAGTTGAAACTCATAACCATAAAATCTTTGAGAAAAGTAAGTTTCCTGTTCACAGCAGAGCTAAGGTAGCTTTCCTCCATGTCTATGTTCTGTGTCCCCATCACCTGCTTGTTCACGCGGCTTTTCCCTCTGATTTTATAAGACTTCTTAGTTCCTTTTCTGTATTTCTCTGGGCAAGCAGCAGCATTAGCTGATTTAGAGTTGTGGATGGGCTCACTGGCAGGTCAGTGTAGATGCACTGGTTAGTCAGATTAGGCTGAGTATTGAAGGAGCAGTTAGGCTGCTCCTTCATCGTGTCTGTCTTTGCTCTCTGTATGGCTACTTGCTTGGGTTTCTATCCTCCAGCCAACTGATTTGCATGAAGAAAAAGAATAATCTCAAGTGGTATGGCAAATTTGGCTGAAATTGGTATTAACAGGATGATCAGTTTGTTGCTTATGCTGAAAAACTTCAGAGTACTCCTATTTGGCCCCACTTTATCTTCTGTTTTATTGAAATATTTGCCTACCAGCCTTAAAAGACATCAATAATTGAGCTTTCATTCTAATTTTTTTTTTTTCTGTGGAATTTTATTTATTTATGGGGGAGTAATCTGGTACTTTATATAGCATGCAGACCATTGGTTATATGAGTTTTGTAGAAGGTCATTGTGCAGAAGATTAATAAAGTTATTTGACTGTGTTGCATTTCCTCTTTATTCATTGTACGAGCAGTGTTGACGTGTGCAGTACACTGATACAGATTGTACTGTTTCATCCAAGTACACACAGTCCTATTCTCCCTATTTTTTCCCTTTAAAGTGAAGCACTTGTAGTTGTGAATGATGTGATTTATTTTATTAATGGTATCTTTGCTGCAGGCTGTAGCATTGAGTCTCTTTGTCCCAGTGAAGTCTTTTTTATGACAATGATAATATATGACTTAGTGCTTGTTTCAGTAAAAAGAAGGCAACTGTATTTTGCTTATACTTATTTTTTTTTAGTCTTGAATTCTTTGGCCATTCCCAAAATAGTCAAAATGGGCTGAAGCATACGCAAAAACCCTCATTTCAAACTTAACATTATCTGTTGGTACATTATTTTTAACTGGAGACAGCAGCTCAAGAAAACCAACACATTTCTTAAGCATATCCTTAGGTTTTATTGAAATCACTCTGAGATTTCAAACCAAGTTTAGCAGCCTTAGCCTGTTAAGTTTATTGATTTAATTAGAACTGTGGATCACTGTGGTTCTGGACTGTATTAGATCACCCCATGAAGACAGCCTGTGCAGTTGGCTGGTAGGGGGAACCTGTGTTGCCTCCAGCTGCAGCAAGAGGTTAGGATGCAATTGCATAGGCTGGGCCTTGTGCAGGGTATCAGGAAACCCTATTCAGAGAGAAAGTGGGCTGATGCTTTTATAGACCACGCATCCCCAGGGCTGCCCTTGAGAGCCCTGTGTAAGAAGTAGCAGCTGCCAGGGGAACACCCTCCAAACTCGTCCTGCGCTTCTCACTCAGTACTGGGTCAAGCCCAGCTCTCATCAGCATCACTTCCTGCTGCTTGGAGACCTTCCACTGCAAATATTGATCCAGCTAACACTGCTTAGCTTATGAGATCTGAGGAGATGAAAGTGTTTGGCATTATAGCTGCAGGCTGTTACAAATGATTGGAAGGTGAATCAGATCCTCCACCTACCTGCGAGGTGCCGAGTTTGGGATTCTTTCCCATCCCCTGCCCACACAGTCTTTACCCCAAGGAGTGCTACCTCTGTAGGGAAACATGCCACTGGAGGGATCAGACTGGCACACCGCCTTCTGGTTTGTGTTTCTGTCTTTAGCTCATTTTCTTCTTCTGTGCATGATATGGTTATGATAGGGCACTGGGTAGAGTGGAAATGTTTGGAGATGTTTTGGCTCCAGCTGTGTCACTGCTTGTTCAGCTCAGTGTCGTGATTCACAGGTCTGCATTCTTTGCACTGAATCAGACCTTAGAGACGCAAAAGGTCTGTTAGGTCACCTAGCACACCCTTTGGTGACTCTTCCTTTCAGGATGTAAGTCTAGTTTTTGTTCTGCTAGTAGAAAAAAAGGCAGCAGAATTACACGGTGTCTGCAGGTCTGGATTGCTGCATGAACCCATGGATCTTGGGTCCTTCGTGCTTGTGGAGAGCTTTTGATGTTTACAGAGTCAGAAAATCAGTGTTGCTTCTTTTGACTGATCACGTGTGTTGATGCAGCAAAGGCAGAATAAAAGTCACAGTGCAGCAGATAGAAAGTTTTTCTGCCTTGATTAATAGTGGGGTTTGGGGATTTGTGAAACCTGGGTTTTGCTGTCACAGTGCAGGTTATATATGTCCCGACATTTCTTTTTCTGCTACACTAATAAGCATTGTTAACATTGATACTTCTTTGATGTGCATATCTAGTAATAAAAACAGGATTTTGTTGATTGTCTCACTTAGGAGAAACTGGTGAAAGAGAGAGGTACTGCTAGGAACAGATCTTGTTTATTTGAAAAGCCAGTTGTCCTTTCTTGAGCCCGGGAGAACCACTGGAGTGAGGACTGTCCCTCCAAGCTCTCGTGGACACCACCCTCCTTCTCTCACTGGGTGTTTCTCCTGATTGTGCTGCTGTGTCCACTCAGGGTGAGCTTCCTTCCCTCTCTGCTCCGTGCCCCTCTTCTGCATGACGTGTGTGTGCATGAGTGCCCGGGGACACACCACACTGCCTAGGGACACGCCATGCTGCCCAAGGTGGGGCTCGGGCAAATACCTCCTGCCACACTCAGGTTCCTGGCTAGGTGTGCATTTCTGCTTGGGCTTGTGTGCTTTTTTTTTAAGATTATTATTTAAAGTATCAGATCTCAAGGAGGAATTTACAGATTTCTTGAAGCCATTTTTAATGAAGGTCAGTGTTTATATCCATAGGTTTAGTGAGGTACTTCCTCAGCTGCAAACCAGCTGGTTACTTGTATTTCAGCAAGACCTGGATGGAAGTTTATCATGCTGGACTCTGTAGATACACGGTGGGAGACAACCCCTGTGCTGAGGAATTCACCATTTGAGGAGACACTACAACAAAGGCTGAAGAAAACAGAAGCAGCGAATGTAGCAGCTCGAAAGCAGGAAGCAAATCAAGCCTGATTTAGAAACCCGTCTTTCTCAGGTGCTGCCTAAGACCTAAAGTACTCCACCCCACTACTTCCCAGGTACTCTGGTGTATTATTAAAAAAACAATGAAATCAGTGAAAAAAGTTTTAAGTCCATAGTGCAGGATTCTCATTTCAGTTCATTTCATACTGAGGAGACTTAGTAAATGAAAGATGAAGTTACCAAGCCTAACAGGAGCCTTTCTTTCCAGTGGCAGGGAGGTTTCTGCCAGCTGGTTGGTGCAGAGCAGTGAGCCAAGGCTGTGCCCTGGCCTGAGCCCGGACCCTCGGCCACCCCGGGCTCCCAGGCTGGCTGCAGGCAGAAGGGCAGCACAGGTTTGCAAGAGCCCCATGTCTGACCTGCTCACCAGCTGTAGCCTGGTGGCAGCCTGGACTTTCTCTTCCTTAATGAGAAGCACATGAAAGAAACAGGTGTAAATTGGAAGCTACAGATTAGAGTTAATTCATATTTCATTTACCAGATAGCAAGACAAACAGGAGAACAGTGAGGACCCATCTTCATTTTCCTAAGCAGGTCTCATAAATCATCTTAAAGTGTCCTACCTCAAGGGGAAAAAAATCCCTTCTGAACCTCACTGCTCAGGAAAGACAACGGCGATTTCAAACGGTCTCTGCCCTCTCCCAGACCCAAAAATAGCCTAATAATGCTGTGATGCAGAGGAGGGCTTGTGATCCCCTAGTGCAAGCTGGCCTGTGCTGGAGGTGCTCTCTGCACCTGAAGATGGGACAGTGAGCAATGGGGTCTGGTTGCCAGCACAGAGGATAACAGAATAAGGACTTTGCCCCATTTTTGTTGTAGCTCTGCATCCTCCTTCCCTTACTGCGAGGACACTTGAACCCCACCCTATTTCTCTAAGTAATTGATGCGTGAAAAATGAGGGAGGAGTTGGCTTTGGGTTTGGTCAATAGCAGTGGGGTTTTTATGTTTAAGGGAGTAAAAATTCATGCCCCATTGCTCAGGATGTAAGATCCTGCCAAAGTCATTCTGGTCATGCCACAAGACTGTTTTGGAATTCAGCTATTGAAGCCCACGCGAAAACCTGTAGATCTGTAGCTGAGAAATGTTTTTTATTAGTCTATAAATCTGTTTTAATGTTTTAGTTTTGTGGTGTAAAACAAGCAATTTTTTAAAAGTGACAATCTTTCCCCAGATATTGATGACCTGAGTTGGTAGTTATGGAGCCCAACAGCTACTGGAAGAGGAGACACTTTCCAGAGAGGTAAATGCCCAAATCTAGTGGTGACACTTCTAAAGGTTGCACTTGCTCTGCTGTAGGATCTGTTCAAATGAGGAATTACTATGTCTCCCAGCTCAGCTTGTTTTGTTTTATTTATGTTTTCCTTACTAGTGCCTGTAAAGCAGTCCTAGGGGGTTGTGAGAAGTCATAAAACATTCCGTACTTCTTGGAGGTTAACAGGTCCCATCCTGGGATGCATCCTACCCAGCTCATTGAGGCATGACTTTCACAGGGAATGCAGAGTACTCAGCAGCTCAAAACCCTTTTTTAGTGCCTCCACTTGATGATTATATCTAAAATAAGTGAAATAATATGAACCTAAAAAAAGATAAAATTAGGTTTTTCTGGAAAATATTTGGCTTCAAGTTCTTTGTCTGTTCATTGATGTCTGTCTCACAAAGGGCAGACAAATCTTGCATTTCCAAGAAGACTATAAATATAGAACAGTGCAGTCTCATTTACTAATATTATGAAGCTAATTTAGTTGTAAATTCAATCTTACATCTATCTAAACCATCAAGAAAAAAATCACCGTGCTGGGAGACTGAGTTCCCAGCAAAGATCCAAGCAGGAGCACAAGTATCTGCTCTCCTCTTCCTGTCAAATATGGAAATAGTGTCCTCCTGAAGCTCTGAAATTAGAAAATCTTTGTAGATTCAGGACCTGCTATTGTCTGGAAGCACCTTTATATGTATCTTTTTAATTTTTCTATAGCTTGTGATCTCTAAGTATTCAATGATTACTGAAATTTCCTGCAGTTAAAAGCAGAGTCTCTTTAGTTATTAATTAAAAAAAAAAAAGAGAATAATTTGATAATCTGCCTGGTACTTTTCCAATAAGTGAGTGATAATACACTATGCTAGATATCTCAAGCAATTCATTAAGCCTTTCAGCACTAAGCAGGCCACTAATGGATGCAGAATATGCCTTAAGTCTCTACTAAAACACAATAATCTTTACTGGAAGTGGTAAGCCTTTGACAGTACCCTCTCAGATAGGGTGGCAGGGATCTACCTGAGGTGGAATTTGTTGGGACACGCAATTTATTGTCACTCACTTACAAAATGTTCCAGGAATTTCTTCTGATGCTCTGAGCTTTCCCTCACGTCACCTGACTTTGACTCAGAGCCCAGACTGCAAAATGTAGTTTGGTTTATGAGATAAGGTTTTCAATTTCAACCTTAACAGAATTAAGTATTGACTTGACATTTATACAGATTCTGACTCATGGGATGAGTTGACTGATTAAAATGAGGACAAGTAATCTACCAGAGTATGGAAAAATGATGGATAGTGAAGAAGTAATGATTGATAGTAATTAGGGAAGATTATGTAGTGTCTGTATATCTATACGTCTGTGTATTGTACTGAATGAACTGCAAAAGTTAGTTAGAAGATGCTTCAGTAGAAAAGCAGAAAATTCCAGAGAACTTCTTAAATATGATTGGCCTGAAGTTCATTTAGTGCAGGTCTTCTTACACCAGGTGGGTATCAGCAGTGTACGATACGAGTTTCCACCTCTCTCCTGCAGTGAAGAGGTAAGGGCAAGGCTCCCTTGCAAGTCTGTTTAAAATTTGACCTCTATCATGCTTTTTTCATAACCTTTAATATTACTTTCTGTTATCTAACCCTTGAGTGACTTCCCGTGAGTAAAACCGAATAGAAATAAAGAAAAAGCCCTGTGGCAAACTGTACTGCGGGGACCATTATCACAGCTTTCAGAAGATAGAGGGTGAGCAGATAAGGAGCTGGATCCTCAAAGCCCCAGTTTCCTGTTGGATTTCACTTTTTTGTTGCCTGTTTCCTTGCCTAGCCCCATTGCTCTTTTTTGTTTGATGTCTCCACTGTGTCAGAACTGACTCCTGGACTGTGACCTTCTGTGATGGAGCTATCTGAGCTGGGCACAGGATTTGGCTGGCTTTTTTTTTTCCTCTTATTAGAAGTGGTGAAATTTGTGTTATTTATCTCTCTGTTGTGTTCAGAAGCAGACTCCCAATTTCTGTCTGGTACTCCTAGGCAGTACCTGAATGAAAACAGTAACTTGGCAGTCATATGGAACCTGTCAGCAGATGTCTCGAAAGTCAACTTTCTAGAACCAGATTTGTCATCTTTTTTTTCTTCTCTATAAAATTTATCACTATCTATCCATGGCCCCGGACTACACCAAGTTCTTCACTGGAACTATGGCAAGACACTATGAGGGAATACTGTAAAATCTCTCCAAGAACAGCAGATGGGGGGAGAAAACCTGCTTTGCTCTCCAAGACAAAATATCTGGGCACAGAGACAAATATTGTTTATAGCAAGAGCTGATAATATTTTTATTTTTTGAAAAAATACATAGCTTCCTTCTGGAAAATGCTACTTGCTTGTAATGATCTATTTTAGTGAAACTGGGAAAATTGTGAAATGGTTCAATATTGAAATGGACACTTCATTTAGACTTTCTTGTCTCCTTTACACTTCCTTTTGCTCTGATGTCTTTGCTTTATTCCCACTCTCTATATGACAGGAATGATCATATGATATATATTTGATTACTTTGATGTTTGGAGTTCATTTTATACATTTCAAGTCTATTTTTATTCACTTCCGCTAGCTTTCCACTGTCTGCTGTTTGGGGTTTTTTTTTTAACTTAATATTACTTCAACCCATGATACTATTTCCCACCTTTCATTCCCTTCCTCCATTGCTCTTCACCTTCAATTGGCCCTTACCCATGCTCATAGTGACATCCCGAACTTTTAAATCTTGTTCTCTCTCTCCATGTTTGACAATGGCCAAGGAAAGACCCTGGGGTCCAGATTATGCATGAGTAGCAGTGTACAAGGAGAAGCTCCAGGATGCTTCCATAGTTTTCTGATGCACAGTACCTTTTTCTTCTCTTTTCTTAGGGAAAACAAGCTGCTACAAGCCTCAGACGATGTTCCCATGGTGCCTACTAGCTAGTCACCTGAACTTACGGGTTTCCATTTTGTTTTCTTGGTGGTAATGAGCATCAGGAGATCTCAGTGCAAACTCTGAGGGGCAGGCAGACAAGCCTAACCTTGATTGCTGTTGTCTCCATCTTTTATCCCTGGCATGTGGTACAGCTCTTCAAAATTTTCAGCTGTTAGCCCTTTCCTTAGTGTTATTGCTATTGCTGGTCTTAACGGATGCATCAAATGTGGCTTGAGGACACATTTTAATAGACATTGTATTGGACTGATATATGATCTCTGATCTTAGACATTTATGATCTCAAAAAACCTTCCATGGACTGTAATTCTGTCTGCAAAGTGCTTGAACAAAACCTTGTTGAATGAAATCTCTGGTGAGATTTTAACTGAAGAAATGAGTGCTAGTGAAGCAATGCATCAGATGCTGTGACTCTTGACTGTGGAGAGAATAATGAGTGGCAAGGGAGATGGGAATACGGAGTAAGTGGAGAGATAAATAGAATCTATTTACTAGAGATTTGTGACAGGGTGGGCATGAGCTGCTTTTTATTGAATAAATTACTGTCGCTGCAAATACTGGGTAAGTGAATCCATTCTTTATCCCTAACGTGTGTATTAGCTAAGTCATGTCTGCCTGCTCCTGGGTTTCCAGTGGAGGTGAAGGGCTATTGCAAACCAGGCTGCAGCTCTGCTCTCACAGTTGTTCAGCCTTGCCATATGTGCTGTGGGTTTATTCTTTGCTTTTCTCATTGTACTGATTTCTGGTTCAGCTACTACTGGGAGTGAAGAGGGGGTTATTGCCTGTGGTGTTGATGTTTGTTATATGTGTTATTTAAGGAAGGGCAAGGTCCAAGTTCACTAGTAACTAGCGCAAGCTGCCCCTGAGCAGGAACTGAAAGACTCAGGAGGCTTTGCCCTGTAAGGATCTATGGATCGAATCTCAGTCCTTGTGCTTCACTTCTCTTAAGCTTGGCCTTTGCAAATATTAAATATAGATATTGGTTGCTGGATGACAGATCACCTCCTTCCTTAGGTACCTACATTTATCACTATTATTTTATTATTATCAGTGAAATACATCCAAACACTTCATTGCAACAGTGAAGTGTAAATATTGTTGCTAAAAGCTGGAATCCAACCTTTTTGGCAACATCACAGGAAGGTCCTGGGCACTCTCTAACAGTGCAGGTTCTGTTTTCGATGATTAAGATAAGGTGAGTGACACTATGTTGCCTTGAAGAAATCTTCTTTTGCATGTGACCTGTGGCTTGCCCTACTGAGGTGCAGTATAAAGGTGAAAGGGAATTGCCTCTGTTTATCAGTTACAGAGTGCAACTGCACTTTGTGTGAACTTACTGATGACTTTCAGATAACCCTAGGACACTTAAAAAGTAAATTTATTTCCTATTTCTTCACGTGCAGTCCATAGTGACTGCAGGAGCCTTTTTTCTGTCATAATTTAGAGCTCGCAATTCTTATTAACTCCACAGTAAAATCCTCACCAATTTAAATCAGCGTTGCATTAATCCCTTAACAAGGGATAGATAAAACAGCACTCCTGGGGTAAATTGCTGGGTACTTTTCTTACCTTGCTGTGGTTTCCAACTTCTTCATTCATTGTGCTTAGTGTGGATGCTCTAAGCTCAGGAACCCAGTATTGAGATCAAATCAAATTCATCTTAATCTCAGTGTAGTGTATCAGTAAGTGGTACAAATACGTGTTTATCATTCAGTAGGAAAAAAAATCTTTCATTACTCTAATTTGTTGCTACAACTGACTTTGCATTGCCATGTATTTGTCTTTTAATATGGTAATTGCATGGTTAGAAAACCCATTGTTGTTTGTAGTCACACACCTGCTCTCCTGTATTTCTCTAAAAAGCATTTCAGTGCTTTGGATGTGTATCCAGTGTTTTAAGCAGGTAATTGTCTAACTAGGGATTCATTGTTTTCATTTTTACTGTTGGAAAGCCAGACTGACAAGTACATGCTGAATGCATTGAGATTTTACAAAGGCCTTATGAACTTCTTAAGAAACTATTTTTAAATGCTGTGTGTCTAATATATAAGTGCTGAGTTGAATCTACTAATGTAAGAAGCCATTTCTGACATTTCTAAGGAAAAAAATAGCCTTTATTGAAGAAATGACTGAATTATACATCAGAGCAAGGTGTGTGGCAGACATGCAAGGGTTTCTTCTCAGTGCTGTGTGTAGAAGTTCCCATGAGATTCTTGGGGCAAAAGAACATCCTTATGGCTGTCCTTATGGCTCATGATTAAAAAAGGAGGTAGAAGTCTGTCTGATTCAAGTCCCCGGTAGTGGGGCCACCCTATTTCTCCTGGGCTTTTTCCCTCAAAATCCAGCCTTCCCAGGGCTCTTGCTAGCAGTCTTCTCTTCCTACCACTTGCTATTGCTGTCCTATGATGAACATGTGCTGAAGAACACGGGGGGGGCAGGGCTGTGGCTGGCAATGTGCAGCCTGGAGAGGGTGCAGGCTGCTGTCCTGCACACAGCACCGGGGCTTGTTAGGCTTTCTGTGAAGGTGAACTGCATTTAATGAGTTCACCCCGGTATTTCAAGGATGAGAGCTCAAACTAAACTCATTCTTACAGAAAAAAACAAATGATCTGTTAAAACAATTAAACCAAGCAATGCCAGGTTGTGCTATTTTGGCAGTGATCTGAATCATGACACACCTTCCCCAATCTGCGTGGGCGAGATCTCCAGTGGAATGCAACATTAATTATTTGGTGACGGTTGGGAGTTTTTCCACCGGAGATTACCTCTCTGCATAGCTATGAGCTGCTCTTGGTAGTTTCTGTCCATATCCCTAATAAAAGCATGACCCTTTATCACAGAACAAAGCCAGAGACAACCATCAGCTCCAGCTGCTGCAGTAAACAGGCCTAGTCTCTATATACACTGCAGTTTCAGCTGCAGTCCTAAATTGTTCTTATTTAGTAGTTCCACATGAACTGCTGTGTTTTCTCAGAGACCAATTTGATTTCAGGAAGGCTCTGTGTAGCCACTGCAGCCTGCTTTGATGTTATCAGCCGAAAGATGAGAGCCATAGATCCTAATTCTCACTGTTAAGGAGTGTCAAAAATAGGCAGCAGGAGCCCAGATGTCATGTATATGTTACTTAGACCTGACCATTATCCCTAGGGCAGGTTTTTTATGTAATGAAGCACAAAAATAATACAATCATGCTGCTTGTGGATGTAATGACTATAATCGTGTCCAATCCAGTCCCAAATGGTGAAAAAAGATGGTCTTTGCACTCTGCCTCTTGTTATTAAATCTAGACTGAGATGAAAGAGAAGTGGTGAGGATGAATCCCTGCTATGCAGGATATCCCTGATATGCACCACTCTGGAAGGTGACCAAAGAACAAAACTGAAGTTTTGTCCACATTTGACATTGTTCTCTTTCTTTCTGGAAAAAAGTCTATCCCTCACCCTCCACCCCAGAAAACATTAACACTTCATTGCCCAATTACCTAGCAAGGTTTTCCAACAGTAAGACAAGTGTCAAAAGAAAAGAATCTAAAAAGCCTGTAGGGCATGGATGAATGACAGGTTTGGGTTTTTCCTACAGTGAAATGAGAAATTACTTTACTTTTCTGACACCAGGAATTATAAGGACATTTGATCAAACACATAGTGTGAAATCTTCCTTTCAACAAACTGTGAAGCGTTTTCAGCAAAGGTGAGGGCATGGCTTGATGGAAATGTTTGGAAGCCAAAATCTCTTTATCACTTTGGGCCTAAGAGTAAAAAGCTTAATGCCAGTACTAATGTGAGTCTCTATCATTTGACTAGTATCAGTTAAATCCAAACAAAATGAACAGACAACACCTCTTGGCTGCATCATCTAATGACTTCTGGTGATGTGATTCTCATGTCCCTCTTAGGAAGCAAGCTGGGCTTGCTTCCTCCTGCCTTAGGCACAGTGCTGCCGTGGAGGAGGCTCCTTGGCCCCAGCAGCCCTCGCTGCTGTGAGCTGTGGCTGGAGCCACTGACTCTTCTGCTTCTGATCTGTTTGTGGGTGGCTAACGCTCCTGGCAGTACTTGGTTTGACTGAGCTTGTGATGTGATCTGGTGTCAAGCTGTAATCAGGAGCCTGCTTGTTGTGTCTAAGCTTGGGGCTGCATCCTCTTCTTGTCCCTGGTTTGTCATTTCCTCACAGCAGCAGCTGGGTTTGTTCCATGCAATGCTGGCCATCCGCTGCAGAGCTCTATGGTTCGGCTTGCAGTGCTGGTATGGCTCTGGAGCAAACACCCACAGTTGCCCCCATGTGCTGCCTGTTGGTTTGGACCACAGAGCAGCTTTGGTGCGTGCAGACTGTGTCCTTTCTAGAGGAAACCAAACCACTTTCAGATGTGTACTTATTGTGTGCTCTCTCCTAAAGTCTTCTAAGCAGCAAGTGGGCCAGCAATACCATCACAAAATCCTCCAGCATGGAGTGAAGTTCTCTGGGGGATCCTGTGGCACTCTGAGGTGCTTTTCAGGATGAAGCTTAATAACATAGAGGGTGCAGGTGGTCTTTCACGAGGTTCAGAAGGCTTGGCTGCTCCATGAATTGAGTGGTTGGCCAAAAGCCTAGGTGAATGAGAAAATGGCCAATTTCCTTAAAGGTAAAAAAGGGGAGAGAACGGGACAGAAGGTCTTGTGACACTGTGGACAGTGGGAAAGAAGGTTTCCTTGAGGAAAGGATGCTTTTTTTGTCCTGCAGGATCCAGCAGCTGGTTCCACCTCTTGCCTTTCTAGCCCTTAACAAGTCTTACTCCCCCATCCATACGAGCTGCTTACACAACCTTATTTCTTCTGCTGCTCTCTCCACTGCCTCACAAGAAGCAGCCAGGGAGCAAGTCTCTCCTCCCCCTCCCCCTCTCCTGTGCTGCTCAGCACAGCCACTTGTCAGCCGCATCTCTCCCCAGCAAAACCCATAGCCCTCAGCCTGTGATGTTTCCTGAGGGTTGTGGAGACAGCAGTCACAGCTGCATGCCAAGATGCTCAAAAGGTCAAAAAAGACACAGAAAGCCAGGACAGACACAATCAGAGTAACCATGCTCGCCCAGAAGAAGAGTGGATTGAGGTCCCCTGGGGAATGAGTGGGCAAAGCAGGCAAATCTAAACCTCTCCTCTAGGAAATAGAATGAGATAGAAAAGTCATGCATAGTTAATTGGACACCACCTTAACCTGCACAGTTCTCCCTATTAATGAAGACACGGTCAGATATAGGGGGTCATCTGGCTTCTCCAGCTACTCACAGACTGCAGAAGATGGGCATAAAGCTGCTGAAGAAACTAGTTCTCCTGGTCCAGATGGAAAAGCTCAGACAGTTCCTTGGAGAAGCTGTGTAGGACAGAGCAGCCATCAGGGCTTCACTGAATTGTGCAGCTTGTGCAGTTTGCACATTTGTGTCTAGTCTGTCAATCAGGACCTGCCATATTGTAGTCAAAGAAAAAAGCACATTCCACTTATTTATAGCATTTCACAGCATGTGGTTAGACTAACCCTGTTCTCCACTGTTGGGTATGACTTCATCACCCAACAGCACAGAGGGGTTTCAGCCTCTTCCACTTCATGCTGTGAATGATCCTGCTTGGAAGGAGGGTTTCGGCATCTCCATTGAACCTGATGCAGGAGGAGGGAAAAACACAGATATCATGAAGGCTTCTAGTGAAACCTGCCAGGATGTCTGTAAATCTGTGCTGGTGGGTCCAGTGAGGCTTACTGACAACTGAGTGGTAGCCCTTGCATTTTAAGTAGTTGCAGCTGCTCTGGGATGGGCACTGGATGGGAGAGTGGGCTTTGTCAGGGAACCTGTGGAGAGCAGCGGCCTCAGGATCTTTAATCACAACTTTGCTTGTGTTGGGTTTGTCCATCACAGCCTAATTGGCCTCTGGCTGGTGGGACTTGGAGGTCACAAGGCTCTGAGGGGCAACCACTATGCAGTGCATTGCACTGGTGATGCCAATGGGTTTCATTTTGAAGTTCTGTATTTTGCTGCTGATTGATCCAGTGGTCTGAACTCATCTCCCTGGCCAGTCAAAGCAGTTATAGAGACAAAGACTTTCAGAAACTCAATGCCTTTATCTTCTTCCCCAGGCAAAGGGTTGTCCAGGAAGAGCCAGTTCGCTCTGTGTGTCCTCTTGGAGGAGCTGCCATGACTGCAGTGTGAAGCCTCTCATTCTGCCTCCACCAGTGACCAAACTCAATGCTGGGAGGAGGCCTGGTCAGCAGGCCTATGGTGTCACTTGGAACAGGACAAGAAGTAAGTGAGGCAAGAATATGATCATCAGCAAAAAGCTTGTGCATGGGACCAGAGCTTGTACCAGAGAGGATGGCTGGGGTGAGGTGTGGCAGGTGGAAAGAAAACTTGCAAGAAGGTGGAGCTTCATATCTCACGTGTGTTTTTCCAGTCCAGAGAACCAGACTGCATCTTGTCCAAGATGGCACAAGCAGCACATAATGGAGTTGTAGGGGCCGCTTAATTTAATCTGACCCGCTCCTGTTTCACTGTGGCCTTTGTTAGCAGGCAGTGCTCAAGCAAGAACTTAAATGTTTTCATTTGGGGGGAGCCGAGTGTGCAAATATTTGTTTGTGTCTCATAAGCTGTTTTGAAGAAGTGCAAATCTCATGCCCCAGACTTGCAGCCGGGAGCCGGGGAAGCTGCAGGGCTCTCTCTGCGCGCAGCTTCTCCCCACGGCTCCCCAACGACCTGATAATGTGAGAAAAAGTTTCTGGTTTCCTGCAGAAGCTCTGCTGTAGCCAGGGAAGACGTGCTCACCTCGGGGGCTGGTGTCTTACAGAGGTTCTCACCTCCACCGAATGTGTTACTGAGCATTGTCTCTGCTGATTTCCATTTGCACCACTTACGTTTTTCATCCGCTGCTCACTGAAACACTGCTGGGTAAAATCAGGCCCTAGACTTGCCAATGCTTTTGGAAAATGTCCATGCACAAGTTCTACCTGGGGAACTAAGAAATTATTTATTTGAGTAAGAGTTTGCTGTAATATTACTGATTAGCATTTGTTTTCTACGAGGTAGTAAAGGAAAGGCAATTTAAGCACAGGAGTGAATTTGGTGAGTGGTGAATACCCACATTTCAGTGGGCTGACAGTGTAAGTTCCTCAATGTGACCATTTATTCTAACTAATAGAAAAATAAAACTAGATTTAATGGTAGGTTTAATGATTATTTTAATTTGTTCCATTATTATTTTGTAGGATGACTCCTTTTTTTTAAAATATGTTTTCCTTTAATAGAAGACTTGATAGTGAGCAAAAAGCATCTTAAAAAATTTGCTTTATTGTGTTGTGGACTTTTAAAAATAGGATTCAGAGTTGCTAGTAACAGAAAATCCCAGAGATGTTTATACAATTTTTCTGAAGGAAATTATTTAGAAAGTAGAACATTTGTCTTGCACAATGCTTATCAGAGAAGACAGAATTTAAAAAAAATTATACATTGAAAAAATAGCGTCTGATTACATACAACATGTTCTGCCAGATATTCTGAGACAGCACCAGAAGGCACCACATTTCAAGTGGCAACAACATGTCATGGAAATATCTGAAAAGTCTCCTTTTCAGTAAAATGTCTGTTTATTGTGCACTTGTTATCAAGCTGGCCTGTTTGTTTTTACCTTAATTTCCCCACTTTTCAACTGGTAGGTACATTTTAACTTTTCAGATAGATTCTGATTTTCAGTGATTTAAAAGCATAAACAAGTATAATAGATTTTTTTTTAGAAATATATATATTTCTAATAAATTATTTCCTAGAGAAGATATATTGATCTCATTGATTTATATTGACTTCAGTCTCTTGCTCTCATGTACCTAAAAATTACAACAAAAAGAAAATATTTCAACAGCTTCTTCACCTGAGGTGCTGCTGGTGATTAATGAATAGGCTGATTTAAAGGAAGATACAGAGAGTCTGGAGAAGGAGAAAGTAAAGGGCTTGTTTTGTTTGTTCCCCACATGGCTCACTTGAGTGATGCAGGCTTTCCACGTGTCCTCAGGCATATTCCTTAGCATGTTTGTGCTTGAATGCCCTGTCTGCGAACGGGATAATAATATTTCTTCTGTTTACTTAGATGGTAATTTCCGTGCGACAGAAACTGGGTCTTCTGACATGTTGGTACAGTACTCACCAGCATGATACCCTAATAATGGTTCTTTAAATTGGTGGTAAAACCCAACTTGTTCAGATATGGAAAATGGAACGTCAATTCCTCAGCTGAACTCTCAGCCCAAACTCATATCTTTGAACAAATGCTTTCTTTCTTCTTGGCGATAGGTCTCACTGGTCAAAACTTGGTGGATTTGGCAAAGTCTGCTAACATCACCTTTGAACCAAAACCTCAAGTGCCTCTGGAGCCAAACGGAAGGTATTCTGAATATAGGGTGTTCTGCACATATAGAGTTTCTTTTAGGTACGTAGATTGGGGCAGGAGGAAAAGGAGAGGGAGAGGAATTGCTGAAACTCTGACACAGCCTGTCTTTCACCTCCAGTAATTCTTCTTCCACTTCTGTTTCCTCATGCCTAAATTGGGACGAGCCAGAAGACAACAATTTCCCTTGGGTAGTGTATATGTGTTGAGTTCCAGAAGAACACCTTTCCAGGGCTTTAAGCTGGCATTCAGCAGTACCTCAGAATACCCTGTATCCTGAGAAGGGGATCCTTGGCCCATTGATGATGGGAAGAGAGTGAAAAGGGAGTTGACTTCATTGTTCATCGTGTGTTGAGAAGTAGCAGGGTGTGGTGAGGCTGCCAGGCTGCAGGACTGGGTGGAGGAATCTGAGGACAAGACCAGCAGAAGAAATCAGCAGAGAGGGGGGCTGGCCAACAAGGAGTTGTCCACAGGATGGAAAGAAAAAGATGGAAGAATGGTAGACAGGAGAAAAAGACACATTTTATAGGATTTTTACATTGGCATCTCAATTCTCCCGTCCAAAGAATATGAACTGCTGGACCTATCCTATTTACCTGCAACTAACCCTTACATGATGAAATGGCAGTGGTGAGACAAATAGTTGTAAGCTGAGAAAAGAGAGTTTCACTGAGCAATAGCAGTGATTTCAGCAACCTGTGACATTAAAAAACACAAAAATTCCAGCTATTTACTAGCAGTAGAATTGCCCTGTTTAATAGGCAACTGTGGTCAGTAGCTAAGAGTCAGCCGAAACAATAAGGGAAGCTTCAACTGTTGGGGCTTCTTGGAAGCGTGAAGAAATGTGGCACTTTGGTGATAGGATGCATGAAAAAGAGAGTGAGGACAGAAAAAAATATATCCTTAAAAGAAATTCATGTCCCCAGGCACCTTTTAGCCAGAGAAAGAATAGTGTTTATGTATCTGTGAAACTCACTACAGACAGGACCTTTAGCTGTGCAAACCCATTGCTAACAGCAGCACTGCTTTAAGCTTCTACCTAGGGGAAAGATCCTTCCTGCCCTATTTTTAGCACTGCAAATTTAAAAAATGATGCGAGTGTTTTGTAGGACAGCTCTTTTGGCTAGGTACTGATCTCACATTGTATGGATTTTTTGTCATTTCAGTCATCGCCAAAAGATCAGGACATCTTGAAGAATCAAACATTGGACAGCCAACAACAGAGGGTTTATCACCACCAGACCAGTTCTCATGGCTCAGGGAAGAACCCCACATTTCATATCAGTGGAGAGAAAACCTTTCTCTGTCCTCAGGAAGTGCCTGCATTGCACAGGTAAGTCAGTGCACAGTGTGAAGGTAGGATGGGTAAACTAGTGTGGGCACCAAAATCATGGATCCATGTGTAAATGTTCTTGTTTATGTATACTTCCAGTATCTCTATCCTATACTGCAATCTCAGTTGTTTAAACCACTCCGAATCTTTTAAATCTTGTCATTTCATAGTCTCAAGACATCTGGTAAACCCCATCTGTGCTATGGAACTATGCTATTTCAAGGTCATGTATTTCAGTAAATGATTCCTAGTGCGTTTTGCTCCTATGTGGATTTAGAGTTCTCAGAATTAACCAGACAGCTCTCGGCATTCGGCTGAGGCTCAGAAATACTGGGAAAATGAATTCTAGAAAATTCACATCAGAAAATTAATCAATGGGAATGGGTCATGAAGGGTAAAGAGAAATAGAAATGAGGCTGCAAGTGAGTGGCCTTACAAAAAGTTAGTTCATAAGAAATAGCAGGGTTGGCAGTTTGCTAAAGTAACTCTGTGAAGCACAAGTACACGCCACCTTAGTGCAAAAGGAGGACAGGAATTTCAGTAAGACCAGAGTGCCTCAATCATTAGCTCTCCTTTGATCTCAGCATAAGAAGGAAACATGCAGAAAATGAAATGTAGGTCATCATACTAAAACGGTTATACTAAAATGATAATACAAGCCTTTATTCTGAAACTACAGTGTAAGTTAGCAAGAGAAATAAAATCCAAGGAGGGTATTTCTGAAAATATATAACTAAAAAGAGGGAGTTCAAGTGGTGTACTACAGTACCAAGAAACACAGGAAAGGGAAAGTAAATTTTTTTCATTGTTTTTTAATATGCTTCATTGCAAGCAAATAAGTAACAAATTTTCATCTAAATGCAGAACAATGCATATGTTGTTTCTGCATTACATTCTCTCTTTTTGGAACTTTTCTTTAGTTCTAGTGGTCATTCAGAAGTCTTCTTTTCTTCCCCAGCATGCAGCTGCTGAAAACGTAGGACATGTGCTTTCTTGTTTCATCATCTAGGTTATTAATTAAATATTTAATAACGCTAGATTTGGTCAGGTCTTCTGGATAGTTGTGTGGTACTGTCCTCAGTTTTGTCAGTGAACCACTGAAAATGGAGTGGGGTGTCCCCAGCTGCCCCGCTCCCCCTGTAGTGCTGCTATCAAACGTAACACGGGGAACTCGCCTCTTTATAAGCACATCACGAAAGACAGTATCAGGAGCTCTACTAGAATCAAGATACAGAACGTATACTGCTTCCTCCTACTCAAATGCCTGTTAGTGGATCATAGGAGAAAAATATTTTGATTTGATACAATGTGTTCTTGGAGAAGAACATATTGATTGTCAGTTACCTCCTTGTTTTCTTCCAGATATTGACAAATAGTTTAGTTACTGGTTTTAATACTTTTTCCAGAATATTAGAGTGACTGATCCATAATTCTCTGCTCTTCCTTTCCTCCCTTTTTAACATATTTACTCTCTTCAGGCTCCTGGACATGGTTTCACTGTCTTACTGACTCCAGGAAAGCAATAGAAACTAAGACAGACATGCCCACAAATGCTCTGGTGTTTTACAAGGTGAGTGGCAGAGGTTTCTTGGGGCAGGCAGTGAAAGCAAACGGTCTCTTTCCATTTTGGGGTGGCAGGATCATGCATGACAGAAAGGAGTGTGAAAATCTGTCTGCCCCCAGGCTTGAGGTTCAGAGGCTGGTTTGGATATTCAGGCATTTCCTACACCAGAACTATCTTTTTGTTATTCTGCCTTGCTCTCATTGCTCTGTGGAAACATTGTGAATGTAAGAAAGTAAATAGGCTTATGAGCATTAGGGGTAAATAATAAGTTTCATATATCCTGTACAAGGAGAAAGGAAACAAGGAGAGTTCAGTCTTTTGTCAGCGAAGAAAAAACCCCCCAGTTTCTGTGTCTTGTGTGGGTCCTGGTCATACTGGGTACATGAAGTGGCTGTGTGCATTGCTTGAGGTAACTCATTTTCTGGTGAAGGAGATCCAGCTGTGGTTGGTGGGATTGTCTTTCACAGCACTGTCGATTCACTCCCATCTGAACCCCCAAACTGTAGAGCGTGTGGGCACAGAGAATTTGTCTGCTGAGCAGCATCAGGCTGGAGGAACTCTCCTGCAGTGTGATGTGAGCGAGGGGCAGCTCGCTGGGGCACGAACGTGGGGCTGGCAGGTTGCAGATCCCCCAAGCTGCCCTCATGCAGGTGGCACATGCCGCCATTGGGGACACACACCGAGACGAACATGGGAACAGAGAATTGCAGATGTTACCTCAGCTCTCAACCTTGAACTTTCCACTCACAGGTTCCCTGCAGCAGGTCAGGAGCTGCAGGGCTCTGTGGCAGCCCTCTCACTGGGAGCATGTTCTGGCACTGCATGGCAGCTGTCTGCTCCTGAGAGACAGCACTCAGCATGCCCCTGCATCGGGAAATCAGGGATGCAGTTAACACCACAGCATGGGCACCATGACACAAGCTCTTCTGGGGTGCTGGGGGCCTGTAGCCTGCAAATTCTGGCCTTGCCTTTTCCCTCTGGTGCAGAGACAGGTCTCAGAAGATGCCATGGAGACCCCTGTAATGGTCTCAGGTCCTCTGCAAGGACCATGAACAGCAACTGCAGGCAGGTGAGGACTTGCCAGCCTCTGGGAATGCTCATGTGTGATCCCATACTGCGAGAAAGATGGGTCAGTGGTGACCACAGTAGACAGAAAGAGGTCTGTGGTGCAAGGGATGAAGGCACTGTGTTTCACGGTGCAGCAGGGACATGGCCACTGTTCTCTGGAGGGCCCTTCATGATGAACAGCCAGGAAATGCCATCTGCCCTGAGCTTGCTTCTGCTGTGTCACAACCAGTGGTGGTACCCCTGGTTACTCCATCTGGAAAGAGATCACAAAAGATGCACTCTCCTTCCCAACAGAGTAAGGGTCTTCTTGCAGGCAGTAGTTTAGAAGTGCTTTGTGGAGAAATTTCCATTTGAGCTTTCACATTTTTAGGGTCTATGGGGAAGATCTAAAAGGTACTAGTTTGGATTTCTTTCATGCTTCTTTTTTATCCTAGCAATATCATAAAATAAATACATATGTAAAAATATCTATATATGTGACATCTAGATATGTATGGAAAAAAAAAAATCAAGACTGGATTGCTTGCTTTGCTGGAGGGTTACCTGAATGCCTGGGTGTGCAAAACCCGACCTGCTCACTACAGCACCCATCCTGGTGCATTCTCTAAAAAAAAAAAAATCCCCCCCACATGTTAATTGCTCAGTGCAGTTATGTAAGTGTTAGGGAGAACATATACCATCTTAAACCTAAACAATCTTGTCTGAAAATCAGTCCTGCACTGTTTATTTTACCCTTTTCTCTTGGGATGTTACTGTTTTGTAATTACTACTGGGTATAAACACATCTGAATTGCTAAAGTAATCATAATAATTCATGAAAATTGACAAGCCCATCTTGCAAATTACAGAAAAAAAATTGAGGTGACATAGTGTTTTTCCTTTGTAGATCACTTTCAAGCCTCAGAGAAAATGACACATTTTGAAGTGTTTACAACAGACTACTGGAACAGGTAGATACAAAAATAGATGAACATTTAGAAGATGCTGTAGCTACTTGGCTGAAAATAGTTTTACTTCTTACTCAGATGGAAACTGGTAAGTGTGTCTGAGGAAAAATGGCTAAACTTTTCTTCTAGTTTGTGGGTGCTCATTGTAAGTGTAACAAATAGTTCACATTTTTTTTTATACACAGGAAAAATTATTGCCCATTTTATTCTGAATTAGATCTTACATTCCTATTCCAAGGAAAATACGATTTTTTTTAACCTTTCTCCCAAGCTCCTTGTTTTATAGCTTTGAGAAAGATGTTTTCCTCCCATCTTCTGGTCAGTGGTGGAGTTCTTGGTGGGAATTGCAGCACATGGATCTCCTTAGATCACAATATCCACATGGTACGAGGGGTGATGTTTAAGGCCTGTTTGAGCAAGGTAAATAAACAAGTGCCACCATTAGGTACACACATAATCCTGCATTAGTGGAATAACTCAGTGTTAAAGTTATGTACCATGCTGACTCATATCCCAAAGATTTTTGTAACTTTTTTCTGTGATATAAGCCTGTGAACAAATTTTCTTTTAATTAAGCTATTATGTTCTCACAGAGTGCTTTTTAGCTTTCAATATGTCACTTACTGCATACACGTCTTCTAACCTTCCAAACCCACATCTTTGCCGGCTGCCAATGTAAAATAAAGTTCTGGATCTTTCCCCCAAGCGCTTCCTGAAGTTTTTTTTTTCCCTATCATTATATAAAGCACTATGGTGCTCTTTCTTTCAAGCTTGCCATCTGGATGTCATTCTTGATTTTGTCTTTTAAATATGCATATTCAGGCTAGACCTGAAATGACGCAGCTTCTTTCTGCGTAACGGTTCTAAAAGCTGTGCTTTCTTTACCAGTCGCTTCATCAAAACTTTGGTCATGTCTTCATCACCTCAAGTCTTGATATTTCAAGTTCTTCCTCTCTGTTATGAAACCCTGCCTTTTCTACCTCCCTAGGGATATGCAAACTGGTGCTGCAAAAATTATTTTCCTGACTGCATGGACGTTATAAAACACTTTTTGAATCATCTTCCCCTGCCACCTCATATCAGTCACATGTTTCTTGTCTTCACCTTGTAGGCACCTCACCACTCAGTCTTTCCCAGGCTAGTTCATCTCTAAATGAAACCTGGAGTGTGTTGTATCCTTGTCTCCATGTTTTTATTCACACGTGTACCCCTCATCTCCTGTACCTAGGGCTCGTAGTAAGGGCTGCTCCTCTGCCAGGGCTCAGAGTGCAAGGAATAGAGACTGGCACTTCCAGGGCTGATGCTGCCCTGGTACCCTTCTCTGTGGGGTTTTGCTTCTGTCCATTGACAACACAGTGAGTACAAGACAACCATTTCCATGTATAAAATTACTATTATGCATAGAAGTTTGAACAGCCAAGGTTTTAGACTATAACATCTCAGTACTTGAGAACCAGGAAATCAGATACCCAGTTGCAATAGTTTGCACAGAGGTTAGTGTGTTCTTAAAACTCAAAATCTGCTTTTCATGTCACTGCTCTTCCAGACAGTGGAGTTCACTGGTTACTGTACTAATAGCCAACTATGAGATTACAGTTGTATTTTTATTAAAAAACCCCCACCCAATACTTGATAACCTAGCAGCAGTTTCACTTCATCGTAGTCTGGACTTTTGATTTTTCTTAAGATAGAGAACATAATTAAGAACTAGGAGAAGAGTTGTCTTGCTGGCTTAATATTCACACATGCTCCTGATCCTGAAGTGGCCAGTAAGAGAGTTGTAGGCAAGGGCACCAGAACCAGGAGACATGGAGAGGAACTTGTGTCTCAGAGCCAACCTGCCTTCAGGCTGACGGAGTTTTAGAAACTTCCTGAGTCAAAACAGTGTCCCTAATTACTGTGCTTAGTAGCTGCTTTGTGCTCTCCGTCTAACCTTTTGTCACTCAGATGCAGTTTTGTTTTCCACAGCCCCTTATAGCAGCCACCACCACAGTTCCATGATTGTATCTGCCGCAAACAGTATCTTTTTTTGTTTGTTTAAACTTGTTTCTTCGTACTATCACTGGGTGTCCCTTACTTCTCCTATTTTGAGACTTTCTCTGTTCAACTTCTCTTTGCTGCTTAGCGCTCTACAGTCCTCTGTTGTATCTCCCACTCACTTATCTCTTTTCCGAACTGGAAAATGTTAGACTATCTATTCTCTCCTGTGTGAGTTGTTCCTTATTTCTGACCAGCCAGGGCAATAAGGAAACAGATGTGAAAAAGCAGCTTATCACTACAGGAGAATACCAAGACAACAGAGTTTGGGTCCTATCGTTCCTCTTCCAAAATGCAGTTGCCCCATTAACTCACAAAGTACTGGTTTGTTTCCTGAGCATTGAAGGCTTTTACCTAGACAGAATGGGTGTTCAAAGATGTTCTTCATTGTGCTGGTTTTGTTTTTACAGCTTTGCTTTTTTAAGCAGAGAAATCCAGTGAAAGAATTGCAAAGTTCAGCATGACAAATTAGGAAATGGTGGGATGAAGATTACAGGTACATCTCTGACTTACCCCCATGTGTGTGTGATATCACATTAGTTCTTAATAAGCTCCACAACGCATTATTTCTGTGTGGATGTGGGTTAGCTGCTGGGTCGGGCAGTCAGGGCAACCCCACCAGGGCTGTGGTGGGAAGCTCCTGCCCATGGGACCCTCACCTCATTTGATGCAGAGCTGAAACTTGTAGAGTGCAGAAAGGGTGGGGTTCTTGGGTGAACAGTCAGAGGGTTACCTGGATGGGTGTCCCTGCCACCCCACACAGCTCTTGCTGTGGTATAGGGCAAGTCCCTCCAGAGAAGCTTTCACACATGGCCACTACTACTCATTTTGTTATTTTCTAGGTTGGAGGAGTTTGTCTATGTCACAGACTTGGTGTGACTACACCGTTCATGAACGCAATAACACCTAACTGTCATTCTGTGCTGGCAAAAGGCTGTGTGTATGTGTATACAGGTATGCAAAATTTTATGTATGTGATTTTGTGGCTGTATATCTTTTCAAAGAGGGGAGAGGAAGGGAAGAAGGAATTAGCTGAAAGTAGGTCTACCAGCAAAAGTTCTACTTCTCTGTAGTACGTGTGATTCCATCTGTCTAGTGTTTGGGATGTCTGGAAACATTCTGGACAGTAAATGATGACCCAAATGGGTAGGTCATCCCGGAAAGCAGTAGCCTGATCCCAGCTGAGGTAGCAGAGGTGTGAAGGTCCAAGGTGAGAGTACCACAGACTGCAACCGGAGTGCTCTGACCACAGACAGAAAAGGCTGAAGGTGGTGCTGTGACAGCCAGCAGCGGGTGACACTCGGAGGAGAGGGTGGCCTTGATCTGAATGGCCTAAAGGAGAGAGAAACCCATTCCGTGCACGGTCACAAGAAGACCTAAAGTGTCTGGGACTTTTTTCCCTCCAGATGAACCTGTGCCTGACAGGAACGCCGCTTTGGCTTTACCCCCTCCGTGCCCGGGCTCGGCACCTCTACCAGGGGCAGGTCCATCGCCATCCACACCTCGAGGGTGTTCCAAGCGGCTCATTAACGCTGGTGAAGCACTAGCGCTGGGACGCCGGGCGCCCGTGAGATCAGTAATTACCTCTTTAGTGCTCTGCTGGGAGGGACGGTGCTGGGGAGAGGAGCGCCCCGGGGACCGCCTCAACCCGTCCGCTGCGGAGCCGAGGGACCGGCACGGTCCGTCCGGTGCCCGCCTCAGGAGCACCGGGGCGGGGCGGGGGTCAGGCGACGCCCCCCTCATGTATGCCCCGCTGTCATTAGCATAGCGAGGAGCGGCCCCGCCCCCGGCGGCCATTTGTAGTCCGCGGCGCCCGGGCTGTGGGGGGTGGGCGGGGCGTGTCCGCTTTCGCTGCCGCACCGCTCGGCGGGGCCTGCGGCTGCTCGGCGCGGCGGAGCCGGGAGCGGCAGGGAGGGAGCGGCGCGGCGGGGCTGGGCTGGACTGGGCTGGGCTGCGAGGCGC
>VYZX01016219.1:292669-408931 GCA_013401335.1 Brachypteracias leptosomus
GGCGGGCGTCGCCGGGGGTGCGGGGTGGCCGGGGCCGCCGAGCGCCGGGACCGGCGGCCTCCCGGTGGCGCGGGGGGGGTCCTGCGCTCCGCCCGGGAAGCGGCGGTCGCGGTACCCGGCCGGGGAAGCGGTGACACTTTGTGTCCGGCTCCGAGATCGCTGCCCCGGGGCTGAGCCTGCGTCCGCCGCGGGAGCTCCCGCAGCCCCCCGGGGAGCAGAGCGGGGCCGCTGTGCTGGTTCTGCCCGGGCATCGCCCACCACCCTCTGAGCTCCTGCTCTTGGTGCTTCCCCTTCTGCATAATTGAACTTTTTTTTTTTCTAGTTTTCAGTAAAAAACATGACAGGCTGGGTGATGCGAAGCGTGTGTTCCAGTCTCCTGAGGAAGGGGCGTTTTCACTGTTCCACCACCAATTCAGCCATCCCCTCTTTATTTATTTTCGTCTTCTGCCCTGTTGCTTTTAGCGTTTCTGCCGCTGTCACGGGAGTGTTATTAATGTACCTCTGGCTATGGTGGAAGGAGGAGACTGCTACTGCCGTTCTGCTTGCTGGTGTAGCTGATGGCAGATCGGCAGGTCTGGAGAGAAGGACTTTTTGTTTTTTTTCTATAATTCCACTGAGGAGAGGCTGGAATACTCTACCTGCCCCTAAGACAGCAAGGCGAGCTTGACTTTTAATGCTTGGGGCAGTGATAGTGTCTATTAATATTCTTTTAGAACAAGTGATCTGATAGCAAATAGATTATTCCTTTATTTCAGGTTTTGTTCACTAACACATGCATCCATGTGTTTGTTAGCTGTAATATTCTGTTGAGAATTTAAGCTCTGCAGCATAGACTAAGTAACTACATAGAAAACAGGACTTTCAAAGTCTGGGTAGGTACTGAATAATGGAATGCTTAGAAGATCCAGTATTGTACAGTACCTTTAAAAAACTGACACTTTAGGAGAATTAGTTCTTCAGAAATTAGTTTGACTGGTGCTTTTTAGATGGGACAGAAATCTGTGTTGTGCACGTGCTTTGCTTGTCCGACGTATAGATAGATGCTCAGATACTGGTAAGATATCTGACTCTGAAGGGATGGGGCTGGAATAACTGCAGTCCTCACAGTGTGTGGATTGAATTTCTCACTGCTTGTATGTGGAGATAATTAATTATCGTGGGTGACAGAAGCTGGCTTAGAGTGTCTTTCACTCAGACATGGTGCTGCTGCTTTAGATGGTGTTGCCTCTGGCTTCCTGTGGACATCTAAACTGGTTGTGACAGTGGTATGTGCAGCTGGACATGGCTTCAGGTCTGAGATGCTACTGTCTTGGAAAATGTTGCCAAATGCATCTTGGAGTTGATCCCTGCTGGTGTTAAAGGGCTTTGGATAGTTTTAAGTTCAGCAAAAAAAAGTTGTAATTTCTATTAAAGACACAAGGAGAAAAAACCCAGTGAAGTTCACACCTGAAGCTTTTGTCTGTCCATTTATTTCAATAGCAGTAAGGTTCTGCTGAGTGCTGGATAACTTCAGCATTTGAGCACTGGTAGAAATTCAGTCTTTAAACTAAAATCTTGAGCCGCACCCCTATAGAAATAAAAGTTCTGGCTCAAGTGCTGCAATTGGCACTTATCTTCCAGTGAATATCTGCAAAAGAGGAACCTGCGCCTGCTTTGTCACGTATAAGAATCTCTTCAAATTAATAGCAGAAAAAGAAATAGTTCACTTTGAAAGAGTGTTAAGGGAGTTGCACTGAGGCATTAAACTGACATGTTGAGGGTGAATTTTTCAAAAACAGCTTCTTGTCAGTTTGTATTAAGTTATCTACGTTATTTTGCCCTCTCGGTTGCTTTATCTTGAGATAAAATCTTGTCACCACAAAGTGATGTTCAGCAGAAAATTCAACCTTCTGGAAAAAAGAAAGAAATACATGGAAAGTAAAGATCTCTGAGCAGAACCTCAGTTACCTTAGAGAAGAGTTTGTGTTGTTTCCATGCTTGCTATGTAGTTATGGGCAATAAGAGGTGGTGTATTATTTGTATACCAGTGTATCTTCTGAGCTCTTAAATGTATGATGTTACCAAGTGTGTGTGTGATGTCATGCAACCACTAGTGTAGTTTGTCAAGTGTATTGCCAAATATGTTGTTTGTCTTTTAAGACTGCATTGAAACTGCTCCAAATTGTTTTAAAATTGATTACAAGCAGATCACGTGCTTCATTTTTTGAATTTCTTAGGATTAAGTGACAAACTTGTCGTTGCCTTCACTAAAATGTGGATCAGTACAAGCTCTTGCCACATGACAAATCTTGATGTTAGTGAAAGATTTAAATTCTCTTTTCCTTCTTTATTGCTTGTGTTTGAAATATGGCTGTCACCAACTCAGTGTTGAAGCTTAAAAAGGAAAGGTTCTTCTTACTGATATTAGCAAATATTTCCACACTTGGTCTTGTTTTCTTATAATTCTCTATTTAATTTTCAGTAAATCAGTACTCAAGTACAGTTATTCTTGCTTTTACTTCAGTGCTGCTGCTTATTTTCCAGTAAACAAGACTACTCTGGTGCTAGGATATCATGGGAAAGCATGTGCTGTGATTTACATTCTGTCTTTGGAACATGAAAAGGGATTCATATTTGAAAATGGGAAAACTCTTCCATTATTTTAGATGAAATAAATTGAGAAAATGAGGAACTGAGGATGTAAGAAGAACCAGTTCATCTTCTTTCTTTTGCCAGCTTTCTGGGGTTTGTGCACAGCACATCCTTTCTGGCCTTGTTTAGGTGTTGGTGGGAAAACAGAGTGTTCATTCTTGCAGGAGTAGTAACAGCTGAGGTTGGTCTCTTATTATGGCAGCAACCAGCATGCAAAGTGCTCCTGGGCACTCTGTCCTATGTGCCAGAGCATCGAGAGCATTGGTTCCTGAGGGTTGTTGTGCTTCAGTCGGAGCTCAAACAACAATGTTTTTGTAAAGGAGGCTGAGTGAGCAAACCCACGTCATACAATGAAAGCTCTTTTACGTACTGGGTTCAGCATCATTGTGCTAATTAGTACAGTGGGGATTGTACATGGTCACTTGTGTCTAATTGCATGTGGTCTTGGGTTCACTTTTCAGAAGTTCATCTAACAACTTGGAGCCAAGTTTAAAGTACAGATCGGCAGATCAGAGCTTTCAGTGGTTAGATGACTGGTGTGTACCTCAAAATTCTTCCTCTGGGGAGATAAACACAGCTTGATATTGCTGTTGGTGGGCCAGGATTTCATCCTGGAAATGCCAAATCATTTCCTTTAAATCAGGATATGGTATATGAACTTACTGCTGTTGAGTGCCTGCACTGGTAAGACGGGAAGTGAAGACATTTTAATTGTAGAGGAGGCTTGATGGGATCTGTTGCAACTATAAACTTTAGGGAAGCAGCAGTGAATCTGAGTTCAACATTACGGCACAGTATTTTGTACAACTGTAAGTGGTAGAACTAAGCATTCCTCCTCTTATTTAAAACATACACAAATAATCCATCGTGCTCGCATCCCAAGAGGCAGAAAACTTTCAAAATGCATTGCAGCCAGTTAACTGGCCTCTTAGCAGGCAGAGGTATTTGGGAGTATGAGCTGTGCAGAGCACACAGCTGTTGCCACAATAGCTTTTCTCCAGCTGTCATGCAGAGGTCTGTCACAAAATACCCCACATTCCCTTCTAACTCAGCCCTTTGTAATATTCAGGTTTCCTTGCTCAAAGGGAGTACAGCCTAGCAAATACCTAATCACCCTCTGCATTTTTTTTATTCTGCAGTTGCCGTTTACTTCATGCTTTTTTTTTTTGTTAAACTGAACAATGTATAGCTAGTTCTAGCAACATAAAGCAAGAAAGCCACATTTTATTCTTTCAAATCTGCTCTGCAAAATAGCAGATGCTTTTGATCAGAATTATTAAAATTATTTGTCACGCTATTTTTCCTCTTCATAAAACAATAGGTTTTGTTTTGTGACAGTGACATGTATATTTTTTGCACACTAAGTAGGCTTTGGTGACTTACAAGAATGTATTAGTTAACAAATGTCACCAGAACCTTGAGATGGTATTGACTGGGTGTAGTTCAGTGTGGCTGAGTTGAGCTTAGTTTGTCAATCAGCTTTATGTTAACTGTGGTGATGCGTGAACATGTTTGAAACTGCTAAAATACTTAATGTACTATGAAATATGTGTAGGGGTTCAGTGTTTGGTTTTTTTGTTGTTTGTTTACTGATTTCATGCTGTATTTACAAGCTTAATTCTTACTGCCAAATTTGTAAAATAAAACTTCTCCTGCTGCTCTTAAACTGTCAGTAACAAGTTCTGATTGGACCTGAGCTCATGGTTCTACTAACTAGTGAGTAAAACAAGTCAGATGTAGCTTTGTTGACTCCTTAATGTTAATATCAGACACTTGTCTGAAAGCAAGCATATATGACTTGCAGATGGGTGGTGAGCAGCTGTTCAGACCTTTTTGTTCCCCCTTTTCCCTTTCCTTTTCCAAGCTGCTGCTTTCACAAGACTGCTAGTTCTCATTAACTAGCAATAAAGCTAAAGGTGGGTTATCTCAAAGTATCCTTTATTTTTCATACAGCTGTTGGGCAAGAACATAGCTTGTTCTGAATTTTATTGTAAAGCTCTAAAATAGAGTAGTAAAGCAGATTGAAAAGCAGCAACTGAAAATGCAGCTGGTGTTGGAGCTGGCGTGTTGGGTGTTTGACAGACCCTGGTGTCTCTGTGTCCCAGTTTTGTAAGCTGGACTGGGGGGGTGTGCGGGTCCCTCGGCAGTTCGTAGGAATTCTGACTAACCGCTGCGGACCGTCAAAAAAAATGCTTTTCAACTAAGCACATAAGAAAATCAAAGGGATAAAATGCCATGAATTCCAGGCTGCAGATTCATGCAGGGCTCCACTAGCACTGGTATGCTTGTTTTTTGATAAAGTGTGGGGCCTTCTTACGGTAAGTGGTACAGTGTAACGTAAGGTGACAAAATACAGTTTCGGAGAGTGAGTGACTGATTGTTGGCATTTGTTGAGGTTAAAGGTGGGAAATAAAAAATCCTAATCAAAACAAAGCACTTGTGATGCAGTCACCTGGAATAATAAGGGCTGCTTGTTACACTTCTTGTGAAACTTGAACTGCTTGGCTTCTTGCTTCGTGGAGCACTGCTACCAAACAAAAGATTTGTCTCGCTTCGATTAGCTGTAGATCTACAGCTTGGGAAATGCAGTAGGTGACTTGAGGCTGAGCTTGCAGGCAAGAAGGAAGCATTGGTTCACATGTTAGCGTTCTGGTTTAGCTAGCAATGTACAATGCATTGTAACTTAGCCAGCAGGGACACCCTGTATTGATGTGTGTGTGGTGGAGAACTGAGCTGGGTTCAAAAGTGGCATAAATTTAGAGTAGTGCTTAAATCTTGAGATACTGATCATTCTGGTTTTGAGGAATTTACAAGCCTTTCCCGAAGTGAAATTCCTTTAGGATATCTTAAACCATGCCGCAGTCAGAAAGCACCTTTCCATGTGTTAACCCCTAGCAGCAGTTGCTTATATAGCAAGTAAATATTGACGTACCTTTTGGTTATCAGGTTGTCTTCTACTGCCACTTGCACAAGGAGCACTGGCACAGCTTCCCAGATTACTGGCCAGGGTGCCCTTTGTGCTCTCGGGGATGAATAGGCAGCCGCTGGCCCGTAGCCCTGTTCCTCCTTCCCATGCTACAGGGAGAGGCTCCTGCTTCTGGTTTTGGCTGGACCTCTGAATTCCAGTATTCAGTAGTGGTGGTAGAGGGTGGCTCTTGTAAGTAGAGCCCTTATATTCAGAGAATTTTGAAGGACCTGAATGGCTCATGTTTGTATACCTTGTGCAACCCGTCTGCATTTACCGAAGGCATTACCAGCACTGAAAATGTGACTGAGCTCCTTGATGTACCCAAAGATAGATATGAGCTTCATGAAGTGAAATGTAACAGTCTTCTGGCTAGCTGTTAGGAAGCTAGTCTTTTTGCAGACCTTCCTAAATTGGTCACTCTTCAGGTCTAGACTGGTATAACACAAGCAGGTAACGTCTGTTGGTTCTTTCAATTCAGGTGGCTTAGCTGCACTGGTTTGGTAGTCTTGTCTTCAGTTGTGGCCATGAGCACTGTTAAAGGAAAATGCAGCATCCAGGTAAAAGCAGCACTTAATAGAAATGTGTTCTATTTCGGGAAGTATGTACAAACAGCATTAAAACTGATGTTTAATATAACTGTAATCTGTGGGCAGTGTTTGCCTGGCAAATGGTTTGCCCTACAAAGTTGCTGGAGTTTTGTTGTGAAATGCTGACAGATGGTAGCAGTAGCCTGTTGGTGGTAACCGATTTATTGTTGAGTTGGATCCCAGGTGAATTATTTCCATCTGAGCTGTGAGTGAGGCCCTTCCTATTTGTCTTGAACTGTATCTTTCTCTATTAAGAAAGAGATGCCCTGTGATTGTGAACAAATTTTTTTTCTTTGCTCTTTTTTCACCTTCTGTTCTTTGACATTTTTATGTTCTATCTCACCGCTTAAATGTGGTTGCAGTTTGAGTCCAGGACAGCCTGTAGGGCACTCTGTGGGAGCAGGTAACACAAAAGAAAACAGTTATTTCCCTCTCTATAACTGAATTACTTGAAGTAGATAGGAGACAAAAAGGATGTTTACTTAATCTGTTTGCATGGCCTTTTCTCACTGGTTCTATGACAATGAGGACACACCACAGGTATACTTAAGCTAGGCACATCCCAACACGTAAACTGCCTGATATGCAGCACTGTTTCTAGAGGGAATTTCCATGGGGTTAAAATTACCTTTTTTCTAGATCGCTTGCTTTTACTATGTTGCCTCTCAGAGGGCTGGCTGGAATGCAGTGCATGGGCTGTTCATGGTTAAGTTAAAGAAGGTCATGTGTTCACGTTTGATCTTGCAACTGATCAAGCATCATGCACAAAGGCTGCCCCTCATTAAAGTGAGGTCAGGGATTCAAATCTGCCACTGGAAAGGGAAAGGCCAGAGAACTTCCACTTTAGCTGTCTCTAAGTATATACAGAGCCTCAAACCTGAGCTGGGTGAGGGCTGCTGGGCAGGGCTGTGGTGTGCTTCTCCAGTTACGTGGGCAAGTGCTCTAAGCTCTGCTTACAGGTGGAGATCCTGTCGGATGATTAAATTCTCTGGGGGATATTTGTAACATAAAAATGTGCTTGCACAAAAGCTCACAAAGGACTGAAAAGGAGAAGGTGCCTCTAGAAGAGGCTTGTGTGGAGCTTCCCAAAATAGCGATGGAGAGCAAGGGCTGTGTGCGCGACCACGAGGGCTGTGCTGAAGCTGCTGCAGGTCAGAGCGTTCTGCTGGTGCAGCTGGAAAAGCTAAAAGGCTTTGAAAGGGAAGGCAAGTTGATGGCTTGTTTGCTTTTTAGAAGGGACAACCAGTGAGGAGGCACAAGGCTAGGGAAGTGTTTTTACGCTTCAAGCCTGAAGAAACAGGGCTTAGTTGTAATTGAAGGTTTAATTTGATAAGCTAGTACTACCAGTGAGGAAGAATGCTGAAAGGGTCCCCATGCTGCCACAGCAGTTTACCACTATAGCTATTTACTCCGTCTAGTTCACTGAAACTCCAAAGCAATCCGAGTTAAAAATAACCAGGGAATGTTTTTGCCCAGGATCGGTTACCCTGGCTGGTTCTGTGTGCGGCTCTGCAAACAGCTTCTTCCTTTAACCAGACCTGCACCAGCTTCTCGGCCATGTCCAGAAAGCGGACTGTAGTTTCTGGTGAATCCAGATCGGAATGAGTTCAGACAGTAGGAATGTACACAGAAGGGCACTATTAAAGATAGCATAAAGAACTAGCTGCTAGGGCCAGCGTACATTAATAATTAACCAGATCTTAGCCCTGACACATACAAATGCAACTGTTCAAGCAAAAAAAAGTAGTGTAACACTAATAACCAAAGTACTCTACAAAGATCTTTATGCAGAAGACCTATGAGAAGCATTATTTCTTGACAGATTAACCTTAGGTAGTTATATACATAACTATCTTGTGTGTCACTTTCCTCAAGTCTTTTAAACCACAAAATAAACTTGAGCTTCCACACAACTTAGAAGCAAATTATTTTTCCAGTCCTGTTCATAGTATTCTGTAGCTGTAGTGATAGAACATGTTGAGCCCCTAGTTATATTTGCTAGGAAGAGGAGAAATTTTAAAATCGCCACAGTTACCTTTCTGAGATTTTCTGACAAAACTAATTTGCTCAGCTCATACCACAGAGAGTCTTCAATGTTCCTCATTTAAACAGGTATAAATCTATAAATCTGCAAGCAAATCTGAATAATTTGCTTCTTACTCGACAAGTAGACCATGAAATGGTAGGATGGTGGTGATAGATGTGTGAAAAGTCTGGCATCTTTAGGTAGAAAAGCGATCTGCTGAATTTCTTCTCTTATTGGACTTAATCTATGTAAGGAAGGTGAGTGGGATTATAATAATAGTTACTGCTTGAGGTAGGAGGTTTCTAAATTGTGTGTTCCTAAATTGTGTGTTTCTGTGTTTATCTCTCCTTTTATGAAGGTCCTTCTTAGTCTTGTGTAAAAAGTAGTCGTTGATAGTATACTTGTGTATGTGCTACCAGCTGTACAGCTTAAACAGATCCTGTTAAAACTCTATACAGTGTTTTCCCCTGCTAGCTCACACTAGGTTGGTTTGTTTGCTTCTAGAAATGAAGTGTTCTGCCTGTGGTGTTCAGTGGATGGACCACTTTGAATATCCTGCCTTATGACTTCTAATGCTGGCTCTTTATAGGTTGTTGCCAATCAGCAGTGCTGTTGACTGCTTAGCTTTGGTTTGGATGCTTGTGCGTGGCTTAACTGCTTCTCTAGCTTTTGGTGCAATTTTATTTCATGTTGTACAAGTGATACTACCAACTGCTGAAGTACAAAACCTTAAAGTTCTCATCTTGTTTGATCGCTGCAATAACTGAATGTTTAAGCTGTGTACATACCTGGATTATAGGAGGATTAATCATCTGGAGGCACTCCAGAAATCATCAGAAGGGAATTGGGTTGCTCACTGTAACTTCTTGAGCTTGATTTTAGTGTTAAATGTTACACGAAAACAAATCTTCAGCAGTTAACTTCAGGTGCTTCTGCTTCTAGCAGTTGTGCAGTTGATAACTCGCTCTGTTACGTGGCTTCAGCCATCGGGGGTGACCTGTGAAAAGGATCTCAGAACCCCGGGTAACGTTCTCTGTAGCTGGTGGGGAACAACGCGGTTATGCCGAGCCCCGTGTGTGGGCAGAGCGGGTGTGGGGGGGAACAGGCAGCAGGGTGACCACTGAGGAGTGTGTACAACTGCATGAAGCCTTGGGCAACAGGCGGGAAGTTAACCTGCTCCAGCTCTGCTTGAGGAGAATGAGACTTAAGGGTTGCTCTTACTGTGTAGAGCAAACACAAGAAGAGTTACAAAATGCCTCCTGTGTATACTACTGATGAGTGAGTCCTGTTATCTGATAAGAAGGTGTTCATCTGAAGTCTCTCTGTCTTTAGACTGCATCAGATCTTGCTAATGGAGCAAGAGGTTTGTTTTCTTTCAGGTTCAGCTAGAAGTGTCAAGGCAGCTCTGAGGCTTCAAGCTATTATGTCCTATTCTAGCTGTGCCTGTGCATCTCTGAGACCACAGAGGCTCAAAGTTAGTTTACTGCATGTCACCGGGTTAGCTCTTTGATCCCCTTGGGTAATAGTTCAGAGAGCATTACTTTGTGCGAGGAAATATTTTTAAATTGAGTGTTTTAACAAGGATGTTTAAAACCTGAAAAAATTCTGAATTCCTGTATCTATGGCCTAAATGTGCTAACTATAGAAAATATTTTGTCTCCTATGGAGTTTCTGCTTTGTTTTGATCTTTCTGGAAAGGTAACACTCAAATATATTGATCCATACATCTCAGCTTCTTTGGCTTTGAAAAAAATGCTTCAAAGCTCAGATTTTGAAGTAAAGACACTTTCCTTTTGCTATCTGAAAGTTTTTGCACCCATTAGGATGGATATAGTGTGTATCAGGTAATTAAAGGATTTGATAATTTGTCTGTGAAACTGTTTTTTAATCGTGTATATTCAACAAAGGATGATGAAAATTCACTAGTATTAGTAAATTTGAAATTACCCGGTATCTGTGTTGGTGGGACCATATGGGAAAAGAGCCTCAGATCTAAAGTAGTCGCCTTCCTTGTCCAGTGTTATCTGCCTTCTTCCAAGTAGGTTACATTCCACACATTTTTAATAGCGGCTTTCCCCTCCTCCATAGCTGCTTTGACTTGTTTTGTGAGAGGACCTGAATATTTTGACTGACAAACTAGAAGTCTTCTCCCAAAAAAGGAAACCAATAATAGAATTGTTCACTTAGAGCAGGATTTGGAAATATTCTGAGCTGACGGGATGTCTGTTCAGTGGAATTGTGACCTGGGGTTTTAAATCCCACTGAGTTAGGGATTTTGCTCAAGGTTTAAGAGTTTGGTTTTTCTAGTTTAAGAGCTAAAATTGGACCTTGAAATTCTGTGTTCTGTTCTTTTTTTTTTTTCAATTTACAAATATTCTGAAGAAAATAAACAAAAGCCCTGCATCTTTTGACGTGATCTGAAAAAGGCTCTGGCTGCCTCCCTGCGTGAGGGGAGGTGGTGATCTGGAAGAATTTGTTCAGGGTGATTGCAGAAGATTAATAATTTACACTGCAACCACTTGCTTCAGACTAGATAATTGAGTCTGAGTTTTTGAATAGCTGAACAGCTTATGTTAAAACTTTAAAATTTCCCGTAGTGCATGTACTTCAGCTGTTCTGAACAGGAGTGTTTTCATGCCAGTTGGATAGCCTGAGAGATTTAAAAGTATCTCAGCTTTTTCCCAGAGATACTATGAGATGCCACTTGTGATTGCCTAACGCTGTTCAGCTAGGTATTTATCATCTTTCTGCATCTTTTTCCTTGAATGGATTACAGTACCTCTGGTCTCTCCTAAGCTAGAAAATCCCCAAGGTGTGGTTAGTGGACTCTCCTGGGGTGTGCCAGCACAGCGATTCATACAAGATATCCCTAGATTCATTTTTACACCTTATCTTCAGGATCTGACAGTCATTTCCTAAACCTGAAGCACACAGGCTGTTGGCTGAGGAGGACTTTGTTGTCACTCTGTCTTTCTAAAAAAAACCCCCAAACCAAAACCCCAAAACAACGTGTTGGTGTGGTCTTGATTCTGCCCAAGCCTGTGATGCGTACAGCCCGTCTGATCGCTCTGAGTTTGGGTGTTGTGAAGGGTTGCTTTTAGCACATGCACAGGAAATGGGTCTAGAAGTCTTACGATTTAAATTAAAATACTTTATAATGCCGGAAAATAGCTCAAAAGAAATTACCTGCCTCTAATTGGTAGCAACCACCCTGTCCTTGCCAGCAGCATTATCTTTGCTGCACGTTAAAAGCTGGCAGAGCTGTGTGGTGGCAATGCTGCGTTCAGAGGGACCTTCACACTTGGCTACCTACGAGTTAACCAGCAAGAAGATAAGGTGTTCTGAAGGGGTTCTACTTGTTATACGGATGTACTGCCTGTCTGGAGACTTCATCTCTGATTACTGGAAATCTGAATAACACTGAATAGTCCATTATTCTAAGTAGGATGAAGTTGAAGAACCTGTTTCTAATCTATAAAAATGAGAGAAACTAGTGTGCTTTCCTGTGGTTTCGGTGCAGAAGGCTGCCTGCCTGTGCATTCCACGCTCTGTTTTCTCTTCACTGAATGCCTTTACCACAAGATCACTACTTGGTAGAATATGGGAGCGGAAATAGCAGTAGGGTTTTTTTAAAACAACAAAAAAACCCTCTGATCAAACCCCGTGCATTCTAAAACCTTCTTCTGAAAGTAAACAAATTGAAGGTCTTTGCACACCATGCACACGTTTTAAAATGATTTCACTGTACTGCTGCCTCTTGATACCTTCAAACAAAATGTTTGCCTAAGTTCTTTGTTGAAGAAAGCAATCAAATAATGATGTTCTCCACTTATTTAAAGTCATACTTTGTGTGTGTCTGTCAGACCAGGGAATAATATTGTGCGTTACAATTTTAATTTGGAAGTTGCACTGTGGATGATTTTCTTAATGAAAATGGTGCTTTTAGGTGATGGGGTATGTTCTTTTCTTCAGGACATGATGTTTTAAACTGTCTTCCCTGCTAAATGTACGATAAAGTCACTTTTTCAAGTGTTGCTAACCTGTTACACTGCTAGAGGGCTGTGGCACACAATGAATTTGGCTAGTTTGGTATGAGTTCCTCACTTCCATGCTTGTTATGAATTGGGCTCAGTAATGGATTGATTAGCTGCTCAGTTTCTATCAGTATCAACTTCCTTGGAGAGGAGAGAACTTGAGCTTTTGTTTCGAATGTTTTTGTTTGGGGATTTACAATTGCTCTGTTTTGTGCTACAGAAACTCCTGGGTTGCTTGCTTTCTTCTTGCACTTTGCATGGGTTGGCTAATTCTTGTGGTGCTGTGTCTTCTGCACTGTAGCATCAGCCTCTGCTTGGATTATGGCCTCCAGAAATGAGGTGGGGAATGGATAGATTGCTTTGGAGAGGTCCAAAAGGCAAGTAAGCAGCAAGGTTCCATTTCAGGAGTAGCTGCTTCCCTTCCGGAAAATCTTATGGGACCTGTCAAGTTGAAAGACTGTAAACCAGCATACAGTAGCCGGTTATGGCATTGGATAGTCTAAGGTTAATTTGTCATGTTAAGACAATAGAAAGGATCTTCCCTGTCTTTCCTAGCCTTTGTGGAAATTGAATACTTCCTGTGCTGTTTGTTGGATTCATGCTAGCATACTCTTTCCCGAGCTTGCTATCTGTTCTAAGAATATTGGTATAAGCAACTTTTTTAAAAGGCAAAATAACCTTACAAGTGAACAAGCTGCCGAGTTGCTTTTGTGGCAGTGGCCATTCACAGAATCTGTCCTGAAGAAGGTGGCTTGCTTCACTGAAGGGGTCTTACAAGTTAATAATCATAAAATCAGTGAGAAAGAGAGAGAGAGAGGTGCTGGTAGTGGAACCAGCTTGTCTCAAGCGGAGAAAAATGTCTAGTGTGATCAAGTTATTTTCATCAGCCCTTGTCCTTCCTCACTTTGATCATACTTGTACATGGTTTAGATGATACATTTACAGATGCTTTTCATGACCTATATTAATCTGATGTGCTCCTGTTTTTTCCAGATAGTGGTGCTTTTCTCCTCAGCTGATCTGTACAGAAATATTATATAGAGAAGTCAGCAAGTATCCTCTAATGCAAATGAAGTAAATCAGGTGGTCTGACTGCTCTGTGCTGGATGGTGGCAGCTTATAAGTTTAGAAAACAAGTTTATTTGAGAATTTATGTAAATTCTTTGTAAGAATGAGAGCACACAGGGGACAAGGGAAATCACCTTGCTGGAAACCCCCAGAACAAATCTTGACTATATGCTGTTACTAAGCTGAAATATCTGAATTTGAACCTTTTAGTTTTTAAGTTCACACCTTCAATGAGCATAAAAATCCAAAAGCCTGCCAGTCTTGAAGGTGGGATGGTGAACTGGTCAACATGAGTACAGTATAGGAGAATAACAAATGCTTTAAATTCAGTGGTGTGCATCCCTTATTTTCCCTTCAGCCTTGAAAGCCTGCTCAAATGCAAGATTGTGTTTTATTCAAAACAGGAGTATCAGGAGAGGGAGAGAATAATTGAATCTACTCAAGTGAAATTTGATAAAGAGCTGTCCTTGAAGGTTTGCGTGGACATTACGTGGGTGGCTGTGGCAATTTAGCTGTGCTCCGCTTAATAACAAATGGCAACCAAAAATTGTGTTCAAATGTGTTTAAATAAGCATAGAAAGTTACAGTGTTGCAAGAGGATGAGAAAAATAATTTGCTTAACTGAATTGAGCTGAGATCTGCTGTATGTAAACTGGTAGTGTGCCAGCCTTCTTCCAGTTGGGATGGGACATTTCCCTGAAGTGAAGCCTGTGAAAGAATAAGATACCATCAGCAGAAAGGAAAGACCTTTGAGTGGAGGGAGTCTACTAAGCTTTGAAGCAGCAGCAAAGACAATACTAGAAATGCCCTCTTGGAAGGGTTTGTGTGCTGCAGCACTGTTGGTTCCTCTGAAGTTTTAGGAGCAAGGAGAGGATGCAAAAAGGAGGATAAGTGTTTCTAGATTTGGTGAGAGTTTGCGTACTCTTGATGGCCTTAAGTTCTGTAGATTCATTTAATAGTCTCCAGAGTTTGCTGCTATACTGGTGAAAGAGCATTTTGGTGTTAAAGTCCTGTTTGCAATGTTAATTTACTGGCCAATTACTTAAGCAAAGCTGTGTGTACAAGCTTTAGCTGACAGAAGCAAGAGTGGAGAATGGCTCAGAGCTGTGCTATCATGGCATGTGTGGCCAGGTTGAGATCTGGAGCCCTTATGTTTCAAGCTATGAATTGCAGCACCCTTGGTTTCCTGAGAAAAGCTCTTCACTAAAGAGCCCAGGTTTTGCCTGAGCATCCAGCTCTTGAAAGACATAAAGCATTGTTTCCTTTTAGCAGTTTGTGTGCTTCTGAATGAGACTGCCTGTAGTGTTTGCTCTCAGTTTGATCTCTAAGCTCTCCTTCCCCTTGGAGGAACCTCATTCACAAACTGGGGGCAGAGAACTACTGTGAAACCTGGTCTAACATACTGCTAAACAGAGTGTCGGAGAAGAAAATACTAGATCTTACTTTTCAGTGATCCTAACAAATACTTCTGGCTCAAACTGTGAATTCCCTAAGCAGCGAGGGATCTTCTGTAGATGTAGTGTTTAATACAAAGAACTTTTTTTTTTTTAATCTGTTACTTAGAATCAGCTCCACCATGGGAAGTGATGCTGCTTGGTGTAAAACTGCTCCAATCTTTCATTTGCCTTCTTTACTGCTACCATAAATGGCCATACTGTGAAAACATTTGTTGACTGCGTGTGGTGTTTGATTATGCAGCACCTCAGCTGAATGTTTGCTTGCAGTTTCTTGATGTGGTTCGTAATAGATGTGGCTTTTCATAATGTGAAAGTAGGTATTTGCACATAAAACTGTAGTTTGTGGAGTTGTATAATGTGAAGCAGACCTTAACATGATAACAAGTCTGCTAGCACTTGTCTCTCACCTACCACGTCCCTGGGTTCTGTTAGCTGAATGAGGATGGTGCCTTACAGGAGATGCATTTTGGGGGTTTTTTTTGGCCTTAATTATAACAGCACTTGATTTGGGAGTAATTGTATTCTCACTCAGGTAAAACAGGCTTTGCTATTAAGATGATAAATTCTCTAAAAGACAGGATTAACACCTAACTGTTTAGGTCCTCTAGCTCGAAGGTTATGTGAGACATTCATCTAATACTTAAGGCTATAAATGTTGAGTAATGTTGGTTATCTCTATCTTTTTCTGTTCCATGTGGTGTCTAAGACAATGCCAAGCAGAAAGTAAGCTCCTGTGAGTTTCCTACATGTTTCCCTGCCCTGTGATTTGGGGCGATGCTGACTAAGAGTGGTACTACTCCTGCAGGTGCAGAGATGAAGGGGAAGAAACACTGTGGTTGGTTTTAGTATAAGCAAATGTTTTGCTGGTAAATATGCTTTTTTTAGATAGAAGTTGATGCTTGCTTAAATATGTAGACCAAATACTGAAGGCAAAAGCATTTTTAATAAAATTAGAGAACATAAGCATGTTTCCATTTGATACTCTTTTTGACTTTATAATCTGAAGTTGCTGAGGCTGAAAATTCTGGCACTGCTTACAAGCATTTAAATGGTGCTTACTGGAGCTTTAGGATGTCTTTCTTTACCCTGTGGATCAGCTACCAAGCTAATTTTAGCAAGACAGTGCTCGTAACCAGTTCTGTGCTATGAAATCTTGCTCACATGTCAGGATTAGCAACTGTAAAACCACTTGATAGTTTTTGGTTCCTGGAATTTGAGTCTGTACGCGTTTCGTCATATGTAAGTTGCAACAATATCAGTCACCTTGTGTTTTTAAAGTCTTCCTTAATTGGGAGGATAATGCTACTCAACAACTTGCTTCTTTCAACTTCCTCAGTAAATGTTTGGGTTGACTTGTGGGGCAGTGTCGCAAAACATGGAACAGTAACTTCTGAGCCTTCCCAACCATGAGTCTGGTGGTTTGGGTTTTGATTTTGTTTTGTTTTTTCTTTTTTTGAGAGGTGAGTGGTTAGTTTGTTTGTTTTGGGGTAGTTTTTTATTTATTTCTATTTAGGACCAATTTTTCTCTATTACCCCTTGTATTTCCTCTAGGAGCTTCAGTTGTCTAATGTAAAAGTTCTAGTACACATGGCCTTGCTTCTGAAAGGTCAGGAATTAAATGCTACGTTTTCTAGTGTAAACAATCCCTGTGCACTGTGCTGCAATTTATCACTTGATGAGAAAAC
Organism: Brachypteracias leptosomus; assembly: GCA_013401335.1. Classification (NCBI taxonomy): domain Eukaryota; kingdom Metazoa; phylum Chordata; class Aves; order Coraciiformes; family Brachypteraciidae; genus Brachypteracias; species Brachypteracias leptosomus. The sequence goes on from VYZX01016219.1 coordinate 309,126, forward strand.
CAGTCTGAATTACATCGTTGTCAGATGTGAAGGAGTAATAACCTTTGATCTTGAAATCTGCTTCTGGTGGTAATAAGAGAGACTATGAAGACATTCTCCAAGGACATTAAGATTTAACTTCTCTGCAAGGACTGGTTAGGCTGGAAAGAAAAGCATTGTACTCTGCTGGTATCTGTGATGGAAAATCACAGGTGGAAAATACTAAGTATTAGCTTTTTCAAAGTGGTTTGTCCAGCTGAAGCTGTTTCAGTTACACAAGTCCATGCTGAAGGGTCCTTGAATGCTGTATATTGAATTTCTAATCTTTTGTTCTTAGAGAAACCTGGAATTTTTGAAAATAGTAGTATTAAATTGACACTACTTGGGAAGCAGTAGTGTCTACATCTGTGAGACTAGCCTCTGTTTAAATAAATGTGCTTTTTTACAGGCATTGTGCCTTATCATGGTCTCAGGTCATCCTGCATCGCTGAAATGTGTGTTGGGTATCTCTGCTGAGGTGGGGTAGGGTTTCTCTGTCTTGCTTCAGGTGGAGTAACTTATCACATTACTCTGCTACGTTTGGCTGACAATGACCAAGTGTGGTCTTTTTTCCATCCCCTCTGTCAGAATCAGGTCTGTTGAAGGCTGTGCCCAAGCAGTGGAACAAAACAAAGGCGCTACTTGTGTGCTAGGAGGATCTGAACATGCTGTCCCTGGCGTGAAAAGCCTTAGACAGCCTGCCCGACCTGGGAAAAGATCCCTTTCCTCCTTCTCACTCTCACAATTAGGTAGGTTAACCTGACACCTTAGGTTACAGAGAAGGCAAAAAATACTCTTAAGCTTTTTTTTGGTTGGCTCTAAATCCCAAACTAAGGTTGTGAGTACTTTGCCTTGATGTGTCTGGGTTAAAAATCTGATGCTGAAATGTCCATGTCGAGTGTGAAAACTTTCTGTTCACAGAGGACATTAGGGTTATGGAGCTCCTTGCTGGACTCCCAAGTGGCTGGCATGTAGGTGTCCTGTTCTCCTTCGTAGTCTCAGTGAGAGCCCTGTGCTGGCCCTGCCCAGAGCTGCTGAATCTGAAAGTACAGATCACATGGAAAAAAACACTTGTTGACCAGTTCTCCCCCTATCTGAGGTTTTACTGCTTAGCTGCAAACTTCTGAGAAATGGTTTTGAGAGGCGGAAGGCACATTTTCATCTTAGGATCCAATGTGATAACTGATGGGGGTGTGCAAAAGTCCCTGGTGGTGGCGCACGGCGGGTTCTCCCACTGCTGAGCTGCCGTGGCCTGTGGGCAGCCGCATGGGGCCAATGGGTGTTGGGTTGGTGGGCCAGGTTTGGTAGGGCTTCCACACCCTGCTGTGGTGGAGCAAGGTGCAGATCAGGAGACTGGCTTGTTAAGTGTGCATTTAGCACGTTAATGCTACTGTAGTTTTAGCATGGACTTTTTGTTGATAGCTTGCCACCTGCAAGCTGTTCAGATACCCTTTTCTAAGGGGAAGTTGGCTGCTGTGTTTTCATTTTAATTGATTTTGCTGCACATTTTACCATTATGATATGTGCATCATGCAGTTTCTGATGTTGGTGCTACTGAATGATTAACACACTTCCAAGAAGTCTGTTATTTCATAGGTAGGCAACCAGTTCTTTCATTATCACTTAAAATCTTCATGTCTCAAAGATAACTGCTTTGTGTATTATTTATTTGGGTGGGCCCTTTAGGGGAGGGCTAGTAAAAATTAGCCTTGCTAGTGAAAATAGATGTCTAAATGATACAGATGCCATGCCAGCATTCTTGGCAATTCTGATTATAGCACTTTGAAAACTTAAAGATTATAGTAATTGTCTGTAGGCTGCAAAATGAGTCTAGACAGTCTAGTCTTAGGCCAAAAGGCTGGAGTTGAATAAATAGATAATTTGGGCAAATAAAGCTATTAGAACTGTGCTTATCTTCTGACACAATAGTTCTCATTAGATGTAAGTGCTATTTTATAGCTTTTTCCTAAATGATTAGCTTCTATTGATGAGTTAATAAATCTTCAAAAAATAAGGTACTATGGACATTAATGAGGCTAAATATTTTCACGTTGGATATTGTCCAAATTGGTGTTCCAAAATTTCATGAGATTAACAGTGGTAATAGAAAAAAATATAGGACAGGGACTAGTGTATTGGTGTCTGACTACAATGATCTCACGGTATAAATGAGATGTGTTACCGGCCCTGGAAGAGTCATCTTAACTTTTAATTGCCTATGTGCAATTAAAAGTCTGTGTCTCCTTGTCTAACAGATCAAGTGGTATGATGAAAACGTCTGGAAGTTTTCACTCTTTTGGTTCAGTCCCTGTTTGGCATGATATATAAAATTCTCTATAAATATTTTTTCATAGTGATGCGCTGTGAGCTTTCCTGAACCACCTGGACATTTAGAGGTGGTTTGCAGTTGGGTAGTATTTGGATGGTGGTGTTTTGTTTCTGTTTTTTCTGACAACTTGAACTTTCTGGTTTCCTGCTCATGCTGCAGGCAGCAGGGAGAGATGGTGGAAGGTCAGGAGTGGGGATGACAAAACCTCCCTTTTCCAGTAGCAGGAAGTTGCTAACGTAGTTCAGTTGTATTGTGAAATACTATCCTACAAATACTTAACCCTAACTGGAATTATTCTAGAAAACTGTAAGCTTTGGGCTTAATGTACTAGTTAAACTGGTGGTATCTCTGTGCTACATGTTTTAAGAGGAAGAACGTGGAGAACTTCCCTTCCTCAGGCTTTTACCTGGCTCTTTCTGATGAACTGTGGCCCAAGCCCACATCCGCTTCCAAGCTGTTACAAACCTACACAATTAACAATTGTGCCTGGCTTTGTAGAGAACTGAAATGTAATGGTAAAGGTAGGAGAAAGCTCTTACTACCTAAAACAGATCTTTACTTCCTACTTTCAGAATAAGAAAGGTACTCACTTCAGAAATGTTTGACCTTAGCTTGCTGTGGAGTCCCAGGGCTCAAACATTTTCAAGTACTTAAAATGTGAAGTAGGAGTGGACATTACTAAAATGCACAAGAGTTGCTTGAAGTGATGCTTTGTTTTACTGGCCTGTCTGGGCTAGAAAAACTTCTTCCTGCGTTAATGTAACTGTGTAGGTCCAAATGTCTGTAACCTGGGCTAGACAATCCGAAAAGTCTAAATGAAAAGCAATTTGCTTGCAATGTGAACCTATTTTAAAGGTTCTAATTTGATGTGAATAGCTGCACTCTCCTCGTTGTTTTTTTTTTGCCATGGAATTAACTTTTCCAATCTTCATTTCAGTTCTTCCAGTACATTCCTCAAGGAGTTGTGAAGGGGCTTCTTTCTTAATAGACTGTAAATGCCCTAAACAGGGGTCTCCTCATAGCCTCTAACTTGAAGTCTGTTGCTGACTGTGTTTTAGTTAAAGTTCCTGAGGTGAAGAGCTATTTTAATTGATTGTAAGTCTTACCCTGTTACTGTACTTACACTTAAGTCAAAAGTTCTCGTATCGCACAATATACCTTGAGGTGTTCTAATGATTTCATGCGTATGAGAAAAGGTATTCCAGTAACTTAACTTCTGCCCCGCTGGGGGATTTTTTTTTGAGTAATCTTACTTTCTTTTCACTTATAGCTGTATTCCCCATTATCTGGTAACACACATACCCTAAAATCAGATATGTACTTTTTAAAAGATACCAGGGGCTTCTTGAGATAAAACCCTGAGTTCATCCTGAAAAGGTTGTATGAGCTGCTATGTTGAAAAGTGTCTGAACCTGATAAAAGTTTATGGTTGAGAAGATAGTGTTGTGAATGTTTTAAACATTCCTTGAATTTCAAGTGGCCAAGATCAGGAAGATTAAGTACTTGGTGTGTTCATAGTTCTTACATGTATTTACTGTGAAGCAAAAATGAGATTAAATGAAATCAAAACTCATCTATGCTTGCAGTATAGATAGAGTACGTTTTACAGTCAGACGTGTTTTGACTTGAGAAATTGCATAGCCCCACCTTCAAAGAATTTTGTAGGTGCTTACTGGCATTAAAAGGCATTAATTCAGGGCATTAGAAAGAAGTTTTACCAGACAGTGAAAGTGAACCTTCTCTGATCTTCAGTAATGAAAACTCTATCACCTCTGGCATCAAGAGGCCAAAGTTTAATGCATGTATAGCCTAAAACAGGTCTCTGTATGAGTGTACTTGGTGCTTGGTGTGGTTTGAGTTTGAGAAATAGGAGAATTGTAAATTGGGGGCAAATGTTGACCAGCTGGTGAGTGGCTGACACCGAGTTGATGCGCAGTGTGGAGAGCTGTAAGCTAGTAACTGAAAGGAGATGCAGGCACAGTGCAGATTCGGTTTGAGTTTAAAAGGTGAAAGCTGTTTTTAAAAAAATAAAATTCTACTGTTTTTCAAGGAAGATAGTATTTAAAAAGATGATCATGTGCATTTCTACATGAACCTGCTTTAGCAGGGGGGTTGGACTAGATGATCTCCAGAGGTCCCTACCGACCCTTACCATTCTGTAATTTCAAAATGTATGTTAAAAAACCCCACCCCCCTCAGTATTTGCATTATATGCATATAACCAGTACCCACCCTGTTCATAATTCAAGTGTTGAGGCTGTGTTAACACTTTACAGGAGTTACCCTGACAGTATGTTTAAGCTTGGCAGGATGTTAGCAAAAAGACATATAATTTTTTAATGACGTAGTTGTAACAGTTATTTTTTAAACCTCTATGACTTGAACATGCATTGAGAGGCTGCCTTAGTTATGCTTCAAAGGCACTTTCCTTTCACCAATAAATCTGTGGTATCTGCATAGATTCTTTTTTTTTTTTTCCACAGAATCTTGTAATTATGTATTTAGCAATTGTAAACTCTCCAGATTTCTATCTGTAAGCCTGAGCTGTTCTGCAGGTCACACCTTGTGTGCCGGGTTTGAGGGATTTGAGGATTGGAGAAGGTAAAGCTGCTTTATTACAAGTAGCAATTAGGAGAGGGCCAAAAAATAACAGATAGTGTTGAAAGGTGTAAAGAGCTGATAGATGTTCCCTTTCAGAGTTCAGAAATCAGCTTATTTCCATCTTTCAGTCTTGGTCCACAGTGACCCACACAGCAAGTTGATGCTCCAGAACCAGCGTGGCTCTTAAAGCCCTAACAGGAGTCAGTCTCTCTAGAGAAATGTCGTTGGAAGCCAGTGTGCTTATGGATGTGAATTTCAAGTGTTGATTTAGGAAATATGAAAGTTAAAAGGTGCATAGGCAGAATTCAGATGTGTATAAGCATTCAGACTGAAGACACTTTACTCTGTACCCTTTCTCCCCCCCATCCTAACTCATGTTTCCTAATGCCTGTGAGGGAAGAAAAGTTATTTCTGTGTTTAGGTACTTTGGGTAGTGACCACAATGAAGCCCATAAAGAAAAGAACTGTGTTTTATTTGGCTATGTGCAATTAATATGCCCATGCACTGAACACAGATTTCTTAATAGTTTTCTTTTTCTGATGTGCTTGTTCGGTGATTGCTGTATGTGGAAGGGCAGGGAGCTGAGAGAGGGAGGGTGAAAAGATTATGTGGCTGGATGACAAGACTAAGTGATGCTTTATTTAGTGTGTCCAGACCAAGCACAAGCTCTTGACAATCCTTGTGTTGCATAAAAAAAGAGGAAGACTTACCTAGACATAACCAAGTCAGGTGTTCATTTTTGTATCCTACCGTATCTTACTCAGAATTTGTGGTTTGTATCTCTTCTGTCTTTGAGCTGTGTGTTGGAATGGGTGGATGGGTGGGTGGATGGATGCACTCGGAGGCCACCATGGGTTATTCAGGAACTTTGCATTCTCGATTTTGATTTTCTTTTTTATCTCAGAACCATTAAGATTTAATGAAGCATATACTTAATAATAAATATCACTATTACATGTAATGCTAGTTCTTTAGGAACAAACAAAACTTTGCACCTTGTGTATGAATTTCCGAAGGGTTTAGCTTGTATACGGCTCATGGCATCTTTCTTTCACTGCAACTTTCTTCAGTTTAATCCTGTTCTCTCTTTGTGTCTCAGTTTTCACTGTTTGTGAAATTATCAGATGTTTCACATCACTGGATAATTGCTGTAATTGTAGTTACAAATGGCATCTGTTTCCCTGGGTAGCCATAACAAGGCTGGCAGGAGACATTGGAACAGTGGGAAGCAGTGTCAGTGGAGGGAAGCGTCATTGATTGCTTACAAGCATTGACTATCTTTAATTTATATATTTGGGAAGAAAGAAACAGGTGCTTTTACTGTTTGTGTAATTTAAAGAAAGTAACTTGACAGATTTGTATAGATGCAGGGCAATTGGAGGAGGACACACCTGACCTTCTGGAGCACGATCCAGCATTTTTTTCATTATCTCTGCAGTCTGATCTTTATCAGCATAATTCTAGACCTTTGGTCCCCCACTCTCCCCAACGTTCAACACCAAAATGCTTTTCCCTTGTTCTGCAAAGTGTGACTGCTCATGCCAGCAAAGCCCACTTTGTGCTGCCTCAGGCACTTCTGTTCAAAAGGAGGGTGGGTTGCTGAGGGTGGCTCCTGCAGCCCTAGCATGGCTTTGTGCAGTGCCCCAGCCCTTAGCAAAGGTGGCACTCCCTGTTGTCAGCCCCAACACCATCGACCTCCTGCTGCCCCAACACCAGCCAATTAGTCCTGTCTGGAACCATCAGGTCCTGGTGAACCACCTGCTCTTGGGGAGGTACATGTTAACTATTTAACAAGCTTGTCAAAGGCTATCTCGTCAGTGGTGTGTGTTTGGTTTGTTTTTTTTTCTGTGATCCAAGTACACGGACCTGTGCAAAATATTTAATTTGTATGTTTTGCTGTGCCTGTTCCTTTATTCTGGAATGCACTCTGGGTTTAAATTTGCTTCCAGAAGTCAGTTCAGGTTTCTTCCTGAATGTTTTTCTTGTTTTTGTGTCAACCAACTCAAATATTTCTAAAGGAAGGACTTGAGGAGCCTACTTACTGGTATGAAAGGAGGTTCTTAGTTAATCTCTTCAGGTGGAGGCCCTAGCGACTGCTTTCCTTAATTACTGGTTCTGCTGGGCAGCTTAGCCTTGGACTGAGGCCAAGATAGTGCTTGAGTGAGGTGGCAGGTGACTGTCACCTGTCCTCTAGGAATATCTCTGTGATGACATTGAACCTGGTTGAGCTCCTCTAGTGACAGGAATGGAAATGTAGATTAAGCCTTTTTGAAACAGTCTCTAACCTCTGCAGCCTGGAGGAGGGCACAGTGTGACACTGGGTCACATTGGTATAGGCTTGGCTGCTGTATCACCCTTCTTAGGTAGAAGAGCTAAAGGCAAAAGCTGTGATATTTCCATGGGTGGCAAAGCAGTGAAGGCTATGAACTGATTCATGCTATCAGTCATTTAGGTCTTAATTTGTGGTCTGAGAAAGCTTTTATGGTGTAACTAGCCAGATCACTGGATTTCTGGTCTTAAACTATGTCAGTGATTTTGTCTATGACTTGGAACAAATGTTAGAAATACTCATTTAAATGAACAAGGCTGTTTAGAAGAGAACTTGATCAGGTTTCTGTCTTTTTCTTGGTTAAGCATATCTGATCTGGTCAATGAGGTGCATGATAGGGCTGTAGCCAATACTGTTATTTGTTCTGTGGCCATGGTGAAGACATACCACTACAGACCATGAATTGAACTTTGTCTGTTGAGTGGGACAGGGGCAGACAGATGTTCTTGTTGAAGTGCAAAGGAAACAAGGAAAATTCTAGAGAAGAGATGATAGTGCTAGAGGTAGTCAAAGGAGGAACTGCCAAAAGAAACTCTCAAATAGCACTTACAGCCTAGGAGATGTCTTGAGGTCATGTATTTCAGGTATTTGGGAATGTACTAAAGTCTAAAACTGAAGCTTTGGTGTGTAACATTCACCAACATGTTTGTTTTAAGTTCTAACTTTATAGCTAGGATGGATTTTTGGACTATTTACAATGCTGAAATTGTAGATGCTATTTAAATCCAGAGCTGGTCTGTAACTTCAGCTGGAGGGTGGAAACCCTTCTATTTCCTTGCTTTCACTGGGTTGAAACCAAAAATATAAATGTGGAAAAAATTTAAATAAGCAACTAGTGGTTCTTTGAGTGTATATTTAGTAAATACAAGTGGAGATTATGGACACAGCAAGGATCAATATATATTTTGGCATGTATCACTCCTTTAACTTGCTCGTAGTGGTGTGCTCTCACTGTGCCGGGCTGCCTCTGCTTGCTTGGCCTTCAAGCTTTGTGTAAAGACAAAAGGAAGCACATTAAGCAACCAGCCTCTGGACTGTAGCTTATAGCAGCTCCCCATTGATAGCATCTGACTCTCTCTCACCGTAAAACTGAAATGTTGATATAAAAGAAAGTAATCCAGTGGCTTTTCAGCTTGTGGGCTGTTGATGACCTTGCAAAGATTAAATAAGAAAAGCTGCATAATAGCTGTGGAACTGCACTGGGGTTCTCCATCTTTCTGTCTAAGATGTCTTTACTTACTTAGTTGTTTTTATTAATTTATGTAGCGGGACTCCCGAGTTGTGAGTGAGTCCAGCTAATGGAGGAATTCCCATATGTATATTAAAGGCAACATAAAGGGGGAAGATGATAAACTGAAAGCAGGTTTTCACACGTTCTCCTTGCCAAAAGGCTTGAGTGAAACAATGATTTAGGGATTGCTATTACCTTAAATGGAGAAAAGCTGCTAGAGCAGTATTGAGTATAGTAGTGTCCTCATTCCTGAGCACTGCAAGTAGACTCCTGTGGAGGTCAGGAGATTGTGTTTGAAATGCATTTTTAAATGGCAAGTGTCTGCACAGGAAGGGATTTTGGTGCTGGGTTGCCTGGGTGCATGTGACGTAGGTGGTGTGGGGATGGGTTTTTTCAGTTGTGTTTTGGTTTGGATTTTCCCCTCTGCAGAAGGGCTTGTATCCTTGGCAAGCTTTTTCACACTGGACTTAATTGCCTCAGCAGCCTTAGAAAGAGGAAACCTAGAAAACTTGTTGTGCAATATTTTGGGTAAACTGAATGGTTGATGAGACTACTGGGCTTGGCTTCTCATTTCCCTTCTAGGAGGTGGGCGGAAAGAGCCCTGATCTTGCTAGCAATTAGGAGAGTGGTGTAACAGAAGAGCATGGTCAAGTTACTATCTTCATAGAAGAAATTGAGTTTCTTCCAATTATTTGCTGCAGGTAGTGACCAGCAGCCATGGAGCCAGCTGAATGAGACTTAGCTCCTCCAATCTGCCATAGAAACTCAGCTGCTCCTAGAGGAGCAGATCTGCCAACCTGGTCTGTGATGGCTCACCCTCGAGAGTGCTCCGGTGTGTTTTGTGCCAGTTGGCGTCCGAGACACCTGCTGTAGCTTTCCAGCAGTTTTGTAGGTTAGCAGGGCAGCTGCTTTGAAGTGTCAGGACTGGCACCCACAGCTTTCCCAGCAGACAGCAGCAGGCCGGGGTACTCCAACACTGTGGAGCGTGCCTGCTTCTCTAATTTGTCTGGACTTGGCGTCAGTTTAAAACCAGTAGGTTGGCAGTGGTTTGCCACTGCTGGAATTGCACTCATTTTAGTCTTTTAAGCAGTTCTGCCACAAACTCCTTGACCTCTACAAAGCTCCTTATGCCAGTGCATGGTCTGAGGCTTGTTGGGTGTGCAGGCACCTTCCCACCGTTGCAGGACAGGGTTCAGAAGTAAAGGTGCAGCCCTGGGGAGCGTGTCAGGGTATGTTCTGACATCTCTTAATTCTTGCCTGCAGAGCAGCAGTAAGGTCCATTTCTGCTGAGATTAATAAATACTGTGTCTGCTACCTCTAATTGTTGTCAATCGACCCTGACTGACTAAGGCCTGCAAGCTGTGGTTGAGGTCTCCCTGGGGCAAATAGTCCCAGTGCAATTTGGGAAGACTCCTTCAAAACCAGCAGCTATTTCAGGCACATCAGTTTTGTCCAGTGCCTGGAGGTAAACCACAACACTAATTGCCTTGCAAACCTCTCCTGTAGTGGTGGTGACAGCAGATTTGGCAGCGCAGCTCCATGGGAGGGCAGAAATCGTTCGTAAGAGGCTTGTTAAATGGGGGAGCTCTGGCATCTGCTCGTTCTGGATCTGAGAAGTGGCTGATGCTGGATCAGGTCAATTTAGTCTTGTTCTCTTTTTGGAGGGAGGAACCATGTTCCATGTCTCTGTACCTAGTCTGGTGCTCTTGCTTTTGTGTTTAGTTTCCTTTCTTTAAAAACAAACAAACAAAAAGCAACTGAAAAAGGGTGGAGGGGATCATTGAAATGTCCTGGAGATTACAGAACATGCTGCAGTTCTTGGCCCTTGGACAGATAATGAGGAAAATATGAAGAATCCCTCTGAGATTACTATGGTTCTTTTTCTCTGACCTCTCTCAGTGAAAAATATTGCCCGTGTTGGATATAAACTTGCTGATTAGGTGGTCTAATACTGATTCATAAGAGTGAAATAAATTGATTCCAAATTTTCCCTTTTATTTAAAACTTGGCATGCTTCACTGCTTTCTAGATGTAAAGGGTGAGACAGTAATTTCAAATTTTGCAGGATAGAGAAATGAAAGTAGAAGCTGGAGAGGGATAGGAAGTAACTTCAGAATGTGTACTCTATCTTCCAAATAAGAACCCTGGATTTCTAGATACACTGATGACAACACCGTGTTTTTGTCACCTTTTTTTTATAAATATCACTCTCTATTTCCTTAATGAAAGATAGGACTTAACATAATCTACAGAATCTGATTTTTGAAGGGATGATCACAGGAAGGGAATTTATTTACAATTTGTATGTCAGTGTAAATTAATTTATCTTCCATCTTTCAAAGATTGTTAAAATCCACAGAAGACTTGAGACCTAATTTAATTTGTCAAAAAGTCTGTTCTTATGCTCCTGGATAGCACTTTTTAGTCACGGATGCAGGAAGAGAGGAGACAAGAACAGTTTTGAAGGCTGTGGGTTTTTTCCTCTTTAAATCTTCAAAGCAGCAAGATGAAGGGGCAACTTGTAGTCAGAACAGCATCTTCTGGGGGCTTCTTCCATGGTGAGTTGTTCGGATGCCTGCAAATAGGTACTCTTCTGCTGGAAAACTTGACGTTTGTTTGTGTGCTCCATTTCGGATCCCATACCTGCTGGTTGGTGTGGGTTGGAAGCTGGGTGTGTGTTAGGTTTCTTTGGCTCGTGTTGGTGGGGTTTTGGGAGAGGTTAGAGGGGGAAGTTGCTTAAGCTGGGTGAATGTTCTAAGCAAGAGAGAAACCATTCCTTATCCAGAAATGAACAACTCTTGACTTCCATGAAACACTGTGAGAAGGGAGTGAACTGTAGAATCTCACATGTCACAGGTATCTCTGGTGTGACAGGCTATGAGGATTGTATCCTCCAAACATGGTTGTTCTAATGTTGGTGCTACCTGAAGGTAGCTGGTTACACAGCGGTGCCGTTGGTGCAGAGTGACTGAGACTACTGTGTAGGTGTATCTTGAGAGGGGACAGCTTGCTGGTGTCTGCTCTGAATGCAAAGGAGGTGTGCAGAGCGTCTCTGCTCCAGGGGTCAGCAGTTTCTCAGTAAGGTGCCAGATCTAAATGAATAGATAAGAGCAACCTCTACCTGCTCTTCCTGTAGCCAACATGTGATGGTGAGCTTGTGGTATGTGAGCATAGGTTATATATAGTACGCACAGCTGGTAGAGTGTGTTACAACTGGTGATGTGTTCCTCCCAGTAAGGCAGCTTTCCCCCCAGTAAGGCAGCTGCAGCTCTGCTGGGGAACCTGTGTCCGTGCTGTCTAACCAGAACCTAATGTGGCCATGTCCAGGTGGTGGGAGTCAGCTGGGAGCAGTCAGGACAAAGTGCTGCAGCCAGCCCTGGTGGGCAGCTCCACATTGAAACTGGACAAGAGCAAATACAACCATGTTAATAAACTAACTGTACTCTGCACTGACAGCCAGGTGTCTGGAGAAGGTCGGTGGGCTGTGCTGTCATTTCAGATTTAGGGTTTTGTTTTGTTTTATTCTCATTTTCCCTACCATGACATTTGTTAACTTGACTTCAGTTAAGTTTGGAGGAACAGAGTGGTGTCTTGTTGGTATATTTGAATTTGTGTGATGGGGGAGATGCTTCAGTAAGAACTGTTAATTTTGACATGAATAAGGAGATACACCCTATTTTTGGTGATATCTTTTTAATGCAAGAACAACATCCCCCTTTTTTTGTTTCTCAGGAGCCAATGTGTAGTTTTAAAGCATCCCTGTTTTCTTACTGGGTAACAGAACTGAATCATGCACTCAGGTCGTGCTCCTTCAGTTACTGTGGCATTCAGCCAGGCACATACATGCCCCATGTGCCCCATTTCTGAGCAGGCAGGGCAGTACCTGCCCCCAGCGTCTGCTGTGCCGAGCCTGGGGTGGGGGGACGTGATCAGAGTTCAGATTTGTCACATCAAAATGTGGACAAAGAGAACTTTGCTATGACCTCATGCAAGCTAAAATTTCATCCTTTGAAATCTAAACTTGTCTTCTTTGGATAGTATTGTTACCCCAGTATTGACACCAGCTCACCCAGTCTTTAGAAAGATGTACCAGACTGTGTTTTGCCCTGCAGTTTGACCAATAAGTAACAGACTGGTGGTATCTGGTGGAGCCTTGTGCTTAGGCAGTGGGTGGCACAGGCACTTCATGGCTTATTCTGCTTTCAGAAGTTCTCTTTTTGGAGGGGGTGTGTGCTTAAAGTCATTAAAAACCAAGAGAGACATCTTGGGAACAAGGATGATCCACTAAACTGCATTCAGCTTACAAACTCAATGCCTCTTGTGCTGCGTGGGGCTATTCCTAGAAATTGTTGCAAAACTTCTAGAGAATTCTAGAAACAGCTGGGAAGATCCTGGCACTTCCTAGAATTAGTGGCTTTGGTGGCGGGGGAGGAAGTCCTGGAAACTTTTGAGAATTCCAAAAAACTTCTAAACCCTACCAGAACTTCAGAGAAACTTAGTGGTTACTAAAGACCTTAAAAGCTGCTGGAAACTAAAAGTTCCAAGGAATTCCTGCTGTGGGAGGTTCCAGGAGTTACCAGAAATCTCTAGAAAATACTAGAAATTCTGTGGGAATTCAGTACATTCAGTGACTCTGCTAGTAATTTCTGCAATTTACAAGCATAGACTTACAGGAAAGCAGTTGCCTGCTGTCTTTATGGCTAAAGTGGAAATGGTTGTACACGCGTAAAACCTGCCCATCTTCCCAAAGCTGCCAAGTGCACAGTTGTAGCATCTTACTCGAAGACTGTCCTGTATGTGCTTGTCTTACACACAAACTTGTTTTCTTTCTGCAGTCCTATTTTGTTACGGATTATGATCCAACAATCGAAGACTCCTACACCAAGCAGTGTGTGATAGATGAGCGAGCTGCACGCTTGGACAGTAAGTAGCCTGGCGAGAGCACCGTGCCCGTGTTCACATCTCTATGCATGAAGTGTAAGGCAGGTAAACAGCTGTGCAACATCTGGGGTTTATGTAAGTGTGAGGCTGAGAAAAGCTGCCTACCTTTGTTTTATCAAGGAGATACCCAGGGTTTGAAATGCTTATGTCTTATGTATGTGTGTGTCCTTCTTTAAAGTAAATTGGTCATTTTTTGGAAGATTTATTCCTGAAGCTGTAGTGCCTACAAAACTAGGAGAATTTATATAACTCCTGCAGTTACCTAGGTGACATGGTGGAATGAAAAACACATCGCTTGGCTGTTGTGTGCTGCCTCTCCCCAGTGCAATATAAATGCTTTCCTTTAAAAATTTCAGTTCTCCCTTGTCAGTGATTTCTTTAAGGACAAACCAGCAACCCTCCCAACCCCCATCCCCGAGTCTCTCTAAGCATTTTCCAGCTGTTTCAGCCGGTTGTGAAATAGCAAAAGTCCACCAAACTTTGTTGTTCATTTTATTTGATAGGTCTTCAATTGCTCTGTCCAAGAAGTTGTTGGGAGTCTTAGCAAAAATCCAATAGTATTTATGAAAAGTGATTTCTGCTTAGTTACAGTGTACAGGAGAGGACCTCACAATATCCTATGAGGAAGAATTTTTTTCTCAGTCAATACTCTTAAGAACATGAACTGTAGTAATCAATGTTTTGTTTCTGTTCAGTTCTGGATACAGCAGGACAAGAAGAATTTGGAGCCATGCGTGAACAGTACATGAGGACAGGGGAGGGTTTTCTGCTTGTTTTCTCAGTCACTGATCGAGGAAGGTAAGCCTGATGTCAAGTTGTTATAACAAACAAGTTGGAATGAATCTTAAATTGCTGCTTATCCTTTATTGAAATCTTAAACAGAAACATTAAGTAGGCATTCACTTTTAGATTCTGTCGTGTGATGCTCTTTCAGCGCTGATGAAAACCCATTTTAAACTGATGATTTATTGAAAATGTCTGTTTCACAAAAAAATGACGATTTGGTTCAAGCAGTTCATTACAGTCCAGAATACTAGTTTCCTGAAAGTGACAGCAATTTAAACTACAGGCAACATATTGTGACACCTCATCAGTTCTTAGAAATATCCCCTTGCTCATCAATCTGGAGTGGCTGGCTCTGGATTTCTGAAGGGGTGCATCCAGCTCAGGGTGTGTCTCTGCACTCTTCTGCAGGCAGTGCTCACTCTGCTTAGCCCCGTGAATTGACTGGAACCTGCATAACAGATTGACCACAGAGTTGAGATGAAACGTGGTTTTAGAAGCTCGCAGAGCTTGGTCAGGTAGCTCCTGATCGTTGTAAGAGTAGGAAATTACTGTGTATATACAGACAATCACTTAGTATTTTGGCTGTGATCTTCTTCCACTGAGTTTATCAGACATGTAGTAATGAAGAAGTGCTCAGGGATCTGTCCTTTCACTTGTTTGGAGCTGCAACTGAAGAGCAATAAAATGACCAAAAAAATACTATTAACTTTTTTCCCCTTATAGATTCAATCAAGGCTGTATTAAGTTACTTCTGATCTTATTAACACCTCTGTCTATAATAAGAATTAAGATAAATATTCTGTGGAGCACAAGCATGTTTCCATTGGATCTGTATTTTACGTTAGTAAAATAGTGCTGCTAAATGTATTCATCTTAATGTACTATCCAGAAGAGACTTTTACACTTCTGTCAGAGATC
Source organism: Brachypteracias leptosomus (assembly GCA_013401335.1). Classification (NCBI taxonomy): domain Eukaryota; kingdom Metazoa; phylum Chordata; class Aves; order Coraciiformes; family Brachypteraciidae; genus Brachypteracias; species Brachypteracias leptosomus. The sequence goes on from VYZX01016219.1 coordinate 324,280, forward strand.
TGGGTCTGTGGATTTAAGATGTACTGAGCAGTTGTTTACTTAAATATTTTTGCTACAAAGGACTGTAGATTTTTTTTGAAGTTGTCATGTGATCTCCTTGGTTTGTCTAAAGATCCTTAGCTCTTGTTTGTCTTCTGGTTAAGGGTCTGCCTTAATTTTAAGCAGGTCTTGACACATTAAACCTGAATATTGGTTCCCTCTCTGGAATCCTGGAAAGGCTTCTGAAGAGCAGAGTTTCATTTTGGTTCTGATATTCCATTTGATTCAAGGCTTACTTTTGCCTGTCAATGAAGGATCTGTTAGCAGTGTCTGTCTAGCTTGTGTGGTGGGAAGTAATTCTGAAGAAAGAAGTCTTGATGACTTAGCTGGTGACTTTCAACTCTCTTCCTCCAGTTGCTACAGACTTCTGAGCAGAGTATTAAAACAGCATATCTGGAGGTCCAGCTGTGCATAGCGACTGACATACCTTCCTTCTGATTCACCTTTCTTCCCATGATTGCTTTATGTATAAGGGGGATGGCATCGTTGTCATGTCTGACTGTGTAATTTCTTTTTTCAATGCAAATTTCTTACTGATGATCATCTGGCTTTTGAATTTGTTTGCAAATCTTAGTGTAAATGGCTTCAGACTATACGCTTGTAATTAAATGTAGTGCTTGGGAAATCCATGCTCCAAAGGGTGTGTGATTGTCTGCAGGCATCTGTGCCAAAGCTCCTTATGTAGTGATGTAGCTTAAACAGCAGGTTCTTGAAAGCAGGGCTTTTTTTTTTTTTCCCCCCTCCCTCCGAAAATCCTTGTTTTGGCCAGAATTAACTTATTTAATATACTGTCCTTGGAGAAGCTTTCTGCTTTGCTCACCTTCCCTTAAGCACTGCTTATATAGTTATACCCTGGTATAACTTAGTTGGTAACTGGAAAGCTTTCTGATCCTTTAGCCCTGCCATTCTTCAGTTCTTCAAGAAATATAATTTTCCAGCTTTGAGAGCTTCCCCCCAAATTCCTAGAAACAGCTGTGGAGGTTGCCAGCTGAAGTATTGGATCAGCAGGGTCTCTAGACCGTAGTTTGAATATTCTAGCCGGAGTTGAACTCTAAAGTCAGTAGTTGCAGAATGGACTGTGGTTGCTTGTTTGTCTGCAACGTGTTGTCATCTGGGTCCCTCCAGATCAAGACACAGCAAGTGTTTTGCTTACCCTACAGCCCACTGAAGTCCAGTGCAGAGCACGCTGTGAACGTGAGGATTTTTTGAGTCTGAGTGTTGAATGGTTCTCTTAAGTGGTCATGCTGTGATGGTGGAGTCTGGAGTGCCTGCAGCTGTCTGTGCTCGTGTGGCATGGCAGGGCAAGTCAGATAGGTGACTCATCATTTCTGAACTTGTGCAGAACCAGAGGCTATGGATTAGTACACTGATGCTCTAATTTTATTCTTTTACAGTTTTGAAGAAATCTACAAGTTTCAGCGACAAATTCTTAGAGTGAAAGATCGTGATGAGTTTCCTATGATTCTAGTCGGTAATAAAGCAGATCTGGACCACCAAAGACAGGTAACTCATGTGCTATTAGTTACTACTCACTTTCTTCTAGAAACTTCACAATTTTCCTTCCAAAAATAGAGTGGGAACAAGAAACAAATGAAGAAAAAAAAATTGGATCATACTAATTCCAATACAAGAAACACAACTACACTGTTTCTGTACTTGGAAGAATCTGAGAAGCATGATGGCATTCCACATACAGCACATCTTCTGCCTGACTCAGTGGGGTTACGTTGAGACCAGATCTATTCACGTGTAGGGTTGAGAGCTTTCTGTCATGACTTGATTACTCAGGCATGAACGTGTCTAATTCCTCTGTTCTGTTACTCACCACAGCGCGCTGTGCCAAGCAGAGTGCATACCAGCACTAGCTCTAATGATCCTGAGACTTCAGTGCTGTTGCTTCTACCATTCACTGCTGAGATGTGTAAATAAGTAGCCATTCAGGGTTTTCTGTTTGGCCACTCATCTTCTTTCACGATTGACGTAAAGCTTTAAAAGTTGGAAGTACAGCAACATGATTACTGTCGTATTTGTGCATCTTGAAGCTTTGTAGCTAGATCTCAACCTCACTTTTATTTGTAAGAGAGCTTAAAAGATTTAGTTTAGAATGATTTAAAGAAGGAGCTTTAAATTTGGTTTCCCTATTTACTTCTGAGTTTTCATGAATCAAACTGATTTGAGCTGAAATGCAAGTAATTTTACTACATCAGCAGGAAAGGAACAGACGTCAAACTTGTATTCTTCTTCAGCAACTTATTTCAGAAGTTTAGTGTTTTCTCCTGAGATAGTAAGATGACTTAAAGCTTGGTAGCAAACACAGGATTGATTTTTATCTGAGAGTAAACTAAATATTAGTAAAAATGCTCTAATTAATAGTTTCACAAGGAAAAATGCAGCTTTAAACAGTAAGATGTTCTAAGATTTGTGTTCCAGGACATGACTTAGTTTCTGTGCACAAATGCTAACATGGGTTTTGTTCTTTGCTAAATAAAATCTTTTCTCTGTCAGAAAACAGTGGCTGGAACAAGACAAAAATAGACTCGAAACAAGTATCATTAAAGAGTTCGGTTGGTTAGTAAGTTGTTGACTGAGTTTCTTGAATACCACATGAAACGTTCAGTACAGAAAAGTTCCTGTTGAGTATGCTCTCTTGATTACCACAGCCCCTAGAACCTGTCAAGAAAGATCAGAACAAAATTAAAACCTATGCTGAAAGATAGTTTTGAATGAAGTTTTCACAGAAGTAGCTCATGAACTCATCAGAAGTAACTCATGTACTCACAGAACTGTCCGCTTGTCCATGAGACAGAAGTGAAACACTTTCACTCTTCAGTTACCATCAAAGTTCCCAAATTTAACCTTGCAGGTCCTGAAACGTAGCATGCTTTATCTCATGCACAAATGTTGGTGTGGAAACCATGTAGGTGAAAGTGAACTGTTCTGCAAACTGTAATTGCTGAAGGACAAACATCCAGCTGCTCTGGAGGGGGAAATAACAGCATCATGGTCAGCCCCAGTTCTCAGAGGATGCCTGTGAATGTAGCTGGTAATCCTGTAGAGCCACTTCTAGAAACAGTTACAAACTTTGTTCTCTCTCCTCCTCCCTCCTAATGTTATTACTCTGCATCTGTTTCTCCCTTAAATGAAGAAGGAGGTGCTGTCAGCTGTTCTCCTGCTAGTCCCTCCGTACCTAGTTCCTAGCTGCCTTTTTCAGATGATGATGGGCTGGTACATGTTCAAGCTCAAAGCAGCAGTTTTCAGATTGCTTTTTGTCACAGTTTTACTGCTTAGATCTGAACTCAAGTAAAAGCTGTATGTCCCCAAAAGCTGCTTTTGCTTTTTATGGCAATATTAATTGCCTTAATTGATTCGATGCTAACAAGCATAACTTTTGGTGCTATCACTCACACAATTTACACAAGTTGAGGTTTAGACAGCTGCAGCTGAAAAAGCACTTCTAGGTTTGCTGAAACAGCTACTTAAGTGTTCTTAACTCTTCCCTGCCCCTTCGCCATCACATGGTGTGTTTCAGTTGGCCTTAAGTCAGTCTGCAGGAATGGTTTGGGGATGCTGAGCTGAAATAATCAGTCCCCAGAAGGGAGAGGCTCCCCTCCCTCTTGACTTCACATTCACACTCTTTCCTTTGCTGGCCTTAGCTCTCACTTGAAGCACTTGGTGAGTTGAATCATCTCTCTAGACAGGGAGAAAACCAGATGAGCTGGAAGGGCTTTCTGGGGCCTGTGTGAGTTACATCAGCTTGCAGAAAGATTTGAGTGCCAGAGCTGAAAACATGGGAAGGGGTGGGACTGTGGCTCAGAGCAGAGCAGGGAGGAGGTAGGGTGGGGGGAAGAAAGTGAGACCTCGCCTTTTGGCAGCAGCAAGCAGTTAGATGTTATCAGCTGGATGTTAAACACAGCCAGAGTCTCCGCTTCATCCGTGGGGTTGTTTCTGCTCCATCATGTGAACTCTTAATGCCAACCTGGCTGAAAACTGGTCCAGCCACCATGTCTCCCCAAGTCTGGAAAAGCTTCAGGTCATCCTGCTCTGGCAGCAGGTTTTCTGCACAGGCAGCTGTGATGGGAGGTCTGGGGGCAAAGGCAAAAGTTACTCCCTCATCTTGGTTAGGAGTGCTGGGGTGAGTGGGGAGGTGGGGGGTGTCCCCAGGGTGGAACTTGTGGGCAAAAATGTGAGAAGTGCTGGTCCTCTGCATTTCTGTATTTCCAGCCTGCTGCGGTCAGGCCGCACTTTGGTTACACCAAAAAACTGGTCAGCCAGGCTAGTGTCACACTGTGGTCCTTCTGCTTATCCAGCAGTTCTACAAGAAGTGTCCTACTCTATTAACTTGTTTAATTACAAATGTACATTTTTCAGCTTTAGAATTGAAGTAGCATTTCTAGAAATTCAGGAAGCTGGGTGTGAGTTTTTAGAGCAAAACTACTTGTGCACCTTTTTCTGAAAGACAGGAGGCAAACCAGTGAAATAATAGAGAAGATGTGCTACCTCCAAGTATAAGAGTAAAGAAAAGAAAGTAGTGTAGTGTGTTTTGATATGTAAATACTCAATAGAATTAACACACAAATCTTTTTTGGATCCCAAAAGAGTTAAACATACACAAAAGTTTTGCATGTCTCAAGGGTCTGACCACGCCTCTATGCAAGTAACTGTGTTTTAGTTAAGCACAGCACAGAGTGCTGTCATCCTGATACCATCAATTTGGAAGCAAATGATGTGTAACTAGTCATCCTTGTGTGGTGGAAGCTGTTTCTTGGGAAATCTGTGAACTGGGTTGTACAGAAGGGCACAGATGATAGTATGATCTTGGTGAAGCATTGGTGAATACCAAAGGTGTAGTTTAAAATAGTGGTGGCTGTAATATGCTACAGGTCAACTCACAGTGTTTTTGGAAGAAGAGGGCTGAAAGAGGAAGTTTGAAATAGTAATATCTATAGTAACAACTATAGATAAATGGAGTTAAGCAGACTTCTTGTTATTAATTTTGTCTCTTTTGTGGTGTGGGCGGCAAAGTCCTCAGTATCCACAGGTTAGGTTGACAAAGAAACATGAGTTGCTAGAGGATGAGCAAGCATTAACTTTTAGAATGTCCTTGTATGATAAGGAATGAAGTTACCAGTGTTTCCAGATTCCTCAGTCAGTCACAGATCAGTGACTGCAGAACCAGGATTGAAGCACCATCTCTCAGTGCTCTTTCCTTAAAGTACATGCTGTGTAGCAGTCTTTCTCTTAAATGGATAATGCCCTACAACTCAAACACCAGGGGATGTTTCTAGGGTAAGACAATTCAGTAGAACGCCAGATGCTTTAGTAATAACGGCGACTGATGGAGGAGCAGACTTGTCAGTGCAGGATATGTATGACTTCTTGTAGATAACTTCTGGCTTAATCTAGGTCAAGTCTGATCATTCCCCAGATGGCAGGGTTTCAAGGAAAATCCAAGTTGCAACAAGAAAGTGCTTGGGTTTCATTAAATGCTAGTTTTTGCTTTTGCATCATGACTGAACTAATACAGTGACCTAGTGCTAAGATCATCTGTGCTGCTAGATACTTTTAAAGCAAGGATTTGAAGAGAGGCCAGCGTGGCATCAGTTTATGCATAGGCAGATGAGCAGAGCTGATGATCCCAGGCAAGCAGCCTTGTGCTTTGACCCCAATTGGCACCACCCTGGCAGTGCAGAAACTTTTAAAAGTCTTCACTCATATTTGAACAGATGTATTATGTGGATTTGTTTCCCACTTGTATTATGTGGGTAGTGTAGTAACTATTCTGTGGCCAAATATAAGCATTATTGTTTGGGGGAAATACCTCCTTGACGTGTACAAGCAGTGTCTCCTGACAGGGGCGTGCCTGCAGGAGCCTTGCACTTACTGACTGCTCTCTGTTCCAGGTGACACAAGAGGAAGGTCAGCAGCTAGCACGGCAGCTTAAAGTAACGTACATGGAAGCCTCAGCAAAAATCAGATTGAATGTAGACCAAGCTTTTCATGAACTTGTCAGAGTTATAAGGTACGACAACTTGAGACCAGATAATTCATGTCCCTTCATTAATGGAGAGCTGCTGCAAATGTTTTGAAATGTAGCAGGTGATCGCTGAGAAAATTCTGTCTGCTGTTACCTGTAAGCTTAGACCAGTGCTCTCCATTGGAAAATATTCCTGTATATTGGGGAAAAAATGTTTACATGAATGTAATGTGTATTTGAAAGAGAAAGTCTTCACTTAATCTCTCAGATTTTATTGATCACCCAGTAAGTCAGTCTGATAAACTAAATCTGAAACTGACCTTCTGTAAAAAATGGTGTTTCTTTAAAAAAAACAAAACCAAAACCAAACCCAAAAATATCACTCAATCAGTAGTTTGATTACCAAAAGTAAGTCCATTCTCTATAAAAGTGTAAACCCAGTAACTTTAAAGTCACTTTCCATTTTTATTTATCTGAAAATGATCCTATGAATTTAATTTGAAATATCTATTTCCAGGAAATTTCAAGAACAAGAGTGCCCTCCTTCACCAGAGCCAACACGGAAAGAAAAAGACAAGAAAGGCTGCCATTGTGTCATTTTCTGAGGATCCCAAGAACCAAGCTATCAACTGCCAGATTATTTTTTTTTCTTTCCATCATTTTACATCACTTCTGGTATTGGTCTAGCCTTATATGTGCATGTCCTAAAAGTGGTCACCAGAATAGCCTTAGTCCAAGAAGCTGGCAGAGTAGTTCTTGAAGAAGACTCAGTCATCCTGGGGCAGACTTCAAAACAAAACACTAAGGCTGCTTCTTTAATACCACAGTTCCTTCCTCCTCTCCCTTAAGAGCTTGCACCTTGTGGAGTTTTATTCGCAAAGGAGATGAAACAAAACCGTGTAGGACAAGGTGTTGAAGTCATGCATAAGGTGTCTCTTGTGAATTTTAATTTATTTTATATCTGACGTTTCATTAGTTATTGCAAAGACCTATAATGAAGTATAGAGAATACTTTTTAAAAACGGGGTGGATTGGCTTTTTTTGCCCTCTGTTAAATTAGACTTGAGTATTCAGCTAGCCTTAAGAAACCTACACTGAATTTCATTGTCAGCAAAAATTTTCATCTCTCATTTATGCTGCAGTTTTATTTCAGTGGCCAAAACAGTCTACTGTATTTATTTTGTGAATCCAGAACAGCTACAGGATGATTACTACGACTATTAGGATATGGCCAAATACCTGAGCTCATTCTGGATTGAGGCATTTCAGCTTATTAAGAAATTTCACATCATTTATTTGGAAACAAATTGTGTCTTCCTTTTGTGTTTCTGGGTAAGGGATTAAGGAAAACTAAAATTGTAGCTGTTTTTGTTTCATGTGATATAAAATGAATTTGATCTTTCCATCGTCAGAGATGATTAAATGTTTTTGCTATATACTTTTATACATTATTTTCTTATCAAACTAGTTAACAAGTATTTTTATATGTTTGTAAGCAAATATGCTTTCACAGCATAACTTGTGTATATGTAAAGATGAGTATTTAATTCTCACAGTTCACTTTTAACTGACAAAATGTGGGATTTGCCAAACTGTGGTAAACTTCTTACTCTTCAGTTATACCCAAGAATGGCCAATTACGTGCCTGCCCAACACACCCATAGAGTAAAATCTAGTGTTGTGTTTTAATGAATTTCAGTATCCCTTACTAAAGACTGACCATTATGTGAATTATTAAACTGTAAGACTTTTAACTGATTGTTTAGTTAAACCGTGGATGGTTGTTTGAGTTCTGTGGATTGTGTTTAAACAATTCAAGAGTATGGTCCCTGATATTGAAATACTGAGTGGTATTGCACAGTTGTCACCTTACTGAATGTGTCCAACAGTTCTTTGAAACTTGATTATTAAACAAACCCTTGTATAAATTCAGGTGCTAGAATTAAAGATGATCTAACCATTATCAGGGGGTAAGCACATCGCCTCTTTCTGACTCTCTTCAAAATCCTGGATTTTTTGGGGTGGAGGGAAGAAGGGGATGGTGGGACCTGGTCAGGAGGTAGATGTGCACATCTGCATGACTTTTCTTCAAGCTTGGAAGCAAAGGAAAGCCATTTCCATTTAAATAATGATGGATGATAAAAGGTGATTCTTGTTTTGACTTGAAGTATGTAGTCAGTGGTCCAGTCAAGAGTTCTTGTGTTTCCAGGCTCTGCTCTGCCATAGATCTGTAAATCTCTGCTGAGAAAACAGTTCTTAAAAAAATGCCACGTTACCTTTACAGAGCAAAGCATCAAACCTAGAAGTAGCACTAGTGCCATGCATATCAGAGGAGCTAGTTTCTGATGTGATTTCGATTAGGTTGTACAATCCTGTTTTAAGAGAGTGGGCCACTTCCCCCCCTGCCCCTTAAATCAGTGGAAGTACATTTGGAAGATGGATTACATTTTTGAAGTCAAATGTAAGAAATTACAGCCTGTAGCAAACACCACATGTTTTCTTAAATAAGTAAAGCTCTCTGAAGTTAAGTCACTAAATGTGTGGCATTAGAATGAGTTAAGACAACAAATTACAGTGTATGAGTTGAGTCTCACTTTGTGAGGTGCACATATCTTGAAGTTTCATCAGGTTTTTCCTTTTTATTAACATTTTGATCATGATGGATTGGTTTTAAAATTGTGGACTGTTACATAGATAGGGTTTTTTAATGTGTAACTCTCTAATTCCTAGACAAGGGTGGAGAGCACCCCACCCTTGCTTTTCCTCACGTGGAAAGCAGAATAGCTTTGAGGTGGTTGATGCTGAGCAACCTACTCCTATTTGCTAAGCCACATTGTAAACATGGTAAACCTTATAAACAAGTTAAACAAAAGTGGGACCACCAGCTGCTGCTAGGGATGTCTGCTCTGAGTTTATTACCTAAGGCAGTATATTCCTGTGCATGTGTTTTTAAAAAGGCTTCTACTGGAGAGAGTGTGCAGGGAAGTCTTGGGGTAATGTTGTGGTCTCTTTCTGAGGCTGGTTCATTTATGGCACTTGAAAGAGCTTTTAAATTTGGGCATTTTGATCCTACCTTTTAGACTTGAAGTATTTAGAGAAGCAATATGTTTTTTTGGCCAGTAATGGTCATCCAGGTGGCCCTGAGTTTGAAACAGCTTAAGGTATTTCAATGATTTGCTTTTTTCATTTTGGTACCTGAAGTTAATGGTGAAAAATGGCATTTCTGTCCTCAGTGAGGACCGTGTCAGTCTTCTCAAAAATAGTAGCCCTGGTCTATATGCTTTGGAGTATTTGTGAATCTACAGTGTTGCCACCTTGCCATAGGATGGCAATTTAGCTGACAACCTGAGAGGGAGTTTATGACTGTACCTGGCAGAAGAAATGCTTAAAGATTTGTCACTTACATTTGTAGCTGCTTCAGTTCAAGGCCACAGCCTTTTTTGAGTTGCCTTTTTATGCAGTTGGTGAAGTTTCATGGGCGGTCCAGAATTAGGGAAGAATTACTTCCGTGTAAGTACACTGTAGTTCCTTAAGCCTGCTTGGGTCAATGTCTGTGCTCTCTCTGACCTAGCAGCTCCTCTGCATCAGCACTCACATGCTAACTAACATACAGGAGAAGAGAATTTCCAGAAGTATTACATCACCTCTAAAATCTGCTCTGTTTTGTGACATGGCTTGTTGAGGGGCAGAAGAGCCACTGATATTGATGGTTATTATAAACTGACCTTGATTGTGCAGAGAAGGGGTAAATAAGAAGGAGGACTAGTTGCTTGGTCCAGCCTGTTGTGTTGGGCATCAGCCTGAACTGTGTGTCTGCAGCTGGTCAGCCTTTCTAAACTAACCTGGTGTGGTGGGACTGCAGAGCTGTGTAGGCATGAGGCGGATTATCTTCCTATCAAAGTCATTGTCCTTTAATTTTTTCTAATAATATAAGCTTGCAGTGTCTTGCAGCGTGCAGGCCATGCTGTGCGATGCACCCTGGCAGTGCCCTCCTCTTCCTGCAGAGGGAGAAAGGTCCTCCAGCACCTCCTGGCTACACTGCCTGGTGGTGTGGGCACTGTAGAGATGCCAGTGTTTAGATTGAGGCAAGAGGCCATCAGATGAATGCCCAAAGCGAGCCTGGCTAGCCCAGAGTAGGAGGGTGTAGACATGAGCTGTTGTCAAAGGGTTAATAAAGCAAAATATATTTGGAAGGAGTTAACACCCACTAAGGCCAAGGAAAACTCTGACTTTATGCATGGCCTTGTGGTTAGTCATTGATAAAATGCAGGTCTGGATTCAAACAAAACTGTTAGCTAGCACTCTTCTGACGTCGGTTTGTGGCAAGGTTTCACCCATGGTGTAGCTGGAGCCATCGCTGACTGGCCTTGCCACGTCATCTCCTTACAGAGCTGCTTTAAGGAGCTTATTCCAAACAGAAGATTCCTGAGTCAGCCACCACAAGCCAAGCACTGCCAAAAGTTATCTGCACTTTTTATTTAGAAGTTTGTTGCCTGGAAAAGCTCAGGGATCAGCTAAACAGGGAACATGCTTGTTCACTTGACTCAGGCATAGATTTTGGAAGTTGATTACTCTTGTGTACCAAAACCATGATAAAAGAAACACTGAAGCTGGAAATGCAGAGACATGGTGGCGTGGTGTGTTACTTGGCTGACCCACTGCAGGGCAGCAGCATCTGCCAGAGTATGAAGGCTTGAGGTTGTTCAGATCAGCTCTTGCTCTTGTACAAATGCTGTTCTTGCTTTCTGTAGGTGTGCTGCTAGCCTGTAAGAGCACAGTTGTTTTGGAGAGTTTGGGTGATTTTTGTAGATTAAATATAAAGGGCAGATTATGTCCTACACCAAAGCTAAATTGGATTAATGCATGTAATATAATTAGTAATGTTCCCGAGCTAGCCAGCAAGTGGTGTGTAGACCTAAATGCTCATCTTGCTGCTGGAAAACAAACGCTCGTCTCTTTAGCTACTTTTTAAAATGGATTCTGTGAACTATAGTGAGATACACGGTACTGGGTACTCGTTAATTGGTGGTGAGATAAGCACTTCATAAAGTACTGGGTTTTTAAAAAAGTGCTTCTGACATTTAAGTATTGTAGAGAGGGAGAAGTTACATAGTGAAGTATGAGCACCAAAAATGCAAGTAGAAGTGATGATAAAACCTCTTAGTTCCTTGTCTCTCAGTCCTAGGTATGAATTAATGCATCCTAGAGACAGTTTTAATTTTACTTGAGGTGGGCTGCTGAAGAACGATGGTTCAGCACAAATACTCCTCTGAATGCCTCACAGGTTTCTCATGATAAATGTAAAAACTGAACTTGCTCAAGTGATACAAATGGTTTATATCTTTTAAAAAGTATTCTGTAAAGTAGTGTTTTGAGAGCTCCCTGGGACCATACATCCAGTGCAGCATGCAAATGGAACGTGAGGTTGTCCTTGCTGCAGAAAGCTCTAATCTGCATAGGTAAGACAAGTGCTCTTAGGGATGAAGGATCTGATAGGAGGAAATAGAGGATTATATTTGTGTTGTGATGATTTTATTTCTAATCCGTGAACTTGTGTGGGGAATACACTTCTAAGCAAGGGCTGAAAGGTGGGATCAAAAGATGTGGAGTGAAGGCATAAGGAGGGGGACATGCTGAAGAAAACTGCAAACTGTAGGCATGGAAAGTTCAGCCAAAGCCGAGGGGAGTGTCCAGAAGTCTTCCCCACGGCTCTGGGGAGAGAGGGGTCCTGCCACCATATTGCTCTTGCCTTGGGCAGGTCTGCAGTAATTTCTGCTCGGTGTGAAATGCACGGGGAACTATTTTATTGGCAGCCACACGGTGTCACTGTGAGGGATCCATGGGCATTGACAGGGCTCAGCACCGCTGCTGCCCAGACCCTTGTACAGAGTTCGAGTTCTTGTTTTTACAAGCAGGGTAGGAATGAACCACAAGAACCATAACAAAGTCGTTGATCTATAATTAAACGGGGCCATGTGTCAGTGCTATTACAGAGTATTTTGTTCTGTGAACTCTGAAATCCGGATGGTTCATAGCTAAGGAAAAAACAATGATTTATAAATAGTGGTTCCAAAGAAATTAGCGTGAACAGTAGGAAGGATGCTTGCCATCTGAAACTTTAAATGCGTGGTAGTTACAATATGGCACAAATACAGGAGAAAAAAACCCCAAGTAATCTTTGTATATCATTAGTAACATACAATTTGTAGTCAGAAAGTTATGTGTAAACACTTTGTGTTCAGCTAAATAATACATCTAAATAAGGATTACTGTTAGCATGAGAAAAATGTAATTCCTCTGGCCTGGGCACCAGTCCTGGCATCTCCCTGAGGAGCAGGGAAATCTCTTGAATGTACTGCTGACCTTTGAAAGTGAAACAAAGTTAGAGTGCTTTTCTCCTTCCTGCTGCAGCTTCCAGGCCACGCCTGCTGTGACTTTTAAGCAGTAAAAGTTCATGTGTGCTCTGGTATTTCTCCCACAAACTGTAAAATACATTGTCCTCCATTGCCCCTCAGAAGAATGTTATAGTCCTGAACTGCTGGCTTCTTGTCTAACCATAAAAACCATTCTGGTGTCTTTACTCCTGAGACTGAGACTTTCTGTGTCTCAAGCTGATTTTTATTTACAAAATAAGTGCCTCAGTGCAAGCCTGAAGTACTGCACTGGCAAGATGGCCTGGAACTTCTGCTTACAGAGTTGTCCCTCTCATTCAGAAGGCTTTTTCAGTAGTTCTGAGGGATGCCTTTTCAAGGTTTTAGAAAGTCTTACATGCTTACTGTAATGTTTTTTTCCTCCCTAGTCCCACTTTTAAAATAACCATTTATCCAGTTGCATTTCTGGAAAATGTGAGGGAGAATACTTACTGAATTCTGAATGTTATGGCACTTTTTTTTTTGTCTTGTGGTTTCCCGATGTGCAAGTTGCACACTGGTGTCGCTCACCTCTCTATTCCAATTGCCTTTATGACCTATGCCTGTAACAGTCTTAACTTCTTGATCTTTTTTGTAATTAAAAGGAAGTGAGACCTCTCCTGTTTATCTTTCTCTTGAACAACCAGCTCGAGATAATTCAATTCTTCATTACAATAGCCAGCTGGATGATAATATCAACATCTGCCAGGGTCTAATACCACATCTTGTTGTATTCGTAAGGGGCCTGGGAAGGCATCTGTCGCTGCCAAGTCCAAAGGTCTGGGCTGTGTTGTTGCTGATCGCTCTATGCAGAGCTGCCAGGAGCTACTCTGTGATGGCTTCTTCCCAGTAGGATTATTTCTAATGTCTTTGGAGAGCTCTGGATGTGCAAATGGAGAGTACACAGCTGCTTCCCCCTTGTAGCACCAGAGCAATCCTTTAGTACTGGCAACTACTATTTGAATTCTTCATATTATTGGGACTGAGTCTGACTTACTCCTCCAGACTGTTTCATAATTAATGTGCTGCAGATGATTCTTCTCTGGTTTTATCTTTCAAAAGTTGTGTTTGACTTGCTGAACAAGCAAAATGAGGGACTGTTGCTGAGTGGGATGAGTGATTTAGTGACAGTAGACACAGGTATTGGTGAGGTCTCCAGTGCCTTTGTTGCCTCAGTCTTGGCCCTCCTCCAGCCTTCACCTCGCTATTGCCATGGGATGTTTTGTTTGCCTCCCTGTATGGAGCTCAGTCCTGGTAGTGAGGACATTATCTGGGGAAGGGCTCAGCACCAGCAGGAGCTCAGGGTTGAGGAGCAGAGCAGAAACATCACAGGCCCTGTGCTGGGCAGGACTCAGCCAGGAGCAGCTCCTCACTCTGCCTGTGCCATAGGCGAGGGCATCCAGCAGCTGAATGCACTGGGGCTGTGCTCTTCAGGCCCCCTGCAATGGACTCCTTCATCTTTTCTGATGCCTAGATTTTTACTGCCGTTCCTTGCAGATGGTGTGGATTACTGTAGGCACAGTCACTCTTTTATCCAGGTTTCTTAAAAATGTATGTATTTTAAAAAGCCACCTTAGTTTTGTTGAACCTGAGTTTCTGGTGGTAAAGCTGGAAGCTTTCACAGATAGGAAGATGCTGGTCCAGAGGCACGAATGCAATATAAAAATCCTCCAGCAGATGGGGACTGGAATCGAGCTAAGTTTCCTTTTTTAAAGAACAGAGATAGCTTCAACCTCTCTTTCAGTCCTATAAAAGGAGGATTTCTTCACAGCCTGTGTCTGGAGCTGCACTGTCTGGTACAGCTGCTGGACTTGAGCAGTGTTTTGGGGTCATGGATTATTCACCCGACTTCTTTCTGTGTAGCTGCCTGCTGCAGTTGTCTTTCCACTCTGCCTCTCTGGGGCCCTCTCTTACGCCATGTTTTGCTCTCCTCCTTTTTTACTAGTTTTTATATCTCTGCTGTTAGCTGGTCCAAGTGAACAATAAGACCCACAGGACGGAGTGCTGCCTTCTCAGATTAACTGCCCAGGCACTATTAGAGTCTGTTAAGTAATAGAAACAAAACTTTGTGAAATGCAAAGGCCTGTATGCAGCAAGCACAGGCTGGATTGATGCACTGTTGAATTTTCTGTGCTTTTCCCCAAAGAGTAGAGCTGCAAGCTGGCTCCTGGGGAGCTTCAGGGCTGATGGGAGCTGCTGCTGCAGGAGGTAAACATCAGGGAGCTGCTGCTGCCTCAAAGGAGGGAGGGGCAGTTGAAAGTAGCATCAGCATCCAGAGCCTTTGTACCTTCTTTAACCCAAGGGAAATTCAGAACGGTCAAAACAAATTTCACATTTCATTTTTCACTCCTCTTGCTTCACTGAAGTCTGCTACAACCATTCATCAGCACAATCTTGACTTTGAAGTACAATAATTTCTGTACATGTGGGAAATTGGCAAATATTACAGAGATGAGTAGAGGATGAGAAGGGCTAAGGAGCTACTAAGAGTTTGCCTTTGCAATTAGGACTGTACAAATGGAGGAAACCAGCATGTGGTCCTTTCAGTAATACACTCTGTGAGGAAGGCAGAGTCTGCTAAAAAACACAGACCAGAACCCATGCTACCACAGACTGTCTGGTTAAGTAGTTACAGTATTTTCTGTAGAGTAAATATGCCATACATGTAGTTTATATAGTAAATGTAGTGTTTTCTAATTGCTCAAAAGGAAGAAGTTGAGCTCTTGTGAGTGCAGCACTGGTTCCTTGTATTTGTAAAGAGAAGAACTGTGAAACAAGCATGGGGGGATGAAAGGTTTCTAAATACTTCCAGCAAGAGATTACCAGAGGGTTAGTGTGGTCCTGTGCCCGGGTGGGACTTGCAGGGGGTTGCAGTGCACAGGGTGCTGGAGGAGACTCAGGAGACCATGGGCAACAGGAGTGTCTGCCGTGGTTTCTTGGTTGCTGTTGGGAAAGCTGTGCTGCTGCCGTTTGCCTTCTGTAAGATGTAAATGGTGGTGCTGGCCTCTTTGCAGAGTGCTTGGAGACTGATGGATGAAGTTGTTTATTATATTGGGAGCAAAGTGAAATTATAATGACTGTTGGAATTTTTAGAAGCCGCATTATCCTTTGAAGGGAAGATGAAATACAGAAATATGCCAGATGCTCTTGAGGATGTAAATACCCTCTTTTCAGACAAAATTAAGCACAACTTTCATGAGCTTTATTTTGACAGGCTAATATGAGGGCATGTGGAAAAACAAACAACAGTATTCCTCCTTCCCCAGTTCCCAATGTAAAACATTATTTGTTCAAGAGACTGGCTTATTAGTTCCCAACACAGATGTTAGGTGGCCTGGAGCCTCCGTTGCTTGTTCCATTAGTATGGATTTCTCCACACTACAGCTAAATGCTCTTCAGCAGCACAACATCTCCAGATGCTATTATGCTGTTTTCTTCAGCTATGATAGCACATAATGTACCTTGCAGCCTGTCTTTGCTGGCTTTGTGGTTTTTTTTAAAGCATGTAGTGGTTTTTTTCACAGGCATCTTGTATTTCTCTTAGGGCAGCAAAGCCATGTGTGAGGAGGCAGGATCTGCAGCGCTGTTCCTGCACCGGTCTCTGTGGAAATGGCCAGTGTCTCCCATTGCCACTGGCCAAGTACCTTTAGCTGCAGGAGCAGGTAAATGATTGAGGCTCTTAATTCCTCAATCTGTCTGGATAGTGTACGAGTAGCTCTGAGGCTCTGCTGACTTGCTTTATGGACCTCACTGAGGGATGGGCTTAAACCCCAGGGGGTCACTGTGTTTGGGCTTAGTTATAAACCCAAGTCCCTTCCTAAGCAAGGCTCAGATTTGTATTCTGCAGGGGGATGCACGGATGGCTGCTCAGGTATCAAAGGGTTTAGAACCCATTTTTTCTTGAGGTTTTCCTGTTGCTGTCCTAAAATCTGTCTGGTTATTGCAGAAGAATATGCAAGTTTTGTTCAAGTCAGCCTGAATCCCTCTGGAGCTGATGTTCACACTGGGCTGCAATAGTCTCCTGCTGGCATCTCATAAACATCACCCTGGCACTCTCCCTGGCAGCGTGCTGGGGGCAGCGGGTGTCTCAGAGTACGCTACAGTGATTTTCTGAAAAAGTCCCTGCTTACAATGGTGCTTAGGAGGCCAAGTGTCCTCTACCTGTGGCTTGAAGTCCTCTGTCCTCACTCCCCTCATCTCCTCATCACCTGGTGATCATCTGGCCCTGGGCAGCCCTTCAGGAGGAGGAGGGGAGGAATTTTTTTGTCAAAACCACGGGAAGGGGGCAGTTAGTGCCCCACTGCCCTTAGTGCAGGTCCCTGTCACAGGGCACAGCCTGCAGACCCAGGAGCATCGTCCCCTCAGGCAGCAGCCCTGAGGGCTTGGAGAAATCCTCACTTGCGTAAGCACTAATTAGCAGTGCTGAAGGACTCCTAATCTCATTGAGGAACTTTTTGTGACTGTGGCTAGAAAACGACCTGAGCAGTGTTGGCGGGTGCGGCTTCAAGCCCAGTCTCATATGAAGAGAAATCTTGGGGAGCCATTCAAATGAGCACATGCACACTGGTGGTGGGTTTCTGGAGCAGGAAAGCAAATGCTGTATGTGGCTCTGACCAGTGCCTTCCTGGCTGGACAGACACAGAGACCTGCCTGTCCTTCTCCAGAGCTCAGCTCCAGGCTTGGGCTGGGCTGTAACGTAGGGACAGACTGTGCGCCCACAGATGCCTGATGATGGGACAGATGGTTGGTTGTGAACAGGATATTTTGCTGGAAAAACTGCTGTCTGAGGATGCCCAAAATATACCACTAAGCCTCATAGTATTTCCAGAATACCTAGCCTGGAGTTGTTTTATGTTGGTTTTTTGACTTTACACTTTAAAGCTGTTAGGCACCATCCAGTGACTCAGCAGGTACTTTGTCACTTGTTTGCAGCATGTGCTGGCATGAAGATGCAGAAACAGTCTGTTTGCTTCAGCACTGCTGCCAGGTTAATTTCTGTAGTGTTTTAACAGCTGAAGCCAATATTCCAGATCACGTTTATTTGGATGGTAAGACCATTTGTTGTACTCTGAACACCTGAAAAAAGGAAGGCGCTTTCTTGGTCCTCAGTTCCAACCTTTCCCCCAGCTGGCACTGGGTTGGTTGTTCTGTGGTGCAGCTCCCCAGTGCTTGTGGCAGAGAACATAAATTTTATTACTAGTCCAACATTAATGTGTTGTAATCCCGAAATTTAGCCCCCCTGATCACCCTGGATTAAACCTGCCCACTTTGAGATGCCCCCGTATCTGCAGGGGACAGAGGAAGTCTCTTGAAATGGAGCAGATGTGACTCATTTCAGTTGTGTGTAGATGGACAAAGGTTTCAGCTTGCCCATATACAATTTTCTTGGCATGAGCACAGCAGTGAGCAGATGCAGGTAGGTGGAGGAGATGGGCTGTGACTAACTCTCTGTTTTCCAGACAGTTCATTTGTCCAGGTCACTCAATGCAGATTATAA
This sequence comes from Brachypteracias leptosomus, assembly GCA_013401335.1. Taxonomy (NCBI): domain Eukaryota; kingdom Metazoa; phylum Chordata; class Aves; order Coraciiformes; family Brachypteraciidae; genus Brachypteracias; species Brachypteracias leptosomus. The sequence goes on from VYZX01016219.1 coordinate 342,200, forward strand.
ATGAGATAAATGGGAATGCACTGTCTATACGTAGCATCAACAACAGCATCTGTAACAGGAGTCAGGAAGATGGAGTCACAGGGTATACTCAGTTGTAAGGAATGAGGCTTGGGCCTGGGCACCTTCATTGCTGTTTCAAGGAAATCTGGATGTTTACCCTGTTTGAAGGAAGCATGGCCAAATATCACCTGAGGACATTTGTGCCCTGAGGACAGGTGTGCATGGCAAGGTCTGAGCAGCTCTAAACTGTCTTCTGGAGAGATGAACCTCTACTGTATGTACCTGACTCTGCAGATGTCCTCCTTGTCCTGGGAGCATCCACCAAGTATCATCAGTAAGGGTTGCTTTTGAGATCTGCTGCCCAAACCAAACTCTTTGGTAGGAGCTATCATGGGTGCCCTGTCCAGAAGATCACAATCCAGCTATCCCTCTGCACCTGTCATTGCCCAGCTGTGCACCTTGGCAACCAAACTTCACAGATGTGTGGCACTGGGAAACTGATGGCAAGTAAACATCTTAAGATGTTCTGCTGAACTTTTTTTTTCTGAAAGGAAAACCACAAGTGGGGTTTTTTTAATTGTTTTTTCTTGTTTGTTTGTTTGTTTGTTTTGTTGTTGTAAAGTTGTTCAGTTTGAACAACTGTCTCCCAGCCTCCTCATAGTGAGGTTATCAGAACTGATCAGTGAATACTCAGTGAGCCAGCAAGGCTTTATCCCACCAGTGCACAGGCATGCACAGGGAACCTGGGCGCGGAGCAGAGCCTGTGCTGCCTGCAGCTGGCCTGGGTGGGAAATGCCTCTGTGAGAGACCCACGGCTTCTTGGTATGGGCCCCGACACCCAACATTGCTGGTCCCCATCAGGGAAACGTGGGTGAGAGCCCTAAGGGGTGCTTGACTTTCTGTCCTACACATGAGACCTGTGCTTAGAGTCATGTCCAGGCTGGATGAATGTCACGCTGGTGCCCTGGCTCTCGGGCAAACTGAGGCTGTGCAGAACCCGTGGCTGAAATGGGGTATGTGAAGCATTTTTGCTGTACTCCAGGTGACCCCTGGTTTGTACACGGACCTGTCGGATGCAGGGGCTGCAGCGGGCAGCGTGATGGGATGAGTGGTGAGGCCGTGTCCCCAGTGGGGTGGTGACCCAGTAGATGACTGTGGCTGGCTTCCAGCACACAACCCCTGCACACTGGGTTGTCATCACTGTTTGCCTGGAAGATCACGTTGGCGAGACCCGGGGACCCGCGGTGGGGTGGGAGACAGCTGATGTCAGAGTGATGGACCCGTATCTGTGGCAACCAGAATAAATAAATAAATAAGTGAGGCGCGTGTGCTGGAGCAGGAGGCGCACAAGCCGCCTCTCCTAGCACGGCTTCACCGAATATCTCTTAAGCAGCTTAGCACCCTTGCTCCAGTTCATTACCTGGGTGCCTTTGTGTCTGCCGGTGGCCGGGAGCATCCTGCCGCTAGTCCCCTCGCAGGGACCCTGCCAGCCTCCCCTGCTGCCATCCCTCCCTCCCTCCCTCGCTCCCTCCCTCCCCGGCGTGGGCAGTGGTTTGCTCCGTGCATCCACAACTCAATGCGAAGCCGCTGCTGGGTGAATTTTGTCGCCGCGGTGCAAGGCCGGAGGTGTCGGCCAGAGCCCCAGCCACGGGCCCCTCCGCAGCCGGGGCTTTGGTTCCCAAGCCCAGCAGCCGGTGCCTGCGGGAGGCAAGTGATGCTGGAAGTGCCGTAGCCAAGCCGGAGATGGATGGTGTCGGCAGCAACAGGACCATGTCTTACAGTAGATGGAGTTACAACAGGTATTGTCTGTCTTGGGTTGGTTTGTTGGTTTTGTTATTTTTTTTTCCCTTCTTTTTTCGTTCCTCTTACTCTCAAACTGGCAAGCTGTTTATATGAACTGACGGGAAAGCCTAGACCTTTACTGGCGCTGCTTTTGCAGTCTGGAAGACACTTGAGGCTGCCCGGTCTGTCGGTGAGGAGCAGTGGTGGTTGTTTAGCAGGCGGCTGTCTGGAAGCCAGTCTGGCAGTTCTGTGCTGCTGTGGCTGGACTGGGCTGCTCCAGCCCCAGCAACGAGGCACCGAGCGTGCCCAGGATCTCCTCTGAGCAGGCAACTGGGATGCAGTGATTGTCTGAGCAGTCCCCTAGACTTCTGAAAGATCTCTAGTAACTACTGTTCAAAGCTGGCACCCAGACATTTTCTACAAATATAAACTAAAGCTTGGGAAAGGAGGGGGCCAGGGAGCCAGGTGTGAGTAAAGAGTGATATTTTCAAGCAAAAGCTGTGGGGAATGCTGTGTACAGCCTGGGTACCACAGAGCTGGGGGGGCTGAATTAGGTGTCTCACTTAGGTGAAATATTCACGTCATGTTTGCATCTTGATATGATACGACTATGTATGTGTGGTTTTCCTCTTCCAGGAAACAGAAAATTATGGTAGTATTAGTTTTGCTTTAATGTGATTCATAGCTGTGACTGACAGGTTCTTCAAGCATGGATAAAAAAAAAAAGTACAAACTTCATAATATATATTTTTTTTTATACTTTTTGCCTGTGTAAATGCTACACCTGAAATGGAGCTGGATGCTAAGTGGTGCCAGCATCTCACTGAATCACTACCGCCATCCACCACAATATCCTGGAGAAATAACCTTTGGAAGTGGCTTTCAGTGATTAAATGCATATTTGGTGTCGCCCACGCTCCCTGAGTGTGGATTTGTATGGTTTAGACGTGCATCTAGAGAGTTTCACTTGTGTTGCCCCAGCAGAAAATATACACAGATGCTTACAGAGGTGGAAATGGGAACTGTCTTCTTTAAAAAAATGTATGCATGTTTATGCAAAGCCAAGTTATACAACAAGCTGTGTTTTTATGTGTATATTCTCCCTCACGGAGGATGCTTTCCACCTGAGGCCATGTCCTCAGACACAGCAGCTCTGAGTAGTGCTGTAGGTAGTGCTCAGGCCTGTCCCATGTAGTGCAAGTCTGCAGCAGTTTTGATGTCCTAACCCTACAGTAAACCATGCAGAAATTTTACAAACTCTTTTCTTGGGTGCTTTCTCCCAGTGTGATCACCTTTTGATTTAACCTTATGTCTTGCTTGTGACTGATTTCTCAGTTTTCAGCCTTCCTCCCTGTGACAGAGAAGTCGCTGGTTACTGTTGGTCCTCCTTGCACCCAGGAGGTTTGCTGCACTGTGTGTCTACCCTGCTTGGCTTTCATACTGCAACTGGGGGACAAATGTAGTATTTCAGTGCCCAGGCTGTTTTGGTGGCCAGTTTCTAGATTTTGAGGTCTTTCCTAATAAATCCAAGCTCTGTGAAACCAATGCCTCTGTAGTATATATTTTTTTTTTTCAGTGCTAGGAGGCTGAGGAGCAAATGACTGCTTTTACTCAGTCTTCCCTTTCTGAAAGATGGTGCAGAGTTGTTCTTGCACACTGAGCCTGTCCTCCCACACCTCTCTTGTCCCCAGGCCTGTGACAGGAGAAGGAGCTCACACTTTTGTATCCAAAACCCCAGTTGTTGTCGTTTGCATTTGAGACATGTTCTCTGCCCCATCTTTTGTCTCACTGAGCAATAAAAGAAGAAAGATTTAGGGAAACTTTCTGCCAGCGAGGGAAGGAAACAGGAGGTACTCATTCTGAGCATCTGTCATCTACAGTGCACGCCAAAGCCTGGGAACATGGGCTCACCTCCAGGCTGTAATCCGGTGCGGTGTGGGATGCCTTTCTGACCCATGGGCTCACACAAAGGTGGCTGAGATCCCCCCATGACTCCTTACATGACTCTTGGGATTTGAACAGGAATATGAGGTTATTGCAAGATTTCATGGAAGTTTTGCTCCAGCGAAGTGTGTTGTAGGAGCTTTGCTAGTCAAGTTAAATAATGTAATTTGCCCTTAAGGAACGTTTGTAACCTTGGGCAAGAAATGTTGCTGCTTGTAAAGCAGCATTAATGATGCTTCCCTCATTTACAAGAGTCCGTGGAACCAAGTGATAATGTTTGGGTTATTCCTCCTCACCAGTGATTACAAACCACTGCTACTCTGGGGGCAGCTGCTCTGTGGCACTGCTTTGGGCCAGGGTTCCTCCAGCGTTGGCTGGCAGCAAAGGGAGCATAAATGATATTTTTGTTGTTGTTGAGTAAAACCATAATATTTACAATTCTTAGCTCTGTTACTTGCTACCGTGTGACTTGCAGAAGTCCCTGTGCTTCTTTGCTTGTCCCCCCTCCCCTCCCCCTGTGTCCCAGGAGGGGTGTAGTCACATACCTGCCTTCATGGATGTGTGGAGCAGCACCATGAACAGCCAAGCTGTGCAAAAGCCAACTGCTTCTCTGGATACACACCCAGGTTTCTCCTCTTGGTGCTGGCCTCCATGAATCAGCATTGCAGTTTTAGGGGGACAGGGCAGATGGAGCAGGTGCTGCCTCCCAGAAATACAATTGCATCTATCATTTTAAAAAAATGCTCACCGTCAGTTAAATCAGATGAAGAGACTTGGAGGTTTTAGTCTCTGCGGTCTGTAAGATGCATGGTGGCAGAAACCCATCAAAGAGAGGAGTTGCTATGTCCCTTCTAAATGGCCAGGGAAGTGCCTTGCAGATGAAAGCACTTGTGTGCAGCACACAGGCTTTTTTCTAGTGGGGTTTATTCAGCATTTGTTGTGAGTCTCAGTATTTGGCCCTATGATTGTGGCCTTAGACCTGCTGCACGGGATTTCTCTACAGGAGAACTGCTCGTTCTACAGGTGGTTTGTGCAATGAGGAGCAGCTCCTCTCTCCATTCACAGCAGAGCCATCTCCAGCCCTGTGTGCTGATCTGTGGCCAGGAGATGGACAGCATGTGATGCCCTGAACCTCTGTTGGTAGTGATGGCTAAGTCTGCTCTTAAGAGGAGGTAGCACAATCAGGAAGCAACAAAAAAAAATGAACAAAAACCCCAAACAAACAAAACCAACACCAGCTGCCCTCCCAGCCCAAACCACACTAACAAACCACAACGAAATGCCAGCTGTGGATATGTAAAAGCCAAAGTTCGTTCCCTCCTTCCTCACATTTCTCCCTGAGATGAATATATTCACCATTTTTCTCCCCTTTCCTCTTTGCTTCATTTCCATACTTTTTTCTACTTGTTTATCCTGCGGCCATATCAGGTACGCAAATTACTATGTTGTGATTAATGTAGGTTTTATCCACTAGCATTTGGAAGTGTATTTTGGGGAACTTACTGACAGGATATTTCAACGGTTGGAGACAAGTGAAAACTTTTTCTATTGATCTGTGTCTTTGGTCTATTCTGGATATCAGCATTGTTTGTGGCTTCCTTTTGAAGCTGCTATTTCTGTATTGCCTTTTTTATCCCGTGTTGAAAAAGCTGTGACTGTGTATTTGGGTCATGGTGTTGGAGGGTTTTGATCTTAGATCTTGTTTTTGAAGGATTTTAAACTCCTCTACCTTGATCTTTTCTGGGACCTGCTGTCGTCAATGAGCAAATAGGGGCTGTCCTTCAAAATTCATCCAAAAGGGCTTTCTTATAGAAACTGTAATTTTCTTTTCCTTCTCTTTGAAGCAGCAGCTGTGAAATCCCAAAGCACACACACACTTACCTTCCTGGGCTTGCTGCAGTGAGGGCACTTTGACTGCCCCGCAGAGCAGCTCCTCTCCATTCACAGCAGAGCCATCTCCAGCCCTGTGTGCTGATCTGTGGCCAGGAGATGGACAGCACGTGATGCCCAGAACCTCTGTTGGTAGTGATGCTAAGTCTGCTCTTAACGGGAGGTAGCACGTTGAGGAAGCCAGTTGAGGAGGGAGTCCCTTAACCACTACCACTCTCCTCTCCTCTGCCATCTCGTGTTCTTAGGTGTTTCCTCCTGGAGTAGATACCTTTATAGTTGTAGTCATTGGACAAAGCACCTGGGGGGACAAGAAGCAGAAATTTTTCTATGAGACAAAAGAAGGGGTCGAATCAGCCAACTCTTAAGTGAAGGCAGAGTAAACCAAGCATATAACAGATAAACTTAAAAGGATTTATGTGTCAGTGTTGCACATGTAGTTTCCTGGACATCTGTTCTTTGTTTTTCTGCCATAATAAAGTATCATGATATCAAGCACATAAGAGAACTTAAGAGTTTGGGAACAATATTTCCTTCCTTAAGTCAAGACACTTGGAATGATCTGCAGGTGTGTCCATGTGCACTGTACTGTGTTCAGGGTGAACGTTTTGCATTGGTTGGCAGCACATCCTTGGGATGTGTGAATTCTCCAGAGCCTGCGTGGTGGCTTGTGTGGGAGAGGAAACTTCAGCTCCCACTTCACTGAAGAAGAAATTTTTAAGTTTCTTGAACAGAAGTAGCCTGAGAAAATATTTTAAACCTACTTGACTCATGTGCAGCATTGCAATCCTAACAAATGTAAGAATTGCCTTTGGAGCAGTAAATATCACAGCCAGCAATGAAAGCAAAGGGCAAGTTTTTAAAGGGAAACCAATATTACAGCTGATCTGAGTTTATCCATAGTATGTGACATATTAGTTAAGAATTTACAGTAGGAAAGAGACGATCACTGAGGAGACTTAAGTCAGCTTGGAAGATGCCACTTGTGTGCTGTTGTTCATTTTCTTCTCTACTTTTTATGTAGGAGTGCACAAGCTGGGCCATAGCAATCAAAGGACCTCACTAGTGTGTAAAACTTGACACCCCATCTGATGTTTCAGGGCCCACTCTCAGGGCTGGCAGTGCCAGATTGTGTGCTCCTGAGAATTGCACTGTGATCCCTGAAATCCACCGTCACCCAGCCTGGAAAAGAGAATTCCTCTGTTTAGTGGCTGCCTCCTCATCAACCTTAGATTTCCTTAGTGTCTAGCTGCAATTTAGCTCTGGGTATTTCTGGTTTTGACTCGGTACCAAGAGTACTTCTCTCAATTATCAGTGAAAGAAAGTGGAGAACCTCAGTGATTAAAGGTGTTATCCCACAATGTAGACCTGCATCGGTGCATCACATCTGCCCTGGGGTAGGTGGCTATTGAAGAGAAATGTGCAATAAATGCTGTTGCCGTCTAGTGTTAACTCCTACATGTTGATCTCTAATCCTTGTATCAGGACAGAAATGTTTCGGTTGGTTGGTTTTCTTTTGGTTGTTTTTTAGTTTGTTTTTTTTGGGGGGGAGGTGTTGGGAGGAGATGCAGCCCAGCAGGAATTCTTAAGTTTAAACTAGTTTTAACATCGTGTTGATAGTCATCTTTCTTCAAGGTTGGAGAGCTCATTAACAAATTCTGTGACGAGATTTATTTTAGAGGAAGGAAAGGAAAATAGAAATGAAATATACCTATCTTTTGTCAGTGCATTTGTAGACCTTTATCAAAGTTCCAAGGTTTTATGCTTAAAACCTGCATTCAGGTTTTCTCTTGAACCATAAAGACTCAAGCACTTCTTCAGGGTAGAAGAGGCAATAGAAAACCAGCACAAATGGCCATAAAGAGAACGGTGTGTGACATGCTGTAAGAAATGCTGCTCTGGTATCTCTTCTTAGCGCTCTTCTCTTCTTTGTTCTTTAGTCTTATCACATGCTCTGTGTGGTTGCCTTTTGTTGCCATGTCTGAGGTACACGCTAAGTGCCTTGTCTCCAGTGCTGGGGCACAAAATTGTCAGTCTCTTCTCTGCCTGAATGTGTGCACCCTGCAATGAAGATTGAGCATCACAGCCCTGAGCTATCAGACACGCTTTGTGCTCTTGCTGCAGCTTTCAGAATTAGGTTCTATCCTAAAGTCACGTCTCTCATGATCTGCATTATCATAAAAAGAAAAACTTTTCTCTCTCCAATACATAATTTGTGCAACTGTCACTACTAATGGAAGTCTGAGAAATAATGTTTATGGCTGAAAACCAACAGAGAGAGTTTTCTCCCTTCAGAAATGAATCAGGACAGAAGAGCAATCCTGGCTGTCAGCACCATGGCATGTGGTGGATGCTGTGGGTGCAGCCAGCGAGCAGCAATGCACGCAGTCCAGAGGAGCTTGTTCCTCCCTGATTTTAGAGGGTACTTCACCAAGAAGAGAAAAAAAAATATTCACTTCATTCTGTTCTTTGCAAAGGCCAAAGCTGTTCTCTTTTTTTGCTGTACACAACTAAGCAGGGTCTGTTGGTCCACTTCAAATGTCATGCCACTGGGCTAAAACCACAGCATCACACAGTTATGTTCATCAGGTTAACCAGCGCTTCTATGTTTCAGTATATCTATAACCATCCCTTTCTAGAGAAGGCTGAAACAGAGGTGGCAGTTGGTTTATCTTTCCAGCACCCTTTGGCTTTGTGCTCCTGGCTAGTGGCAAGTGCAGCAGGTGTGGGGCTACCAAGAATGACATGTGCGGTCACTGGATTTACTTGATTTTAATTAGATGGGTCTAAATGAATGTCAGAAGAGCTAACTTGCACAATGCAGATTTCTGAAAACAAAGCCTTCTAAATAATGGATAGTTTATAGTCTTGTCATACTAATGATGAGTGAATAATAGGTAAATACCAAGAGGGAACTGGGGTGCAATGGGACTGGAGCTGGGCTCCAATATACTGTGAAAAGATGTTTTCAAGTATTCACAGTAACTCTCCTTGCATGGCATACTGTGCTTCAAACAGGCTTTAAAACCCAGGCACTGATAGGTAAGCGTCACCTTCTCTTGGAATGCAGGTGCTGATAGGTAAGTGTCACCTCCTCTTGGAAGCTGTGATTTCTCCCCGGTGTGTTCTGTGTGCACAGACACATTGCCATGATTTTCCCGTAAGTGCATCACCCACACCACCACCACCTAAAATTTCACTCCTTTCACCCTCAGCACATACTATATAACCTTCTTTTTCTCTCTGACATGCTTTATTTTTCTTCTCTCCTTCCTAGCAATGTATTCTATTAGTGGGGATTTTGAAATTGAGTTTGGGCCACTCATGCAAGAAGCGTAGGAGCCGGTCTGGGCTATGAACCCAGGTTGAGGCCAAAGCCCATTTAAGTCCCTCCTTACAACCCTTCTGTTCTTTTGCTAATCACAGTAAGAGGATTAGCTTGAGGAGCATGGGATGTTGAATACTACAGTCAAAGATGTTCATATCAGACTCTGGGCTATTTTCATTTACCCTTTTGCAAATGTAAAATGATCCCTGAAGCAATGTGTAAGCTGAGGTCCAAAGGCAGTTTACTCATGCTTGGACTATATGTGTACATAGAGCAAGAAAAGGAATGTTGGGCTGAAAAATAAGAACTAGCCTTAAATCAGAGCTGAGATTTAATATTCCAGACTTGTTTAAAACCAAAGCTTTTGCTCCCACTGTCCACTTGTATTTAGAAGGAGTTGTGTTACACAAATGTTATTGCTTTCTCTTATGAAAAATGATGAGCAACCATACAACACTACACTGCTTTTGTTGTCTGAATTGTACCTTCTGCAAAGTAGCACTCCTCCCATCAGCTCTTTGGGTGGGTGGGCTGCTCTTTGCAAGGGACCTGAGGCTCAGCCACAGCTATTTTTGTTTGTGATTTTCAGAGCTCCTGGAGTTGAGCTTCAGTCTGACTACAGGGATTATTAAATACATCATCTTAAATATGGGATCATTAAGTGCAAATGCACTGCCTTTTGCTTGGGAGGCTGGGAGGAAAGGTAGTGATATTCTCCTGGTACTTACTGTCTCCCTGGGCATCAGCTCTTGGCTGCTGGGTGCAAACACTGGCATTGCTGGGTGCAGCCACTCCTGCGCTTCTGAGCCAGTGAAACCAAAATTTGACCAGCAGTCTTCCTTCAAGGCAGGCTGGGACTGCAGGAACGTGTCTGGGTTTGGGCAGGCAACTGAAGCTCTAAATGTGGTGACCAAATCTGTTTTGTTCAGTGTAGTGTCTTTACCATATGTTATGTATATTTGATTCATTCACTGGAAAATCTGTATGGACCAATAGTTTGCTTTAAAATGTAATTAGGGTAAAATGTTTGCAAAAGCAGAAGCATTTGTTTTTCTTATCCATTACAACAAGGCTTTTATGTTGCCCCGAGCGTGCTGTAGATTTGCCTACATAATCCAGTGAGATGCTGAATTAATTGTCAAACATAAGGATACTGTATGTGTGGGAGAGAGGTTGTATCTGTTCCTGTCTCAGTACACAAAGCTGCAGTTGTTTAGGTAAGCTCTCAGCACTGATCAACAAGTGTGGGTGCTCTGCTGGGTTTTCTCTGCTCCTCCTGCCCAGCCTAGGGAGCTGTGCCATGGGAACAGCCCCAGCTCAGGGGTGCAGGGTGATTTTGTCCCTGTTCTGATAAACCTGCTTGTTAGAGGAAGCTGTGCATATATCTTTGACTCAGCTAGAGTTTTTTGGCATTGACAATTATATTTCTGCTAAAAATTTCTCTTTGCTTTCACTTTGCCCTCATTAAACTCTGACATTGTCTGTGTGATTTGAAATATGTGCATAAGTCCCTTTTCTGTGGATCTTATTCTTGCAGAGAACAACTTTGTACAGAACATTAGATTGCATCTTATCCGTTACCTTCCTGACTGGTTGGTTGGTGCAGACTCTGTCACCAGTTGTGGTGTGAGGCTCTGAGTGCCTTTGCAGGTCTCTGGCTTCTGTACCATATCATTGCTCTTGTCCTAGAGCTGTAACATCTGAGTTTATCTTCCTCATGTCTCAGTCATGGTGCAGCTGAACACAAATTCTGAACTCTGTGTATGGTAAATGGAATAATGTATGTCAGTGTTGAAAATAGAATCAATTTTTTTACTTCACCATTCTTGTGTAGGTAGTTGGAAAGTCAGGGTAGGTGACTGATAATAGACAAGGAGAGAGGGAGTGATAAGTCAGATTATTTAGCAGAGAACAATACTAGGAGCCCTTTAATGAGGCTTTTCTAAAGTATATAAGGTTAAGGCTTTTAATGTGGTGCAGAAATTATGCAAAAAGTTTTCTAGCGTTATTCAGAGTTTGTTCACATGTACTGTCAATTTTTTTCCATGCATAAGTTACAGGAGGTCTATAAGTAAGCCCTAGTTCATAAGGCTAGAGATGTAATCATGTTTGTAGAGCTTGCCTTGGCCTGGGCAAGAGGAGGAGGAGGAGGAGGAGCACTCCCTCTGCCAGCAGCCCAGCTCCATAGGCAGCAGTAACTGGAAATGCTCAGTGAGGACTTAAGAGAGTGCCAGGAGCTGCTCCAGGTGAGCATCACGAAGCACCTACCAAGCATAAGACACTTCATGTCATAGTGCATGGGAGGGAGGGCCCCTTGGCTCTCCAAAATACCCAGCACTGGGCACTGTTGGAAATGTCAGACTAGCACACTTATTTTCTAAATTTAATCTGAAATAATATGATTTCTTTGTGTGAGTAACTGAGGGCATGGTGCTGATGGTGTGTGATGGTGCTCATGGGTTTACTCTCCAGCTGTTGTGAAGCTTTGAGGAAGACAGTCCTGAGCAGCTTTCCTGGGCACTTCCCCCTGTTCTGCTTTATGAGTAAGCCCCTGAGCAGCTCTTTGGTTGCCGAGAATAAGTGTTACCAAGAAGTGTTACTCCAGAGTGCTCACTCACACAGCACTGAGAGCCTGTGGCAAAAAATAGCTTTATGTAGATTGCACGAGGTACTGAGAGGAAGCTGAATTCCCTGAGGCTCTTGTAGGAGGGGAAAAAAGGGGGTTTTGTCCAACTATGTCATACCCATGAAGTCATGCCAAAGCATGATGGTGTGCTGCTCCTGCTTTTCAGGGGCCCCTAGATTGTCTTTCTCTAAGAACAAGGTGTGTGTATGATTAATGACATAGCAGGCTTTTCCCTCTCCCTGCAGGTCAAGCCTTCATCAGCAAGAGAGAGGATGCTACTAACATGGGGCTGGCATTTCACTCTGGGACCTGCCAGATCCAGAAACTTTTTTTTTTCCTCCCTTTACTCTCTGAATTTTTTCTGTTAATAGAAACTGTCATCTGTAATTGAGACTATCACATTAAAATGTGAGAATAGTGAGGAAGTGTATGTAATTTAGCTAATTCTGAGCCTGCTCATCCCCCTTGCTAGAACAGACCACATTTTAAGTAACCCTTTACAGTCCTTTCCAGCCAGCAACATTTTGATATAAAAACAAGGCAGAGGAAGGATGTTGGAGACTGGGTTGCCTCTTTCAGCCTGGACTACATTTGTTGTCCTTAGTGTTGTTGATGGGGGTTTGCCCTTTTTTAAGCACGCCAGACCAGTAACAGTGCAGGTGGCTGCTGCTCCATCTTCAGGGTGCACACTGGCCCCAGCACAAACTTTGTGATTTTAAAAATGTTGTCGTGTAGCGTCCAGTGAATTAGACATGGGATTTGGACAAGCTGGTTAATATGTCTGTTGCTGTAGGGTAACCGAATCTGATTTGTCTGACTTTGATGTTGGTAAAATGCCACTAATTTCCTACACCATGTACAAAAGAACAGGAAGCCAACAACTTTTCATAGACTCGTTACCTATCTGCTATTTGTGACCCAGCAGGTTTTTCTTTATAAGCCCCGCACAGGGTGCAGATTTTATAACGTACCATTCCCTTGGTCAAGCCTTTGAGCAGGAGTCACTGCTCTCAGCCAGAACACCCCAATCCCCAGGTTGTCCCCCTGAGGCACACAGGAGGGGGACAGTCCCACTGCCAGCGACAAAGCTGTGGTCACACTGAGCTGACCTGGGGCTCAGAGGCACAAAGGGGCTTGGAGGGGTGTGTTTTTATTACAAGACACTTACTTGCACAAAAAGCAAACTCTCAGTTATAATTATCTACTTCCTTAATCAACTTCTCAGAGAGATGAGATATGAGAACATGCACCACGCAGAGCGCAGGTGATGGACCCAAACATATAACGGAGAGCTCTGCCAGTGTTCTAATTTGTGCTATGGGATTTCTTTATTGGTTGAGAGACTTGGTCAAATAGAGTAAGTGGGTATTTTATTCAATTATGATTGCACTATTTGAAATACATTGGGAAAATGAATAATTGATATCTCATATGACTGGTTAAATTTTGGAGAAAAAAAAGTTCAAATACTTTAAAGAGCCTATAGAGTAGCTTAAATAATAGATGACTACATGTTACTGTGATTTTCTCCCCCAAATACATTTTAGGCATGTATTCATTTTCTTAAAGTGCAAATATTCTAAAAGAAAATACATTGGAATAAATGTTTAAAATTAGAAATGAGCACAAGTGCCTTGCTGTAGGCCAACAAGAAATGGAGAGCAAATTCTCCATGAAACAACATTGAACTTCCTCCCACGTTACATCACTGATATCTTCTATAAAGATGGTGACAGCGTAAACAGAGGATGCTGTGTACAAACCGTTGAAGGGCTGTACATAGTCATGTCATGTGAATGCACATTATGCTGAGATGGGATTATTCCCTTTGCCAAAAAAATATTTTTCTTTCCTTATATGGACTAACTGTACTCAGTTTTTTGATGTGAAGTAGTGCAAAGTATCTGGCTTTGGCTTAGCAGATACCCCAGTGGGGCAGTTTCTTTGGGGGTGGCCTTCCAGGTGTGGCAGCTGTTTCTGCTGCACAACAATGCTGCTCTGCACACCCCAGGTATGGCCAGAGCTGGTTGCCCTGACAATTCAGGGCTGATGAATCAGGCTTGTTGTCTAGGCAACTGCATTCAGCTCTAACTGGAAAATGATGAGTTAAGACCAGAGCCTTAAAACTGTGAGGCCTCCAAGGGTGCTCTCATCACGCTTAAGGCTCTTCTAAACCTTAATCATTACAGGCACGTGCTGTAAAGTCACAGTCTGAGGACACAGGGGGGAATATGGCATGAACAAGAAATGACAGGTGATCTGCTGCGGTGGAGACCTGCTGCCTCCTCCACAGTGCAGGGATGGGGTTGGTGGTGGAGCTAATGTCTGGGCACAGACTCCAAATCCCCACGCAGCAGGTGGAGTGGGAGCACCAAGTGCCCTCCCATGCCCTGGGATGTCTGGCATTTCACTACATGATGCACAATGTCAAACTCTTTCCCTGCTGTTAAAATTTCTGTGCTGAACAGAACAACCTTTTATAAGGTCCAGCGTAGACAGTGCTTGGTAACAATGGAGGAGAGACTGTGCCTGACTGATAGTGGTGCTGCCACCTACTCTTGAGGATTGCCAGCATGTTTCTCAAAAAGAAAACAAAGAAAATGCTGTTTCTGGCTTTTGAATGCAGATGCAGGCAGCACCCTACTTATGTACAGTGTTTTATGGAGGTTCCAGTCCCAGTTCTGAGGCCATCCTGGTGTAAGGGAAGATGACAGAGGGCACAAATAGATTTCCTTGCTCTTTTTTGATACACACAACTTCAAAATGGTTTCAAGTAGACTAGCTGCTGCTAACACAGTGGTGGCAAAGTTGCTCATTCAGCATTACATGGAATCAGCTGTGACCTGAGACCCTCATCTAACACATTTGAATGTGCTAATATGAAGTAGGAGCACTGAACCTGGAAAATTCACAGGGAGCGTGTGTGTGTGTGTATATTAATTTTGATAATTCTGGTTGGCTTTAAGCTATATACCAGTGTGCTGAACTGGCAAAGCACTTATTTCAGGAATTTGTGTGAGTGATGAAAAACATTACTTCTCTCTCCTGAATCTATGGCTTGGGTGAGAGTGTTCTTTTTCTGTGAGGGTGCAACTGTGGGGTGGTCTGTATGGGGAATTGAGGGGGTGATGGTGTAAAACAGAGGTACTGGGGCTGAAAAGACAGATGGATCCAGCAGGCTAAGGGGTGAAATGCAGGAAGACAGGTACGTGAGAGTCAAACCCCCATATCCAGTATCCTCTGGTAAAGGTTTAAAACCATCTTCTTTGCTGGGGCAGCTCTGTGCATAGCCCATCTCCAGGAACTCAGCTCTTCACTTCTGCCCCTTGTGAGCATGGTGGAAATAAAGGAAATGCCATTTTTTAAGAAGCTAAGCTGGCTGTTGAGTGGAACTTAAAAGCTTCCAGTAAGTATGTCCCAGTAAGTATGAAGTATCTGTGTTCATTTATGAGAGCTGCCTGATTGTCTTCTACATTTGTGTGGCCAGACAGACGCTGTAGTATGGGACTGAAAAGAGATTAATAAAAACTAAGAAAAGGGTAGTCTCTGGGAACAGAATATGATCCAAATGGTTTTGGTTTCCCTTTCTAGTAGAGCTAAGATCATTGCTCTGTAGTTTTCCTTGGAAGTCTGCAGTCTGCGTACATGAGAGTCGCTGGTGTTAACAGAACTGCAAAAATTATCTGATGTTTCTTCCCTTACAATGTTGAATTTTACAGGCTGGTGTATATAATATAAAATCTATTCACAGCTAAACACAGAAATGAATTACATGTGTCAACACAGACAGATGAAGCACATTTTGTATAAACATGTAGAAACTGTCACCTGAGACCTCTGATACAGAATAGCTTTTGCTTCTACCAGAGCCATCAACAATCTTGACAGTTCTAGTTTCCTGTTAAAATTGAAACAGTTCATGGGACTAGATTAATTACCACTAATAATCCTGACAGAGTACTGTCAAAACATCTTGTTTTGATTTATATGGAATATAGAATGCAAGTCAAACCGAATCACTGGTGCTTGAAACAACATACTTTGGAGTTTTAAATTTAATGTTCTCAATTCGTTTGGATGAGTTCTTAGCAAAAACCTTGGACTTTCTGACATTGAAAATTGTTTCCCAATTGATTCTAGCTCGTAGTTTTCTTTCCTTTTTAGCTTATATTTTAACCAAATAAATCTAAGGCATATAAAAGAAAGCTTACTCTTAAAATGATGGTTATTGATGTTTGTAAAATCTCTATATGAATGTAATACTGGCTCTAGATTTAAAGCCTTAAAATGTATTGGGTATTTTAATTGATGCTGAGGATCAATATAATATGTTTATCATATTTGGGGAAAAAATCCATTCTTTTTTTGATTACATCTACTGAAACTTTTGGAGGCCCTACCTAGGAGTGTGCTATGCCTGAGATGCTGAGAAAGACTTCCATTCTGCTTACTGGGTACATCAGATTCTAAACCCATCATTTTTCCCTAGGAAAGATGCTGTGACAGACCTGCTGAAATGTGTTGCTGACTACTTTGTCAGGAAAATGTAACATGTCGTGGCACAGATCCAAGCAGAGCTGTATCTCCTGTCTTGCAAGAGGATTCATGGGATCTGAAAGCAAAACAAACAAGGTCTCCTTTTTTGTACAGTGCCATGTGTATTTCATTAAAAATAGGTACAGAGGAGTGGTGAAAATAATATTGGAAGAGGAGAGGAAGAGTGGTAAAATCTAATAAAGGATGGGAATGTGTATGTAATGTGCTATAAAATAAATCCAGACCTACATCCACAATCTCAGCGTCCAGGTCTTTTCAGGTGAATACTGGCAGTAAGATGTGCAGGTGTGTCTGGGCAACACTGGCTTGAAAATCAGGCTTTTAAAAGTTTGGCTGAAGTGAAGTGCTGATGGGTGCTGGTTCGGGCTCCCTTTGCTGGTTTAGAAATTTCCTCTCCTGTTGGACTCGTGATAACTACTTCCCTGGCTTGAGTAGCTGTGTCCAGTGCCAACTTCAGTAAAGACCTGGCAGTGTAATACGGGGGTCTGCCTGTCAGAATCTCCTACGTTTAACAATAAAAGGTATTTCACGTTTTGCAGCAGTGCATGTGCTATACAGACATGAACAAATACTGGATTTCTAAACAGAAAGTGAAAAAGCAAATGGTTTTGCTCATTCAGTTGAGCTGAAGTCCATGGAGGAACATTCCTTATTCCCCGGGCTGAGGATGAGGCATTTTGTGATGATTTGCCTTAGGCTTCTGTACAAAACCTGCAGAACACCTGGTTATTACCTTTTTTTTTTTTTTAAATCTCCATGAGAAATTAGAATTATTTATAGCAGCATTTAATTGTAACTATAAACAAGATTTATTCAGCAGCTTTACAGCCCTTTGCCTTTTTCAGATTTGCTTTATATGTGTCTGTAAATATCTGTTTCTGTGAACTGTGAAGCTCAGTGCTTCAAGAATTCTCATAAGGGCAGCTAAAGAAGCCAAGCTAACGGCTGCACAAATACATTTAAAATATCACTGTGAATCATACAGGAGATCTGCAAGCATGACAGGGCATATAATTTATTTGCCTGGTGCCTAGCATGTAGGCGAATGCATCCAAACTTGCTTTCCTGCTGGCATTAAATGGATGAAAAAGCCCCCACCAACTTCTCTGTGTCTAAGGCTGTTAAATACAACATTTTGTCCAAATTTCAGCTCAAGTAATTGAAAGGAGATTTTCCTCCCTCATTTTTTTTCCGTACTATTTTAAGGAAGGATAATATTTGTATATAAATACTTGCTCTTAGAGGACTTGGGGAGGTTGCCAAAGTCTGTTTTCCTCTCTTATTTGGTAAAAAAATAGAACCCTACATATGATGAGCTTTTATCTTTCCTCCCATTTTTAGTGTGTCCTTAAGCCTGAAGTGATTTTCTAGTCCAAGAACTAGGACTCAGCAAATGAAGCCGGTGGGAGACGCAATCAGACGAGGAAAAGGAAGCAGTTTTTCGCACAGCAGGTGACAGATGTGTAGCTGTTGCCAGAGAAAGCTGTGGATCCAGAAGGTTTTTTATATGGACTCAGGAGGAGATTTCACTCAGAAAATGCCCTGAACTGAAAATACTTAAAGGCTGGAAAAAGAAGTTGGGGTTTTTTTGTTTTTTAAGTCATGTACTTGCTTTATGTGGTTCTTTTCCCTGGGTGCCCCCATACTGCTCCTTCTGCAGATGGGTTAGGGAGCGAGGCAGCCCCTTGGTCTGAGCCTGCACAGCTCCTCTGCTGCTCTTCCTGGACTTCACGCTGTTAGAGTTTCCATGGCTTTTATGGGAACAGAATAACACCCCAGAGGTAGCTGCGTGTCAGCATCTGCTGATGTAATCCCTTTGAGATGAAAGGAGCTCTGCAAGTAAATATAAAGTCATGTTCTAACGTAGTACTTTTGGTGACACGGTGAAATGATTTACAGACCAATAAACGTGAATAACTCTGTTAGCAGTTTTCTTGCAGCTATCCACACTTCAAGCGAGTAAATGTTGTTCTCTATAGCTCACAAAATTCCCACTGAAATAGTAATTGAAACTGATATGACCTTTACCTGGAAATCTCTGTGTAGGCAAGCAAAGGTTGCCCCTGCCAGTGGAAACCACACAGATCATAACAGACTGAAAAAGGGGCATGTATCATGGTGTGGGTGGGTGGGTAGGCAGGAGGGTTGCTTGTTTTTATCAGATGTGTCTCTTAAAGACTGGTCATGAAGGATGATCAAATCCTGCTCTCTTCAAAGGAGCAGGTAGGATTTATGGCCTGTCATTGGTGCTTCCCTGCCATGGAAGGATGCGCCCTGAGTAGATATTGGGATCTACAGTGTTAATCACTAGCTAAAAGGCTGAATATTATGCATTAAAACAAAAAGCAGAATAGAGATGTGTTTAAAACAGTGCATAGAAGCAGTATGAGTGTTGGAAGAGAAGCTCAAAAAGGAAATAAAATAATACTCTTCTGGAGACTGATGCACAGGGAACATCTCACTTAATCCATCACAGGAGAGCTCTAACAACAGGACCACAAAACAGCAAAAAGGTGAATTGTCTTGCTTAAATGCCAAGAGGAAATTAGTATAAAGTTTCCCCATCTGTTGCACTGGGATTGGAGTTCTTCAAAATGCTTCTCTTGCTTAGTGGGCAGGAAAATGCCAGGAAACATCTAATACTAACAAGTCTGCTACACCAAACTGCTCTTAGCCTAGACTTATGCACATTATTTTTAACAGTGCTCTTATCTATGTTTTTATTTAACACTTTAATTCTTGTTGGGACAAAACATCTCGGCTGTGGGATTGGATTCTGCTGCCCTCCACACTGTAAGAACAGCCACACAAAAAGATTTCTGTAACATCCATGGTCTGGAGAGAGGGACAGAAACTAAGAATTGCAGAGCCATATGGGCACAGGCTGCGTGCTTGTGTGTCCTGAGGGCTTCATGGGAATAGAAAAAAAATACCTGCCTTTATTTCTTCTGTCAGGGTCAGCCCTTTTATCAGAGACCAGCAAATTAATGATCTGCTGAGTCTTGACCCATATGTCTTTCATATCTCATCTCTGATACAAGGATGCAGAAAGCTTGACCCAACAATGTGATGTGCTCTTTGGCGCTTGCCACAGCTGCTGCAGGAGAGGTAACTTCTACAGGAGGGCAGTGGGGTGTTGGTGTGTTGTTACAGAATCTCTGCCAGCAATTAGCTCATATGCCTCTCTCAGGAATAATAAGAAACAAAAAACTGCGGGGGCAATAGGATTGTGGGTCAAGAAATCCTGCCTTCTTTAGTAAATGAGGACATTTTCCTACTTACTATCAGGCTGACTAAATGCAAAAGGCTAATTTTTGGAAGGCCACCCAGTCATGTAAAGTTTCCTGATTTGGTTTTTATATTTCAACACTAATTTTTCTTTAGTAAGGGTTCATTTGCTGTTTTCAAACAGCACCTATACTTTAAAAGTATCAGTGATTTGAGCAACTGACTTGAAAAATACTATAACATTTATCAAAGTCATGATATATTAGTGTTGCAATTGGGGCATTCAGTAATGGCTTGGAAGAAATCGAGTGCATCCTATGTTATTAGTTGTAATAGCCTAGTGTTTCAGCATTAAAAAAAAATAAATCTAATTTCCAAACCGTCTTTACATGCATCACCAGCCCGTCCTCTTTTAATGTTGTTATTGATTTTGTACCTAGAGACTTGATTGTTTTTTCCTTAAGATTCAAGGGCTTGTTATTCAAAACTGGTTTAGAGTTTAAAATGTTGGGCAGACTTCATTGCATCCATCAGCAGAGAGAGCTGAGACTTCTTTAAAAGGATACACCAAAAATTGTGCTTTTTAAATTGAGTTATGTAGACGTGTAAGTATGTTCTCACAGACATCACTGTCTTGATGTCATCCAATGAATCCTAATGTAAAATTTAGGTTCAGTTCTCAGCCCCCTTAGAGCAAAGCTCTAATTCTCACGTTTTAAACACTACCTAGACCTGGCAGCTGAGAGCACTGCACTGTGAGCAGACAGGGGAGACTGGGAAGGCTCTTCCATCTGATGGGGAAGCAGCAAAGCGTGTGGATCATGACAGAAAGATGTAATAAAATGTGACATTTCCATAATGGCAAAGGAGGGAGGTAGCCAGGACCAGTGTGCCCCAAGAACACCTGTGGACGTGGGCACAGCTGAGAGCAGAGGGACTGGCTCCTGTCAGCCACCCTTGCTTCTGTGCCGGCAGCAGCGTGCCTTTGTGTCTCAGTGCTGAGCTCAAACAGCTACCCCTATAGCATGGGGATCCATTCTCCTCTCAGTTCTGCAAGCTGAAACAAGCACTTAGCCATGTCCAGGGTTAGAGCAATACTCTGCTGTGTTCTGTCAGTGCCAGAGCAGTCTTTCTGTTTACCAGTGGATTGTTCGTTGCTATTCATCATTGCTGAAATTTAACTCGTTTTCTCCATTGTGTGTGCTACTTCATTTGCATTAAGCATTGCAGAGAACCATGGAAATGACCTTTTTTAATTGAAAAGGAACCATTTGCTAGTCAAGTTCAATAAACCTAAGCTAGCAAAAACATCTGCTCTGATTTGATAGTAATGAGAACTTTACAAATTCAACAGTAAAGTTATCCCAGTGCTTTTTTCCTTGCTTATAAAACACATGAATTTAGGCACTTGCTATTGGAGAGAAGCATGAGGAGCTGAAGCTTATCTGCTCATGCTTAAACTAGGGCATCAAAACATTGACAACAATTTCTGAGCTACAGCTGGTGTCAGCAGACAGGTGATTGAAACAGGGTTCAGTGCCACAGTAAGTAGAGCTGGAGGCCTGGCTCCCCACGGGGATCAATGTGGTTCTGGTGTGTGATCTAGGGTGCTTCCTAAACCAGGATCAAAAGAGATAAAATGCTCAAATGTTATTGATCTTGATTAAGCAAATAACAATTTGTGTTGCAGCCCTAATTTCCATGTTTTCTAGACAAATGGCAATAGGCAGCAGCTGAGTACCTGCCCCTCGGTCTCCTCCTGCAGTCACCCAGGTGTTCAGCTCAGGGCTGTCCTGCAGTCCTGCTCTTAGAGCTGCCCCTCCTTTGGTATGCTCCTTGAATTAACCACAGCTGAACCAGTCAAGGCCAACACTACTTCTTGGGAAATGCCTGACTGAGTCTTTCCTTAGATGAAGAAAATACGAATCTGCTCTGTAAGTAAACTTTTATTTGAGCTTGAATTATGGGATGGAGCTTTGCTGTTTGGGTCATGGCCCAGACACAGTCACTTTGTATCACTGGTCAGATTAGCCTGAGCACTTAACAAGCAAAATTTCCATAGCAGGGAAATGTTTATGGGAAATTATGGAAAGGAAACTTTTACAAGAAAATAGAGCTAGGTAACCCTTTTATCCTGTGTTGATATCCACAAGAGGGATATTGGCTGTAGGGATGAGTGGCTTGTGTGTAAAAACTCAAACTTTCAGAACAACTGGACTGTTTATCTGTATCCTACTTCAGAAATTGTGTGTAGTCTCTTGGGGAACACAAACTCAAGAAATATTGTCCTATACCATTCTCTGGAAAAGTATTTTAGCAGCAAAAATTGTTGGAGAAAACAGATGATTTTGCCAGACAAGGTGTTTCTGTACTCTGGATAGGTTTTTGCAGACTTATTACTTATGCCTTTTAGGAAATTATTTATCTAAACCTTCTATCTTGGCTTAATTACATGATACAAACTCAATGAAGAGAAGCTGTGAAATAAACTTTTCACTTCACTTCTGTATTTTTATCAAAGGCTGGAGTTGGTAAACAAATGCAGGCATCTTTCAAGCATTTTCTACTCCTGGTTATCTAATAGATTTTAATTAACTGAGGTGGAAAAACACTGCTAAGAGGGAGGTACTTCAGGCCATGAAGATATGTCCTTATAACATGTGGTGTTAGTAGAGATGTAAGAATTGTCTGGAGCTTATATTGGAGATTTGGTCCTTTCTCCCCTGTATGTTTTAGTATTTTCTATTTGTTGAAGCTGAACAAAATATAGAAAAACACTAGCTGTTGACCATAGCAATGTTGCTGTTTATGAATCAGTGGTATATTCTTGTGCTGTGAGCTCATGCAGCAAAAAGGCTGCCTGTAGTGAGGTCTGCAAGAGCTGAATTTGTGCTTAAGGGCTCTTGTAAGTTGGTGGGAATGCGGATGCAATTACAAAAACGTGGTTGTGCTGCACACAGATGCTCTGGTGTGGAGATCCGGTGTGAGAAGCCAGTATAACAAACAGCTTTTTTTTTTCCTAATATTGTGTGGAAGCACTGGAAAAGCAGCCCTGACCAGGAGGGTGGAAGGACATGAATGCACTCTATAGCATGGTGCTTTCATCCCTGAGGCAGGAGAGAATATTGAGGAAAAGCTGACATATCTTGATTTTAAAAAAAATGTACCTTCTTTTTTTTTCTCTCCAGTTATGAATATATGCAACACTTCAATTTGTTTTCACAATTGCTTATCAGACAAGCATCTGTCTTTTAAGACATTCTCATTTTCTAGCTGTGGACGTTATCAGGTGGCACTTTACAGAGCCTGGTAGCTCTGAAAATTTCCTTGGAGGCTGCCAAATTCAGGACACAACCTTCTGCTACCTGCCCAACAGTGTGAGTGTGGGAGGATCAGGAAGAATTTGTCCTCACTGCAGCTGGTGGTGCAGAAAGACTGGAGGTGGCTGCTGCCTTGGGCAGGCTGCTGGCTGAATAGAGAGGATAGATGCAGAACAAGAAGGTGCAGGGGAATGTACAGCCAGCTGATGAGAAATAGGCCCATATAAACATGATGGTTTTGCTGAAGCTTTCTGATTTCTCCTTCTAAAAATCCAAGTTCATTAGTTATTTCTGCAGCTCTCAGAGCCACATTTAAGCATTAGAGGTTGACTCTGTTGGAGCTTAATCTAATATTACTAACTAAAGTCATTTGGGATATAAATGTAAAATAGGTTGTCAGGGTTTTTTAGATTGTAAAATCTTTGGCTTTGATGAGTCAAAAATATACTTTTGTAATATTAATCCCATCTCAAAGAATATGAAATTATACACTGAGGTCAGATATCAGTACTTTAGTGAAACTTCCATCTTGTATTCTGTAAACATCAGTGGTGTTTTTCTTTGAATAGAGCTGCAACTTCAATGTGCTTACAGTAATTTGCTTTTGAGTCTTTTTATGCCAAGTAGGGTAATTGAAATCCCTCCTTCTTTAGTCTGAAAATATTTTCATTAAAACAAATATTTGTTCTGTTGACATTTTTGTTATCTATCACAGACGTGTTCAGAGGTACTATTTGATAAGCATCGCCAATTACAATCTTTATCTTACAATCTACTGTCCTTAATAAACATAAGTAGTGTTATCTGTGTTGCTGTTTAGGAGATATTATTTCCTCCATGTGAGAGGAGAAATTTTTTTTCAAATTCGGATGTGGTTGGAGTGAGAATGTGAGCATGGAGTGATGTGGGGCACTACAGGTTGTTTTGATGCATATAATCCTTGTCTCTGACTTCCCCTTTCTTTTTTGTCTAGTTGCCTTATGCTTTGCGTAACTGTCACTTAGATTCTGACCTGTTTCTCAGGCTTTTTACAATGGTCTAAGTCGTTGTAGAAGGTAAGAAATCATACAAATCACATCTTACAGTTTACAGTCATTTTCTGCATAAAGTTTGTGTGAACTCCTCAGTCAACAGGAAGGAGAATGCTCTGCCAAACCCACAGGGAAGCCACTTTAGCCAAAGTACTTGTGTACATGCACAGAGGAAGCCAAACATACATATAGGAGGAAAACAAATTTTGTCCCTGGTAGAAGCAACAGATTAAATGTTTTTGTTGGCAAATGGGACTTAGGGTGGCCATGTATGTACTTCTTAACTACCTCTGAAGGACCTTGGGACCTTTAATGTCTGGAAAGAAATGGAAAGGTGCAATACATAAAATGTTAATGATAAAAGGGGAGCAGGTGGTTTTTCTCTCTTGGTAATTCATAATTAATGTTTTCAAGGCTGTAGAAGGTAGGGGTTTTGCTTGTTTTTTTCTCTCTCACAACTTGGGGAATTTTAGAGCACAGTAAACAATGGGTTTTCCATTCCAGTGAACAAGCTGGTTTGGGCTCTCAAGCTGTAGCTTTAAGCCCATTAGATTGAATCCTGCTGGAGTGATGGATGCTGCAGCCACCGTTCAGTGTTGGCAGTCTGGTGTGTCTCCATGCTTAATTAGTCAGTGAAATCAGCTTGAAAGGCAGCAGTTGCCTTGACAGAAGCAGCGAGAGAGGTTAGTCGTCGTGTTGGGTTTTTTATGCAGTAAATGTTTGGCTTACAGGGGATGACAGTTGGCTGGAGCCTGAAGCAAAGGAGGTGGAAGAAAGAGTAAGCATTTGGCCAAGAGGTGTGGGAAATGCCGTGCAGTAAAGAGCAAACAGGATTTGGTTCTGTTGGCACAAGCCTACCAGCCATAGGGCAGTATTTCAAGAGCATACAGGAGCTGGGTGAACTGAACTCTGGCCCTGCTTTCTGAGCAGCTGAGTGCCCGCCTTCCCTCAGCATACAGATAGCACTGAAATTACATAAGAAAACAATGATTTTAAATATTCTCAGTACAGCTCCCAGGCCAGACACCAGCTGGAACTGTTGATTGGGATACACGGGGAAGAGTTTCAAATCATGTGTCATTTAAAGAAGGCCATGTCCCTGCCCACCTACTTCTTGGTTCTTTTCCAGGAAAGACAGGTCTGTCCCAGTCTCTGTAGGCTGAATATCAGCTCTGATGACAAGAAGCTAAGGGAACAGTTTGCTCTCATTGCATATAAGGCAAAATGTTTTGGGCTGCATTAGAAGGAACATACTCAAGTAGACCAGGGGATGTGTTTATTCCCACCTACTTGGCGCTGGTGAGAAGGCATCCAGAGAACTGGATCCAGTTCTGAAGGAGGTGATTCCTCACTAGCTGCCACTGGCTGTGGCTGCAGGCTCTCTGCTTTTACACACTTTGCAGGGGACATTGTTGCTTGCACTGGGCTGGCAGAGCATGAGATAGCTTTGCAGGTTATGTAAAGGGCTCTGTTTCCTGGCTAGCTATTGTTTTTCGACCTTCATTCCTTACCTGTCTCTCTTTCAAGTGTTCCGTAGAGACTCCCAGCTAGCTCCCCAGGGCTTAAGCTCAAATGGTGCAAACTGTTGCCCTTTTGTTTTAAAGGAAAAATAAACAACAAACCAACAGACTCCCTGGGCCCAGTCCCTATGTGTCTTCTTGCTGTTAGATACTATGGGGCAGGAGGCACATCTGCAGCATAAGCATGGAAATAGATACAACAAACACTAATTAAAGCAGCTCTTCCAATGATGTCTCTCTAAATCGTACTCTCTGTTAACTGACTCTGTTATTATACTTTCTCTGTAGCATCTCCTCAAATAGAGGACTTCCTTCTGCCTATGTTTTTCAAGAAGAATGGTTCTGTTGTTGATTGGCATATATTAAATTAGTAACAGTTTTTGTACATGTTCTAATAAAGTCCACTAAGGTGCCTGGAGTTTATAAGCCCACCAGACAGGGAGAAACATTTGGGAAGCAGCAAATGGGAGGGAAGGCAAATACTGTTTCCTAAGTGAAAGGACTTAAGGGATGTTTACAAGGAGAGTGGGAGAAGCAATGAGTGATGTCTGGTTAGTAATGCTCATCTCCTTGCATCCTCTATGCAGGAGAAATGCCTGCTACCCGTGTCTGAACATTGCTCCTTTTCTGTCATTCCCTGTTGTCCTAGATGTGCATCCTGTTGAATGTGAAAATACCATATCCAATGGGTTGTTTTGTTGTTGCTGTATTTTGGTTTTTGCTGTCTTGTTTGTTTTGGTTTTTGTTTGTTTGTAGCTTAGTGACATTTAAGCTGTTTAAACTGGGTTTAAACTTTGTGAGTCTGATTTGGTAGCAGCAAGAATCAACCCAAGAGTATAAAGTTAAGAAACCAGGAAACTCTGGAGTTATTTTGATTTTTGGTGAAGTTCAGGTCTAATTGTAGTGGTTCAGGTGATATAATTACCTCCAGTACCATGACCAGATTCATAGTGGAACATCTAGGAAGTAGTAGAGTGCCTATAGATTAAATGACTGCTCAGCATTGGGATGTTTTCCCTCCCACAAATACTTTTGTCTCTTATTTTCAATGGGCTTATGCTGATGAGGAGCACTCTGTCTTCATTGACCTCACGAGGAGTTTGGGGTGCTTAGTGGCTGTTGGACTCTCCAACCCTGACATAGTATCTTCATGCACCAGAGCATGACTCCTTTGTACAGTGGTTTTGGAGCAGTCAGTAACTTACACTGCAGTTTGGTTTGAGAAGCTTTGGAAACTGAGAAATACATACGCTGAAGTCCAGGTCTGTCCTCATCCAAATGAGAAAGGCAGTTGCTTTCAGCTTCATGTGTAGCTCAAGGGCCAGTGCAGTCTACCTAAGAACTATCCCCCAACTCTGATCCCTTAAACCACATAAACAATAGGTGAGATGAATCCAGGTTGTAGTTAATAATCCTGAAGCAGCCCTTGATCCTTACCTTGCCTAACTTTCTGAACCAACCTGTTGTGTCTATTGACCTACCTTTTGCATCTTCCTACTGCTACTATAAAAATATTGACTGTTTGAAGTTGGGATTACTGCTTTCCCTCTGTTTTTCCCCTAGCCCAACACAGTGGCGACATCACCCAAGTGAAGCTTGCCTGTGTGCTGTTGTGAGTGGCTTTGAACAGACAAGTCAGTTATGACAGCACTAACAAAGCTTCTGTCTTTTGGGTTCTTTGTCTTGATCCTACCAAGTATTTTATTGGGTCCTTAAGCTAAGTATTGCTGACATAGTGCTAGTCCCAAGCCTCCTTTTCCAACAGGATTTTGTCACATTGCAAGTGTGCTTCAGCTGATTGTTTTCTTCAAACAGTTCAGTCATGTTATCAAGAGGAGTGTGCTGAAACCTTAAGCAAAAACTTCTTTAGTTAAAGCAAGCTCCTAAATCTATTCAGGACTTGAGGGCAATTTTACTAATTTGTACTAGAAAAACTCAAGTGAAGGCAGAAAGCCCAAAACCTTATACCAGAAAGCACATGAATAACACCACATACGTCTAAGCACCTGAAAGTCTGTGTAGTATAGCATGCTGGTTTAAAACAAGGGAGATGGCCTGTGGCAATGCTAGACTTGAGCTAAGAAAAGCTGTGAAACTGTCACAGGAACAAAAGATGATCCTTGAACATGTGCCTTGTAAGGGCAACTGGAAATGACAGCTATAAAACATACTGTTCAGAGGCAGCTTGAGTAATTTGTTTGCTTCTATACAAAAGATGGCCTTCTCTGGGGTATGGAGGTTAACACAGGGAGTTCAGTGAATCAACAAGACAGCCTCGAACAGCAAAAATATACAGAGGAGCTGAGGGGGACACAATTCCTTCAGAGGATATTTGATAGAGTGAGACCTTGTACAGGGCACAGGAACAACCTGTGGGCACACCAGCTTTACAATCAGACCTTGGGAACACCAAAATTGTACATTTCCAGCATTAGAGTTCTAGCTGAATCAGCTCCTAGTGAAAACCAGTCTGTATCTCATATGCCCAAAACTAGCTGTGTAATGGTCAGTGCTTACAGGAGAAGCTGCCTAAAAGTAAGACTTTGAACTAAACCCAGCCCTTTCGTATCTCTTCTGCACAAATTTGACTCAGTCACATTTTTTGTACATGGATGTTAGAGCCCACAGCCTGTCAGTGTTGTCACTCTTTGTCAGTACAAACCTTTTAAGCACAAATAAAAACCTTCACTGTAAAGAGCTCATCTTCTCTGAAAAACTCTTCAGGCCTGGCTTGCCTGTGGCTTGGAGGGGTTTGCAGGACAGTTCTCTACTCCCCCAGATCTAATACTAATCTTTTCCTCAGTATCCAACAATTTTTGCAACCTTGTCTTTCTAGTTGAAGTTCACTTTTATTACTGTAAGGTGCAAGACTTGATAATGGCAGCTAAGAACCTTTCTCAGGGGTGTGCAGAACTTTCTAGTGGGCAGCTATACCTTGATGCGCTCGAAGATAAAGAAATTCTACTTTGTTGCCTTCCATATGAAGGAGGCTGGTTCAGCAGCACCGGCTGCCAGGCCAGGCTCCAAAAGGGGGGAAACGTCGCCATCTCGAGGTGACTGCTCCAAACGGGGACCGAGGTAATGCGAGTGTCGGCTGCAACTAATTAAATAGCTCAGCTTCTGCTTCAGAAGCTCTGATGGAACACAAAAATAAAGGTACCGCCATAGAGAAAACTCATTTTTTCTTTAGCTGTAGCCTTTTCTTCTAAAGAAAGGAACGCTGAGTAGCATTTGTCAGGCTGTCAAAATCCTGTTAGAATAGTAAGTGTTCTCTTGTTAAATCAAAGGAAAAAAGTCCAAAGGATATTTTAAACATTTCTTAATTTTAAGACAGCCTAACTACCACTTGCATGCCTTCATATAAAAATTCTGCACTCATTTTTACAGGTATAACACCACAGTAAATTCAAGTTCTTAGTAATTGTTAACATGTCATTTTGTGTGTTTTGACTGTACAAGTTGATTCCCTTTTGAGAATTGTAACTGTGTGCAAATTCTACCATACCAAGAGCCAAACGCAAAAAATCCTCATTAAAATTCTGCTTTTTATCACTCTGACACTGATCTATTTTATATATATACACACACATATATATATATGGATTGTTTCCTAAAGGTCTAAACTGAGTGGGCAGAAGAAGGTAATCTGAAATATATGCTTATTCCTAACTCTTAAGGTTGTAATATTAAATAGTCCAAGATCTAGGTGGACAAATTGAAAACAAATGTTGAATTTTAGCCCCTAAAATGCTCATAATTTTAGCACAGTGTTTGTGGTGTTGAAGTCCAACAGAATTTCACAATACTTCAAAGGTAAGCTTTTAGTGCTTGCTTCCAGATGAAACTAAATGATCATCTGGGAGCAATTTTACAACTCTCTCTTACATTCTTGACCTGGTCACTGGCTTTCTGATTAACTTCAAACCTGTTGCTGAGTGCCTGTGTTCTGGCTGCTTTTTCCATAAAAGAAGTGATTGAAATGCATAAATGAGATGAGATCCATTGTTCGTGCTGGATACTCTCAGAAAATGGCTTTGCTGTGTAGATACCATTGTTATAACGGCAATTGGCAGGAGGTTGAGAACAGTCGGGGAAGGCAGGCAGGGTGTATTAGCATCTCTGTGCTGGTTCTTGGAGACACTTCATGGCAGGTCTCTGCTGTGCTAGTGGGTGCTGCTCAGGTTGGTCACATCATGGTATCATCTTACTTTGAGAGGGATTCTGTGTTTCTGCAGTTATGGTTGTGTGCATACTTTGTATTAGGCTTACAGTTTTCTTTTTTAGGGACTAAGCTACAAAAACGGTATCTCAGCTTTGAGACAGTCTATGGGAAAGAATTTGTGGAAATACACTGTACTGGATTTTACAATAGAACACATTTTGTCCTTCCCTATAGTCTGCATCCTGCAGACATGTACATGTTAATAACAGTGATTTTATTTTATTTTTTTAATGGGCAATGCATTTCTTCAATATCCCATTTATTAACTCCCTTTCCATTTTAAAAACAAACAAAGAGTGCTCAAAATATAAGCTTCAGGAGCCCTTGTTTCTAAAGATTAAGAGTTGTTTCAGGTCAGGGTAGAGGTCTGACTAGGCCACTAATTTTTCTGACAGCAGCCAGTAGAGAAGATGCAAAGGGAACTGTGAGAAGCAGCCAAGAATGTTTCAGCACTCATTTTTCCAGATTACCAAGTCTAATATTAAAAGAGCAACATAGATATATTCATGTATTTATCTATATTCATATGCCCAAGACACTGTTGTTGGGTTAAAGAAATAACTAATCTGTGCCAAGAATCAACGGTTTTTACTGGATGGAGGCATTAGCACAAAAAGCTACTATTGGATGTGCTAGTGAGGGGTAGAAAAGACACATTCTCATTACTGGGACCATTGCGAGCCAAGGAGAGGAGGTGATAACCCTTTAAAATGGGTCAAGCCTAACATGAGAGGCAAACCATTTCCCTGATGCTCTTCCTCTGCCTCTGGTCCTGTGCTAGCCCTGGCTGCTGGAATGTACTGAACGGCAGGTGACCATAAATGTGAATATCTGTCTTCCAAAAGAGTGATGCTGGCTGGGCTGTGGCATGGGGTGTCTCTGGGGTGCACTGGAAGTTGCCCATGGTCGATGGTGGAGCTCTTGGTATTTCAAAGCATATGATATGAGTGCCTGGAAACAGAATGGAGCCACCTTTGAATTATCACTAGGCCTTTTGAGCTTGTCCCCTCAGATAGGACAAAGACTCTGTGACTATTTGTCTTAGGAGATAAACAGCTAAGATTAGAGCCATGTCTGTGCAAATGGGACTCAGTTTTCCCTCTTACTCCTAGAAATGAGTGAAGTAGAACTGGCTTGTGAGAATGAAATAACAAATATCTTGTCTTTTGTAAGAACATAAACTAAGTGGATCAAACCCTTTGGTTACTCTGATGGTTTTGCTTTCTTCCCTGTCAGGGGAAATTTTGAGCCCATAGCTGTTCTTGTACTGTGCCCTCCAGATAACAAGTACTGTTATTTAGGGCTGAACTGCAGTACTGGCAGGTTTGGGAATTTACACGTCAGCAGTAAGGATTCTTCAAAAACACGAGTTTAAAAGTTAGTTTAGATTATTTTGTTCCAAGACTTTTGAACATTTAAGAGGTCATGGTTTTCAAACCTTCCTCTGTAAATCTGGCAGCAGAATGCCTTTGTAGGAAAATGGCTCTTCTAACCAGAAGCTTTTCTTTTTTTAAGAAGTTTAAGTATCCTGAGAATCTGGATAGAGATGTTGTCCATGCTTCTGACTTTTATGAGCTTCCCCTTTACCCATTAAAGGAAATGATGCGTACTCCTCATATATCACACCAACTCTTCTCTAGTTAAAGCTGATTCTGCTCTTAGGTGTTTTTCTATGTTCTTGGTTCCCTTGGTCAATGCAAAGACTGAGATCTGCACTGAGGATCAGAGGTTAGGCTTAAGCCTGGGGTCTGTTTCAGAATTTCCTGTTGCTTTGGTCACATCCTTTAAATGCTTTGTCTGGGCTCAGCAGGGAACAATGATGTACTAATGGTGCCCCGAGCAAAACTTCATTAATGTATAAGGAGGTTTTTCTCTATTATGGTAGCAGAAGGCATGTTGGTACCTCAGCTGCTTGTGCCCTCCTCTGACACTCCTGTCCCTGGCTTCTGGTAAACCAGGTAGTGCTAAGATCTGCCTTCATATTTGAAAAGACTTATAGTGTGGGGGTGTTTTCCTCCTGAAGAAAGATAGATGGAAATACAGCTTGTTCATAGAAGTGAGCAAATGGCCCCATGAGAGCATGGGCTGTGCAAAAGAGGTAGGAGGGGAGGAAGAGAGCCAAGTGTGCACTGCTATTGATACTCATTCCAAGCCACTGGGTTTGCATTTTTTTTTCTTTTCCTTGCCAAACTATAGATCAAAGTATAGGTCTGAATGTGCATGTTAGGGAAAAGCACTCAGATAACTTCTACTTAATTGTGTTAAGGCCCGTTATTGCATTAAGGCATAATTGTCGATTTCATTAGAGTTAATTGTTGCAATTTTAATGTCACTATCAAAGTGAAGTATCCTAGCTGTAAGAAGCAGCACATCATCTTCTATTGTGTTATGTCCCACGTGCTACTACATGCCTGAGATCGAGCCTTGGCCGTCTTTCTGAAAGATGGATTAGATTTTCACAAGAAACGATTGGGTTTGTCGCAGTAATAACTGGGTGATACTCTGAATCTCTTTAGGCAGGAGGTCAGAATGGCTCTCCAGGGTCAATGTGTCTGATTGTGGTAAAGCTTAGATACCTGTGGTTCCTACTGCATTTTTTTTAAGGGAAGCGGCTTAGCTAAACTAATGTGGCATTAAGCAGTTAGGCAAACAGCTCCCAAATCTTTTAATGGATATTGAATTGCCTTGGTGTTCCCAGAGGATGCGTTGGGGCTGCTTTGCTCTTGGGTAGTACCTCATGTGAGCAGGAGATAGACTCTCCAAAGTGTGTCTTACAGCAAAAGCTGTCTCTGGCTTGTAGAGTGGAATATGCAGTGGTTTGCTGCTTTGGATCAGTGTGGGTTTTTGAATGGTTAAAAAACTCCAAACATGTTAGAAACAAATGTATATGTAATTTAGGCAGGTCTGTTTATTAGATTATATAATAGTGTGATTAATCTTTTAGTGTTGTTATCTCTCCATAAAAGACAGAATAACCTAGATGCTACCTTTTGTTAAAGTTTAGTGTACTACTACTTCAGCTTCTTTGCTGGGAGGGGAAAAGATGCTCAGTATGACCTGTGAGGGACTTAAAATTATATAGCAAAGCTACTCTTGGGGAAAGCTGTGATAAGACATTACTTAAGGCTAAAATAAACTGCTTTATCTCAATAAAGGCCAGGATTTGATCTTCTAATGGCTTTTTCGTGTCCATTTCCTTTCCAACTAGGCAGAGGAGCAATAGAGAGCAACTGGAAAATCCTTTCCTGAGTTGAAGGAATTAGCAGATGTTACTGGGAAGATGGTAACTCGTTTTGAGTCCGACTTTTTTTTTTTTTCCTCTTCTCTTCCTTGTTGACTGCTTCGGGCACTGCTAAGGTGCTGGCGCTTCGGCGAGGTCCCCGTAAGGGTGCCAGTGGGAGCGGGCGGGGAGCGCGCTGCCGGTTCAGAGCTCCCGTGTAGGCTGTAACGGCGCCGGGAGCTCTCCTGCACTGCCCCGTTCCTCTGGGAACCTCGGGGTTCACTTACAGGCTGTAATCGAGTGTCTCTTTAACGGGCCCGTGGATGGCGCTGACTTGCCAACGTCTGCGGCCGCCGAGGGGGCGCTCCGGGGCTGTCACACACGGGAGGCACGGCTGCGGGGCTCGGCGCTGGCCTGGCGGGATGACGGTGGGTCCCTGCCGCCGCCGGCAGCAACGTCTCGCTGGCCCGTCCCCTGCCTTGCCGGCGGCCGGTAACGGCCGTGTCCGGAGAGGAGCGTTGCCGTGGGCCTCGCCGTGCTGACCCGGAGCTCCCCGTGGGGCAGCCGCGGGCAAAGCGTGAGGTGCGGGTTCCTGCAGCCCCGGCCAACAGGTCTGTACTGCAAAGCCACGGTGGGCGCTTAAGGGAGGGTTGCGAGAGAGAAACAGCGTCACCAAACCTGGGGAGTGAAGGCTTGTCTTTGGCAGCCCAGAAGTCTTTAGTTACCTGGGTTGCTTTGGTTCTGGTTTATCATTGCTTACATCAGTGGATAACAGAGTAAAACATTGCTGCCAAGGCAGTCTTTCTTTGAAATAACCAAAGACAAGAGCTGAAAGTAA
Source organism: Brachypteracias leptosomus (assembly GCA_013401335.1). Lineage (NCBI taxonomy): Eukaryota > Metazoa > Chordata > Aves > Coraciiformes > Brachypteraciidae > Brachypteracias > Brachypteracias leptosomus. Next base: position 375,703 of record VYZX01016219.1, read on the forward strand.
GGAAAGAAATACGATATTGCCAACAAAACGCAGCTCCTGTGAGGCGGGATACCACGGGCTGACTAGCAAGCCTTGCAGATCCTGGGGGCCTGGGAACCTGCTGCATTGCTTGCTTCAAATGAAACCACGCGCCAAACCAAAGGATTTCATGTCTCTTTTGTTAAAAGGCTGAATTAAGACAGCACCGTTTGGCAGAGGCAGGGAGGTGGCCTTTCAGATGGATTCCTGGCTTGTAGCCAGTCAAACTCCTGAGGTCTGTGTACAACCCCAGGCTTCAGCACAGCGAAGCGGAAAGGTTGTGCCTCGAGCCCTGATGGGTTATCTCAGGTCAGTGTCTCCTCTTGGGAAGTTGGGAAGCCTGTAAATGCCTTCTAGATCAGTAAGCAGCAGTGGAGTAACAGATCAGCTCTGTAACTGGCAGCAATTGTCATCATCCCAACCAGCCCGGACCTACCCCGCAGTACACTTTGCACCACCTATTTGCATTCTGTGGTTTTCTTCAGTTAGGGCATCACTCATTGCTGAGACCAGTGTGCCAGCAGCTACATGATGCCTGGGGATGCCAGCACAAGAAGGAAAATGACATTTTGAGAAGGATGTAATTTCTTTTTCAACACTGCAAAACATCCACCCATCTGTCACAAACGCATGTCTTCTTTCCCGGCACTGCAGCATCTCCATGTCAGTCACACAGTACAGCTCAGCACGGGAATTTATCAAGTTTAATGTAATCAATCATATACCAGCTCACGTTACATATGAGTGCCAGAACCACCTTCCATTGCCATCAGGTTTGGGCTTTTATTTTAAGCTTGTCCTAGAGAAAAGGGCTGGAGAAGACACATGTGGGGAGATAGCACTGAAGTGTCTCTGGAAGACCAGGCTGGCTTGCAGAAAAGCTGAGTGTCTGTATCCTGAAGGAAATCTGCTCTCTGATTGCAGAATCAGAGGTGGAACACTTAAAGCCACACAGAGTTGATTGCTCCCTGCAGCCTCCTACTGCTCCTTTCTGTTTGTAACTCAGGCCAGTACATTTTGTCTGTATTAGAAGGTGCTGATCCCTTGCAGGAGAAGAGGCCACGTGAGTTGCTGGATGAGCTGTCAGGCTAATAGCAAACCAAATAGTATTCGTGCTGTTGATTGTGGAAATCAAGTTCAGCATAGTACAACACTAGTTTCAGCCAACATCTTGGGGTATGATCTACGTTTTCGGTGTCACTCTGCCATTTAGAAACAGTACTTTGAAAAGCATTGAATTAACCATTGCTGAAGTATGCTCTGTGACTGTAATGAAGTGTCAGTTGCACAGTAATTAATAACATGATGCAAAGTTCTTGTTGTGTGAAAATACAGTATCAGGTGTGCCTATATGACCAGAAGTACTTTCAGGTCACATTGACTTGAAATTTTGGATCATTAAGCTGTCAGCAACTCTCAACAACTATAGGAAGAAGAAAACTTTGATTAGTAGCCTTGGAAACTGCAGATGTGCTTATGAGGAACTCTGATTTGGCTCTATGAACAGGAGCTGGGTCTAAATTTTAGGTTTGTTTTTAAGTGTTTATTTACTCATTACTGTGATATTGATCTTTTATAAAACTCAGAGAAGTCCAAATCACGTTACAGCATCAAGTCATGGTAGAAAATGAATGTTAGAGCCTCATTAAACACGGAGTGTGAAACAACAAATTCAAGAGAAAAGAATCTAATGTAGAAAATTACACGTTTTGTGTATAGATTGCTATTTATAAAGTTACCCAGAGCAATTCCATTGTCATGCTAATGAAGAATAACTTTATAAAAAAAGGTATAAAGGATACATGGTGCACACACACTCTTACTATAAAGAAGATCAGATAATTTACTGTTCTGTCTGTGGGTTATTGAATTTTCTCAGATGTTTCTACCAATGTCTTTCACACAACCTCTTGTTGCCACTTTCATAAATACCTCATTCTTTGAGGCAAGAATTGCATTCCCTTTATTGGGCATTTATATGTGTGTCTTGGGTATCAATGTGTCACTGCTGAGTTAGAAATCAGCCATAAAAATACTGGAGAAAATTAATTCTCCTCGTGTCTCCCTCAGTCACCTTGAAGGACAACTTCTAGAAGCGAGATAGCATTTGTCATTCTAAGAGTGCTGCTATTTTGTTGGTGAGATAAGATGAAAACTGGGATTAGTAAAGCACGCATGTGGCTTATCAGGCAGTTCAGTGGATGTATTTTAGGTTTGGAAGACTATGAAAGATGGGACCTGAAAGGGAACTTTCATGCTTAAGCCTTTGCAAACTTGAAATTTTTTGAAAGTATTTGTATTTATCTGTAAAAAAAGGCACCTGGACTTCTTCTGACTACTCCTTGAGAAGAGATGAAACTGAAATACCACCCCTTAGTGGAGAAGGGATTGTCACAGGGAACACTTTTTCAGTCACTGGTGGGGAAAAATGCTTTGAATTTAATAACAGTTATCAACTGTTTGTGATGTAAAGCCTGATTGTGCCATAAATTGTCATCTTAAAAAAAACATCAACACAAAACCCACCCCCAAAACCCCTGATTGTTTTATCTTCAGTATTGTAATCAGCATAGCTGAGTTATGGCCAGAATGTGAAAACAGAGTACTCAGTTTGCTACTTCTTGTGTAGTAATAGGACTGTTAGCAAACTGTCAATCAAATACTGTTTCAAAGAAGAGTGTGATGACAGCTTTTCTGCAATGGAAACTCTATTATCCATCACCTGAATATGCTACCTAATGCAACACCCTTCCACTGTCTTGAATCCTTTTATGTGTCTTGCCTGGTTTTAGCTGCTTTGAAAATGTTTTACTTTTGGCTAAATCATTACAAAAAATGTCTAGTCTCTCTGCTAGCAAAGCATACTTAGTTTTAAACTGGAGAATAGGATGCAGCGCTCGTACTGCCTGAGAATATCTTTAAAGATGCAGCAAATGCTTCATGTCAGGTTATTGAGTGCACCTCTTAATGAGCTGTCTGAGTGAGAAACAGAAAGATTGATTGTGGGGGTTGAAGTTAGGAAAGTACTGTCAGGAGAAAAGTGGTTTGTGGGGTGGGATGATTGGTTATCTAGAACTGTTACAGGGGTCCAGAGTGGAAATACATAGAAAATGCTGATTGTTATAAAAGCCAACAGCAAAGCAGGGAGGAGGCTGGTGCAGGCAAAGGCCATGGTAAAAGAATGTACCACTGGGTGAGTTCCTGTGCCCTCGTCCCTGAGTCTGTGATCCAGGCGGGAGCAGACGCACAGCAGGGCAGTGGGGACACTGGATCATCTGGCCTTTCTCAACTATTACCCGTTTGATTTTTCCCTCTGGACTGGTGGTAGTGCCTTTCCTGCCCTCTCTTAGGCTAGATGAAGATGGACTATCATGGCTGCTGCAGTGGCAAGTTTCAGGAATTTGGGTTTAAGTCTTTTTATAACATTCTCAGACAGGGGCTGGTGCTGTGCTGAGAGGGCATGTGTTAGCAAGCAGGATCTCTGCAATGTGGTGTGCAAGGGCCATCCTAAAATGTTACACTAGCAAACGTTTAGACCTCAGGCCAGGGCCAAAGGACAGTCCACAGAAGAATGTGGTGGATCTTCACTTCTGGGGAAGGCAAGGGAGAAGCCAGTCTCTCATCTCGCTGTCCTGCATTGTCCCCAAAGGACCAAACGATTTCAGTATTCTGAAGCTGTGATACAGGAGGAAATGGCCCTCTATTCATCACCCAGACAGAATTAATGCAGAGCTATGGATAAATAGTTGTTACAAATAAACCCGATGCCTGATGTCTGGTCCCATTTGATAAAATAGGCTTGCAGTTCTAGGATTTAAAGACTTCTGAAGGCTGGTCACACAGACTTCCTCTGATTTCCCCTTCCAGTTGGTCTGGAAGTAAAATGCAAATCAGCTTTCGAACAAACTGTGTGGTTTAGTTCCCTCATGTTTATCCAAGTCCACTTAAAGAGTGTTCTTGAATAGAAATAAGTTTTTTATTTGGATTTGGAGGAAGGATGGACTTCTTTTGAGAACTTTAATTTACTCCTGATTATGCAACTTGCTAGCTACTCCAAATGCTAAATGTACAACTTAATTCAATAATGACATCTCTCAAGTAAGTGCTGAAGGAATGTTTTAAAAGTCCTAACCTGCTTTTCTAATTTAACAATGAACAATCTGCGACTAAAGGTTAAAATAAATTCATCTGAAGCTTCAAATGGGATGGAACCAGTGAGGGTAGGTGAGACAAGCGGGCTGTCATAGACAGAAAGACCCCTACAAGTAAAAAAGTGTGTGAAAAGGGATTCAGCCAGGCTAGAAAGAGGGAAGGTGTATCATGGGAATAAAGAGCTTTACGTGTTGATTCAGAAAGCAATGTGTGAGGAGGAAGGCAGCTTTCCACAGACGGTCTGGAACTGGAAGAACTGTGCCAGAGAGATAAGCAAGTTGCAAGGATCAAGTTGAGTGGGTGTATTAAGAAGTATTAGTAAAGAAGATGATTTGGCTAATGTCAGTTCAAATGTGGTGATAAAAGTTAATGGGAAGAATAATCTGATCAGGAAAGAGAAAGGAGGAGAATGAGATAAAATTTATAGAGCCCTATTTCTGTTCAAGTTCAAATTGTGTTACTGAATCTGTTACCCATTTTGTATAAACTGCAAAACAGTGGAAATTAATGATTCTTTTGATTGTTTATTTTTGTTACCAGTAGCTTGAAAAGATATTAGAAGTTAGAAAATACAGGTAAAACTGTTTATTCAATCTCATCTGGATTCCAAAGATGTATTCCCATTCAGTTTCTGTACATCTCTCCAAAGTTGTCTCTATCTTTTCAAGTGTGTTAAAAATTTGTTTTCTGTAAATAACTGTCATTGGTTCTGGTGACAGCTCTCAGCATTTTCTCAAACACGGCTTTAACTAAGTAATCCCAAAGCAATCTTAAATATAAACACACCAGGTGGGAATGCTTCTATTCAAAGAAATGAGGTAAATGCATGAGCTTCCTAAGAAATACCACTGCAGGTTCTTTTAAATCCTCTTCTGGAAAAGTCTCATTTGAATTTCTGCTCCTGCTGCCTGTATGTTTGCTTAAGCTAATTATTTGCCGTTCACCATACAAGCAGTTGTGCTGGCACAAGGGAATGGCGCCAGGAAGGCAGAACTGCATGGCCTGGGTGTGAATGTCTGACTGCTCGTGTTGAGCCTCGGTGCCCAGTGTCCACCTCTGCCCGGCTCCCCCGTGTGCCACGGGCCCTGCTGCTGCTGTGCTCCTCCATCCAGCCCTGCTCTGCATGGGCAAGCTTCCGAGGGCCAGCCATGGCCCGGGGGTTTGTGCCCACATCCTTTGCCCTTGCTCATCAGGCTGAGGGGCCAGAGGTGGTGGAGAAGGCAAAGCTGCCCTCTGATGGGGTCAGGATGTCTCCACAGCATCTGAGGTTTCAGATGGCACCAAGGCCACCAGAGCTTTTAGTGTACTGCTACGGTGTTTTCTCACTTCTTACTGTACACATAATATACAGCTCGTAGTTCTGCTAATGCCAGCTAACTAATAGGTAAAGCAAGTTAAATTGCAAAGATAGTGGTGAATTCTGTGTCTGGCCACCCCACAGAGTTTTGCCCCAAGACAAGTTATTACATATGTGGGTAGAAACCAGCTGTAAACACCAGTCCAGGTGTAGATGCTGCAGTGACAGATGATGAAAATCTAAACATGTGATGTTTATGTTTAGATGATGAAAATCTAAACGTATTAACACTATAACTTAGGTTTAAAAGCTGTAGTCACTGAATAGGACCATGTTAAGGGTTCCTTTAGTCCATTCTAACAATGAAGAAAATACAGAGATATTTGATTGGGCTGATCTGGAAATGCAAAGTGGTTAAAAGCTGTTAGTGAAATAGCTGAATTTTTGTATGCCATGTTGCAAGCTGGGTAGGCTACCAGCACTGAAATACTGGGAGGGAGAATCCTTATCTGGGACATTCTAATACAGTGCACTTGAGAAAACCAAGCTGTGTGGTTTCTGTAATTTTCTTCATCTAAGAATATAACATAAAGTGGTGCTGCACTGAAGATCAGAAAAAAATGTCTTTTTTTTTAAAACTTAATTTATACAACTCCAAATATAATGTAGCCCCTTAATATTTGGAAGGTAGGATAATAATATAAATTTGGCGTGAAAGTTATTATTTCTGGTTTTATGGTTTTTCTTCCTGTGGATTGCAGAAAAAGAAATGTGAAATACATACTAATTGGTTGTTTCTAGTTTTTATTTTTCAGTTTAATTCTTGCATGTAACTGAACAAGCTAGAATTCTCCTGCTGAAAACTGTAATTATGTAGAGAATTATATCATTTAGATTATTTTAAGAATATCCAAAATTACAGATCACTGTCAAATGAATTATAACCAAAGGATGTAGACACTTTCACTGTTGTAAATTGGGAAAGTTAACATCCTGAAGGAATTTAATTACTTAATCCATGGAGAAATGTTTAAAAGAAAGTATGTGAGGAAAACCCCAGAAGAGTTCTGATGAGACATAAATGAGAAGTAGTCATTGTTATAAACCAGTAATAGCCAGTAGCACTATGGAGAAATGAAAGTAAAATCAGTTATGAAAGCTCTTGTCTGGTTTTTCTAGATGTCTCGTGTTTTCTTTCTTTTAGTATGCTATTTCCAAAATTATCTAAGCCTTTAGAGTTGAAAGCCATACTTTGGTTGACACCCAGGTTTTTCAAAGTATTGTATGTTTATGAAAACATTCAGTATTATGTGGCCAGTGACACTTACTGTAAGATTGTCTAGATGAGGCTTTTGCCACTTTAAACTGCAAAAGCATGAGAACAGCTTGGCAAAGTGATTCCTGATTGATGTATTCATGTCAGCGTTTCACAAGTACTAAAATACAGCATTTACTTAGTTGCATGATGACGCCCAAGCTGAAAGATATCAATTTAACTACCACTGGTTTATTGGCTCTTGGATCATGCTTCTAGGTATGTTTTATAAATGCAAAATAGTTTTATCAGTCTGGTGCTTTTTTTTTTTATTTCACAGACACCAGCATATGGAAACTTATATGATTGTTTTCTTCAGCATGGTATATCATTGTGTGCATGAACATAGCCTGAAATACCAGACATCTGAATTTTGCAGTTGTCCTTGGCAAATGGAGAACACCACAGCCCAACGTTGGGTCTGAATCTGTGTCCTTAACGAGCAGCCCTGCTGTTCAGTTGTGACTGCACAGGCCACTTGGGCCAGCTGTGTAGTTACCTGGTCCAATATGACTTGGAAATGTAGGGTGAGGCTTTGTGTGTGTTTGCTTGCTCCAGAACCTCTGAATATTCCTGATAAGGAGGTGCTTTTGCTAGAGAAAGCAGAGCCCTGAGCAGCAGTTGTGTAGCATGGAGGTTGGGCATGTAATGCAAGGGAGCTCCTGTTTGCTGCTTTTCCAGAAGCCTCAAGATTTGAAGTACTGTGTTGATTTCATTCAGGCACTAGAAATGCTTTGCCTGGCATTGGGCCTGCTTTTCTTCTGCTGTGCCACCTGATGGTGCTTCATCAGGCAAAGGGCTGAGCTGAAAGGATGTGAACGATGTGCAATTAAAACATGCCACAGAAGTATTTATTCATTGGGCTTAAGTGAAGACAGATTTAAAAAGAAACATCAACCAAGAGCTGGTGTGCCTTTCCATCTGAGGGAAAGGGCAGCATCGTGGTCACCCAAACAGTCTGGATTTCAAACTCCAGGGTTCAGCTGAGCAAATCACATGTTTAAAGGCTTTGAAAAAATGTATGATAGAACAAACTCTTCTGGGTGTTCCTTATTTAGCACTAATTAGGCTACCTTGTCCTGCAAGGAAATTAGACTAAGTGTTGCTGGGAACAGAGAAAAGTATTTTTATTTCAGTTTTTGTCTGGAGGGACAGTTTCTGCATGGCACCCTTCTGTAACATTGATCTTGTCGCGTATATTATTTTTATCATGCGTGTATCGTTTTGATTTACTAATTGGATTACTGTAGCTCTAGAAGGTAATCAGGCCACTTGATTATTCACTTTTTATAGCTGCAGCAGAGCTAGGGAAGAGGAAACAAAACCCGCAAGCAATCCTTAAATCCTCTGTGCAATACACTTTATCTTTTGCTCCCATTCCTCTTTGCAGCCTGGCAGTGATAAATGGGAAGCCCAGGAATTAATGAAACTGGATATTTTTGAAAGATTGTTAGTCTCTAAACCACCCATCTGGGTTGCTTAGTGTGGCAAAAATAGAAAATACTAAGCTTAAACTAGGCAGATTTTAAAACTGGCATCTTTGTACAGGCCAATGAAAAACATTAGAGTGTATGCAAAGGAGAAACATTTGCTGACATATCTGTAAAAAACTGTTTCAAGCATTAATACTCTATTAACAATGCCGAAGACTTTGTAAATACACATTTGTAGTAATTCACTCCATAATGAGGTGACCCATTTTAAAAATATGAAATCAATAACGTTGTTTTTTTTGGCTTAGGGAAAGAATTGAAAGCATTTGGGTTTTTGTTTTGGGTAAGGTTTCTTTTTTTTTTTTTGGGGGGGGTGGGGTGGTGGTGGTGTTTTTTTCTTTTTACAAATGACAGTGAGGTAGGATAAATTCTCCACTTTGCTTCACTATGTCTTATTCTGAGAAGTTAAGGGCATGAATTTGCCCTCAAGCTTATTTATTTTTCACAGCTGTCTTTCACTATTTTCCAGGGTGACTGAAATGTTCATGATAAAGTCTTTTTTTCTTAATCAGATTTTCAGAGACAGAGATCAGAAATAGATCCTAGTATTTTTCAACTCAAACATTTTTTTCTTTTGTTGTGAGGGGGTGAAAACATAATTTGGTGTTGCTTTATGGAGGGTAAGTGAGCATCTCGGAGTGATGAGCCAAAAGAGTCTTTTCTTCCAGCACAATGAACGTGCTGGATGCTGTGTTCGTACCTGCCCACTGCTCTCGGGGCATGTCCACGGGGGGAGCCTGGCTGTGCACGGGAGTGGAATGCTGGCTGTGCACAGTCAGTGGGAGTTTGACATGGTCAATAGCATGCTTTGAGGTCCCTCAGGAATTTCAAAACACATTTCTTCACCTGAGTGACCAGTGGGAAATGGTCACAAGGGGTCTGTGCAGGGTCTGCCTGGGATGCACTGAGCCCCCTGCTCCATGGCCAGCAGTGCCCACAGCTGGGGAGCAGGAGTCTCACACCAGCAGAAGGCAGATGCTCTGCTGCTCACGTACACTGTATGGATCACAGATGCTGTGCAGCTCCTCCAGCCACCAGTGATTTGCCCCTTGGGCACTTCTGAACCAGAGGCAGCAGTTTTGTGATACAGTGGATTTTCCTGCCATCTCTATAACCAGTTTTTGAACATGTATAAGCTTTAGGCAGTCAGAGTATCCCAAGGCAAGCGATGCTACCAGTTAGCTGCTTCTAATGGCAGGGACAAAAAATGCATCCTTCTCCAGTCGTCTTGTCCACAGCAATCACAGTTAGTAAATCTTGTTCCTATTCCAGCCTCAGCAAAGGATCCAGACATCCCATGGGGGGGAGAGGGAGGCTCAGCCAGCCTGCACAAGATGCCCAGCACTCTGTAAACAATTGCTGGTTGATTTTGTTCTCCTTTCAGTGTTTCCTAGTCTGCCATGTCCTTTTGGAGATGGGAGGACTAGGACTGTGCACAGCATTTGAAACATGGGTGCAGCACGTATTGAACTGCTGAGGTAAAGGTGTTTGCATTTTGTGTTCTATTTTTATCCTTTTAATTTCAAACCATCTATTGGCTCCTGCCTCCACAAACTTTCTTTGAAACTTCACTAACTTATGATCATAAAAGTCTAGTTGTTAGTGTAAGTAATAGAGTATTTCTTAAAAGTGAATTTCCACTGGGGCTCACATTGGTGTCCTGAACAGGTTGTTCTGGCACTGGAGAGACTGCTGCATCTTATTTTGTGTGCACATGAGGTTTGTTTTCTGTGTCAAATCGATCTAAAAGCATGGCTATGAACCTATTTATTTCTGAAACCATTTAGTCCATAAAATTTGTGTTCCTATGCTTGATTTACATGAAGTAACTGTTTTTAAGCAAAAACAATTACATATTTTTCTAATGCTGATGCAAGCAGTAGAAACTCAGAATGAGTTTTTCATGAGAAATGAGCAGACCAGGAGTGAAATCCTTGGCTCTGCAGTAAGCAGTAATATTGCCATCGGTTCCAGGGGTGCACTCCCTGTGAGCTGCTGGGTAGTTTCAAAATAGTGCATAGGTTGCAGAACATTGTGATCATCTTCAAATGCTACTTCTGAACAAAGAAACGAGCCATAGTTTGACTAAATACCCAGGTTTATCTTTAGTCTCCATAGGCCTATAGTGAGCATACTGATGGAACCAAGCACAGCAAGGTGTGTCTGTCTGCCCCAGCACAGTCACCACGCTGCTGCCTTCCTCCCTGAGCTCAGTGCCCCTCAGCATCGTCAGCCTGAGTCAAACTAACTGCAAATGACAGGGGGATATTTAGTTAGGGCAATTCTTGGCATATTATTAATTTACATGTTCTACTACTTAAGGATTTGCTCTTCAGTGGAAAGCAAACTCATTAGAACACTAAGGGAAGATTTTGTATTCTCTCTTGAAACATGCTGAGCATTTTGAATAAAAAGTAATTATAGTTGTTATAGTCAGCAGAACAATGTGAAGTAGTTTCACTTAGAGTGATATGCAAGCACTTGTCAGCTTGCCATTCACAGGAACCTTTTAAAATGCCACAGTAGTTACTTTCTACATGTGTAAATATTAAGTCACTGGAACACAATTAAAACAATGATATTCAGGGAAAGATATTCTTGCATTGGTATTTTGACCACACAATCCATGGCAGCAAATCTGTGTTTCTAGAGAAGTACTAAAATAATATTCCATGCAAGTTAGATTTCTTGCTTAAATTAACATTAAAAAAAAAAAAAAAAATCCCACACCAGCCTTGGTATATTGTACTGTTCATAGTATTCAACAATAATCCACTTTAAAAAATGTAAGTAAAGGAGAAAAGAAATTCTTATGGTAATGCATCAATTACAGCCATTGCCACAACGTGTAGGAAAAGCTGCATTCTGCTCCAGGGATTTGGGGGTTCTCTATTTGCAGGACTTTACTGTCTTGCAGAGGATCTCTGCACCACACTGACAGCACTGGGAAGCTCCAGGGGACTGAGCTGTTCTGAATGTGATGTGCTAAATCATTACCTCGGTTCTACAGTACTTAAGTAGCCAAATCACATACCTGGTATTGCTGAACCCCATTTTAGGAAGTCAGATATTTGTACATGACAATATCCATCTGGTCCTTGCCAAAAGCATATTCAATGGGAGGCCAAATTTTGAATCCTTGTTACCTCTGTGTAAATCTGGCAATAGTTTATGGATTTCAGTAGGCTTCCTGGTGAGACTTTTTTTTTTCTTGTAGAACAAGGCAGAATTTGGGTTATGTTCTCATTTCTAAGACCAGTGCTCCTGCAGACTTCTGCACTGCTCCATGCTGGCTGCAATAAAGGCATCGCACAACTCTGATCACTGTGTCCCAAGAGCAGAAGTGCTCCTTGACATTTGAGCTCCAGCTCATGGGGGTTTTCTGCTTTTCTCCTCTCCAGTTTCTGTAGGCTGACTATGAACATTAGACTGCTGTGTTACAAACACAGAGTAGTTACTAAAACATCAATAAGTTACTTAATTTAGAAAAAATGTATGTATTTTTTTCATTGGTGACTTTGGGGGAGAGGATAAACTGCATGATGAAGACCCCAGAGCTGAGAGCATCGGTCCCTTGTCAAATTTGGTATGTAAGGAAAGCTGCTCTGCTCCTTTTCTGTGAAACATGCTTGAGGTATTTGAGGATTTGCCAAAACCCGCTACCTTTGGATGTACTTCTCAGCTGCATGACATCATACATAGTCTTCATCCCAGTGAGAAAGGGAAAAACATAGTTCAGACATCCAGACAACTTTGAGCAGGCTGTCAAGGCATTGCTGCCAGCAAAGGTTAAACCAACTCTATGTCCAGAAGGAATATATCCTGAAAAGAGCTTGCAACTGAACTCCCTTCAGTGGCTAGCATTATTATTGTGGGTAGTACAATGTTGTTTTTATCTGGAATGATGGTCAAACTTACTGGTATTTATCTGTGTACAGATGTGAGAGTACTTTCTGAGGGACAGTGGAGTCCTTGAGTCACTGCAGGTAGCTGGGATAGGATTTCCTGTGGGCATTAGAAGTTATTTTTAAAATCATATAAACACCAACAAATGTTGAATGCAGGAATAAGATTCTTTGTGAAAATGTGTTGGAAAATTGAAGATTGTCTTCACACTAGAGAGCCTGCAGCAAATTAACTGACAAGCTGTTACTTGAGAGTCTGATGCAAGGGGCTATGTTCAAAAATACTAATCGTGATATTAGGGACCTAATGTTTCACACAAAAAGCTCAAGGAGCTTTGCTATTGGCTGTTTGAGATTTATGCTTTTATGAGATTTATACTTTTATGGTTTTTCTCTCATTTCTGAGCCACTTTACAGTTTTTGATAATTTTCACAAAATTGCCTGAAACCCAGCTTTAATGATTTAAACTTAAACTAAAGCTTAGTTTTAGTTTGTGCCTTTTTGGTTTCTACAGAAACGGTGGGATTGATGGGAAAGGATATGAGAACTCACTGACAAAAGATATTTGCTGTGCAAGCAAGAAAAAATATATTAAAGAACAAAGCAAGGTCAGCTTCTCGCAAGGTCAGCAAGGTTCTCTTTGAGGGATTTGTTTGACAATGACATAAAGAGCAAATAGTTGTAAGGAATACTGAAAGCTAAGTGTAGATGGTAGGTACAGCACAGCAATTTCTTACATCAAGACTGAAACTTGCAGTGGTTTTATCTTGGGTGAAGGTGTTCTGGTCCATTGAATTTTTTTCTTGGGTTCACTGGGACAGTATCTTTGTGTGCAAAACCTGGTTGTGTTACACAAAGCAGCAGGTGTGGCTGGGCATTGGGAACAATCAACTGCACAAAACCAAGGAAGATCTCAATTTTTAAACCACATTTTAAATTAAAAGAGACAGCTGTATCAGGGCAACAGTACAGCAAGTACTGGTTCTGAAAAGTATGAGAGACTCCAGCATTTTAATGTTTTTTTTTTATTTTATTTTTTTTAATGGACAGTCCCCCAGGCATGGTCTATGACTGCATTTAGGGACAGGAAACTTATCCTCCCACCTACTACACACTCACTGATAGATTTATGCTGTGACATACTCCTGGTCATAGTAATTGCTGTGAAAAATATGTTGTATTTAATGCATTGCTTTCTCGTGTCTCAGGGCCAGAATATAATAAAATTTAAGATTTTAAAAGAATATGGCTTAGTATCTAGCCCACAGGCAGCCCCTCAAGGTTTAGCTTCATCAGAGGCTTTCAGCAGCTGGAACATCAGGCAGGAATGAAGCTGGAGCAGAATATAAGCAAATGGGGAGTGTCTGAAATACTCAGGGTGTAGCTGAGAAAATAGTGTCAATGATGGAGTCTGTGGCATTGCCATCTCCATTCACCCCACCCTTCATGCTTTTTGTTACTGTGTCTCCAGCTTGGGACATGGTCAAGCTTTTAATAATTTTTTAAAAAATTCCAAGTTTATTACTACTTCATTTGAATTATTCATTTAAATAAAATGTTGCATTTGGTTTTCTTTACATTATTTTTATGCATGGTAATTCTTTTGTCTCTAGCCTGTGGAAAGTTGTGTTACCCCTACAAACCTGTCTGAAACTGGTGTTAGCTCTGTAGGACTGTGACAAGTAAATTTGTAAGATCATGAATAAAGAAGAAATAATCTGGTTTTGAAAATGGCCTTCCATGCTGTATCTTTGCCACCAGGCTCCTCTTCCACTTGGTCTGAAGTGGTAACACTGTAATTTGGCCAGAATATAGCTGGTGAACTGATTACCTGTCCCAGCTGTGGATGCAAGGCACAGCATTGCAGGGGGCTCTTGGGTTGCTGAACTGCAGCAGCAGCTTATGAAGGGGACACAGGTTCTTCCCCCTGAGCTTTTATGGATGTTCCTCTCTGTAACGCATGTAGCATTGCTCCTCCTGCCTATTTACAGCTTCTCTTAACGTGTTACACAAAGCACTGAGCATCACATCAAGAGCGGAACAGACCTGGTCCTGAATGAACAAAATAGGCAAAATAAGGATTAAAAACTTGCTCAAGGTCAGTGTCAGCCAGTGTCTGAGCCAAGAGAAGAATCCAGGTGTCCTGACGCAGACTGTGGTGCCTTTCCACTAGGCTGTGACTCTGCTCTGTTGTGCAGCTAATGCAGTATAGAGGATAAAAAAAAAAAGGGGGAGGGGGAAATAGATGACATGTCATCTGGATTGTGAGCCACCTCCTTCTCAGCATTAAATGATAGCAAAATCCTATAAAAACACAGTAAGACAGTTGCCCTGATATATATTTGTGTTATGGATGGTACTTCGAAAATACATAATAGAAAAGGCCAACAGGATCATCTTGATGCTTATGTTAATTTTTCATGTTAAATGCATTTTTTAATGTTATAATTCAGTATGCATTTGTTGATCATGTTTTTGATACTTTCTTAAAGATGGAAGACTTGCAAGAATACCTGCTGTAGTCATACAGCTTTTACCACAATCTTACAATAGGGTCACACCACTATGACATTTCTACATGATATTCTAGAATATGAATAAGAACACAGACTTTCTTTTACGTCTCTAAAGAAAACAAAATTTAAACAAAAGAGATTTTATAGCAGCGGTGACATTTAGCCAGCATTTTCTAGGGCTATACTCCCCTCAGCCTGGCACTCTTTGGTTAGAGCAGAAATAGGATTTATGCTTTTCTTTTTATTGAAAGGACTTGTTTGGGATTAAGCAGACAAAGGTGTCTAAAATGATACTGTGGCAGCTGAGTCATCTGAGGATGTCTCTCTCTTTGATCACGTTTGCCACAAAGAGACAAGTGAGGCCACGTTGTAGGTGTCCCTTATAATTCTGAGGTTCAAAAATCTGTGTCCTGAAGTAGTCTATGACTCACCTGTATCTGCATCACTTGCCTTTGTGACCACAGGATTTTATTATTTTAATGTCCTTCCAACACAGCTGCCAGCAATTCTTCTTCAGAGTTTCTCATTTGTTCAAACTGCAGCTGTCTGATCCTCGCTGAAGTCAGCAACTCTGCCTGTTTTGCTGTTACCCTGACAGATTGCCTTTAAGTTATCACCCTTTTTTTTTTTTTTCCCAGACCTTAATGGATATGCTACTTGTCTTTGTTTTTCTCTGAGCCTTGTACTTTGAGATTTACATTCTAGCTAAGTCAGAACAGTAAAGATCTTAAAGCTGTATTTTAGCATGGGAAAACTTTGTCTTCTATTGCTTCTAGGAAATTAATTTCCCTCACAAATGATGTATATTCTCTCTGCTTTCTGCCTTACACTCTTTTTTCCATCTTTTAGCATTAAGGATTGCTACATAATGTCCTGCTGAGTGCACATAAAGTTTAAATGTAAAAGTAGTGTTTTGTTCACACCCTAAGTATTTGACAGAGAGGAGTTTTAAAACTGCAGTCATTACATTTCATAATGGCAGTGTCAGCTGGAACAGCCCTTCAGGACAAGAGCATGGGGCAACCAGTACTGTTAGTTTAAGATGGGGCCACGAGAGTCAACTTTGACTTGGGTTTCCAAGACACAAAGTCCAAATGTGGCAATAGGTGTGGATGTTAGCCTGGGAATTTGGTGCATTTTGAAAGCATTTTGTTCTGAGAAAGATATGAGGTAATTTTAGAACATGTAGCTCTTCAGGAAAAACCAAGTACTTCTGTAGTGTTTTGGTTGATTGATTGGGTAACAGTCTGAGGCCTGGTTTAAAGAGGAATCTGAAATTTCTTACCTTAGGGCAGAAAGAATTCCGATTCAATGAATATTATCCTTTAATGTTCAGTAAATGAACAGATGATGGACACAGTCATTGTTGCCTTTTACGTTTTCACACCATGTAAGTGAATGCCAGCAGTGCCCACTGCCTTTCATGCTGCCTTTGTTTCCTGCATTCAGTGTTACTGGAGCTTGGAAGTGCCTCAGGCTCCTCAGTACCTAGACTGTGTTAGCATGAAAAGCATATGAATGCAGTAAAGCATTTGAATAAGCTTGAATTCCAGGTTTAAAACAGAAATGCTGAATGCCAAATTTGTCAGCCTTTGGGAAATTGAAGGGAAATTTCCTTTGCAGAGGTTGGCATCATCATATGAGTTTGACTAAAACAGTCAGTCTAATGGCTGCTAGATGCCATGTCCTGCAGAGGAGGAGGCTAGTTTACTCCTAATTAAAATTCTAGCTTTAATCTCAGTGAAGATGGGCCAGGACAATTTTTCCTATTTCCTTTCTGCCCTTTCTTGGTGTCTGTGCTACGTTCTGTTTCATGTTCTCTCACGGGGGCTGTTTGGGGGCAAAGCAGGCGGGTGGCAGTTGTGGGAGCCCAGACATGCGTTTTGTTTGTGACTGTTTCCAAGTGAGCAGAATTGTTTCTTGCTTCATAGTTCCACTGCAGGAGTCCTTCCACTCAATTTTTTTCTTCACAAGGAGGAGCAACAAACTGCTTGATGCACAACTGAAAATTATTTGCTTTGGTGGTGAAACCACACTCACTGAGAGCACCAGAGCTGAGAGACTGACCATACTTTGAACATATTACCTATTTCTTAGAGCTGTGAGTAACCTCCTGAGAGGTGACATATTTACAGAAGTAGCTCTCCATCTTTTTGCCACAAGCACAGACATGCTGAAAATAGAATCCCCAGAGATAAAAAGTGAGAGACAGTGATTGCAACTGCTCAGAGCCACCTCATGCCATACATGGAAAGTATAAAACCAAAACGTATGCTCAGCTGCTGGTACCAGCTGTTACACTCATTATAGTAATTGCTACCATTAGTGTGCTATTAATATTTCTCTTACAAATTTGTAAGAGAAATGAAATGAAAATGCAAAGTCTGCTCCATCTGCAACCATTTAGGTTTTTGGTGGGTCAAGTCACACAAACAACAATTTCTAGCAATGCTGTTGTCCTCTAAGGAAACAGTTCTTAAGAGAAGCTTCGTTGTTCTGTGTTACTTGTGAAATTTCCATTTTGCGCTGGAGGAGAAAGACAGCACATAAATTTGGGAGGGCACAGGTATAGGATCTGCTTGCCTATTGCAGCAAAAGTCTAACACCTTGCAACAAGCAGCAGGAAGCTTTCTGGGCATCTTCAGCCTTTGGTGTAGCTTTGTACAAGTTGGAACCCCCGGAGTTGACAGTGAATGCAGCCCTTTAGCAAAGGGGCTGTGCATGGTTGGGTCTGAATGGGTGGCTCAGCCTCTGG
Organism: Brachypteracias leptosomus; assembly: GCA_013401335.1. Taxonomy (NCBI): domain Eukaryota; kingdom Metazoa; phylum Chordata; class Aves; order Coraciiformes; family Brachypteraciidae; genus Brachypteracias; species Brachypteracias leptosomus. The sequence continues at coordinate 393,155 of VYZX01016219.1, forward strand.
ACTGAGGCAGCACACTAAACACCCTCAGACGCTGGCACTGGTGTCAGTCTGAGCCAATGGCATTCTGACAGTTGTGAAGTGCTCCTGTGTCAACTCCTTATCACCAATGTTTTCCTAGAACAGCTTTATTGTGGGCCAGGATTTGGCCCTATGATGTGGGTTTTTTTCTTTCCTGTTCCCTATTTTTCTTAATTTCTTTGGGGAAATTCTCATCTATGAAAGTGCTGTTGAGTCAGCATCTTTCAGCTCAAGAGTGCCAACACTGTTCACAAGTAGCTTGAAAAAATGTTTTAATTTCAATTTTCTTTTTCCACATTAACTATTAGAATGGACAATGCTGCTGATCTAAATGACATTTATTCATCTGAATGATGAATACTGTAGCTGAGAAAAGACTATCTAATTTATTTAGTTCATCTCACATGAAAATGCAAAGTACTGGAAAAAGTTGCTATATTGATGGTTTGTGGTCTGATCTGCTTCCAAATGATTAATCAAAAGTATATCGATGGTAAAAGTTTATTATTCAGTAGCACATTATTCAGATCAGCAAATAACTCAAGACCATATTAGTCCTGTTGTCTGCAATAGAATTAATGTGCTAGTGCTGCACACATGGCTGTAAGGTGCATTATTTCATGGTGAATGTGCACGTGGTCACTGCTGCATACTGAGTACTCCCACTGACATCAGCTGGACTTCCTATATGTCTGTTCAACACTACTGCTTGCTTTTGTATCACTTCAAGGCTCAGGAGATGCAGCCTAAAGTCTTAGCATTTGGGATTTTTTAAGTCTGATCATTTACGAGGAAAATACTTCTGGTGTTCCCTGTTGTAGAGAAAATGCGAAAACCAGAGTCTTAAAGCTAAAATCCAAGAGGCAGCTCAAAATAGCCTCAATTTGGGAGCAGTATGATTTTTTTTTTTTTTTAAAGCCAGTGCTGCAGCACTGGAGAAGTGTGACATGATTTCTGGATGCTTGGGGTCCTAAGTGCAGGTGCCATTTTCACAGGGCCTCCCAAGCTCCTCTGCCAAAGGTAACCAGTTCTGTGTGATAGAACACTCAGCCACCTGCAAGCCCAAAGCCTTAAAGCCTGTGGCTAAGCACAGCAGTGAGATGGCTTCTGCCTCAAGAGGCTGGAGGGCAGGCTAGATATTCTCTTGCTTCCCCACATGCCTTCGTGTAAGTGTGTGGGAAGTTGTAGGTCTGCCCCAAGGGACAGTTTCACTACATGCCCTCCAAATGCCTTGTCTGAATTCACAGAGCGGTGGGAGAAGGAGAGAAGCTCACTGTGTCTGAGAAGATGTGCTGCAGTTCTACTTCAAAGCATTAAGAAGCAGTTTGTGTTGTGTGGGGTTTTTTGGGGTTTTTTTGCTTCCTAAGCTGGTTGGTGCCCCCTTGAACAGTGGCTCCTTGCAAAAGCAGGTGCTGTGTTTCTTCCTGCACTGAGAGGTGTCCAGGAGGGCAGAGCTGCTGTCCTGCTGAAGCGTGTGAAAGCACCATTCTCCTGCTCTCTGCACACCCTTCTCCTCACTGCCTGGAGGGCAAAGGATAGGAAAGGTGGTGCTGGGAGTTACCTTCTTCATTATTCTGGATTTCCCCTTCATCCTCATCTAGTGTCAGCTTGTTCACCCTCCAGGCTCAGTGAGAGGGAGCTCATTTGCCCATCAGATTACCTGACTCTCACACAAATTTCACACATCCTCAGAAGCAGGAGATGGTTATACTCTCAAAGGAACTCTAGCCCAGGACCAGCAAAGACCTCACTATAAAGTTTGTCCCAGCCAAAAATCTATCACTTCAAGGAGAAGCAAAATATAAAATTTGATGGATTTGGAATGAATGAGCAGTTTATTCCTGAAGTGTCATAGAAAGCACTGATTGAAGCAGCAAGGTTTGAGGGAGACCCCAGTTAAGTTTTAGCAGCTCATCATTAATACTGCATCTGTCATGTTTTACGATGATTTACGTAGTATTACAGAAATAATGGACCAAGCTCTCAGCTGATGTAAATCTTCATCGCTCACTTCAAGTCAGCGAAGTTCTGCTAGTCCCTCTGGAAATCTGAAGTCTGTTTTATTGTTACATACAGTATTTTCTCTGCTTCCATGGGATTTGCAGTATATTTTTTGACTAACAGAAAATGTTGATACATCCATCTGAATGCAGAGTCTTCTCTGCAGATTAATAACATGAAGTTTATCTCACAAAAGGACAAGTACCTGACCTTGCATTGCTAATGCAATTAAAAACACTGAAGAGGTCTTGCTATGGTATTAGCTCTCAGCATTGCAGTTCTCCCAGCAAAAATGTAATTTCATGTTTATGCTGCCACAGCAAATTCAATTCTGTTAATTCCCAAGCTGCATCCCTTGCACGTGAGAATACCCAGCAATTTGTCTTTATGAGTTCTGCTTCCTACTAATATCTTTGCGCAGTGTCTTGTGATCCGAGAGACACTGAACCAATCTGTTCATTTGCAAAATGATGTTTGATGTGACCTCTGTTTCACTTCTATCGTTATCTTTTCATCCAACTTCTTCCCACAGTTTGCTGATCTGAGTTAGGAATGTGGAACTTGATTTTCAGGGTGCTCTGCTTCTGAAACATGAGGGGCCAGAGCCATGGCCAGAGAGCCAGCACTTGGTCTCCCTGGGGGCAGGAGCCTGCCTGGGCAGAGGGCCAGGGGAGGAAACTGCCTTCCTGGAGGGGTCTGGAGAAGGAAGGGTTATGGGTTGCTATGCTGGCTGGGCTATGGAAACTGAACTGTAGGATATCATTTGGACTGGGAGTAAAAGGGGGAAAAATTCAGTAATGTTCACAAATTTGTCCTAAAGGAGAGCACTGAGCATGTAATGGTGTGACCTGCCAGCCATTCTCTCACATAGATCACGCAGGTCTTAAATCCAAAGCCTCTGTGCTGGCAATCTTAGACAAGGAAATTGAAAAGCTTTGGGCTTGAAATCTGATTTAAATTTAAATCATAATTGATTTTTTTCCTCATTTTGATTTTTATGAACAGATGGACCATAGCTAGCAGTTGCCCTTGAGGAGTCTTTAAAAATGTAGCTCTATGAACTGTTTCCCTGAAGACTGATACAGCTGCTATTTCTTCAGCTATCTCTGAATCATCCTCAATTACTATATGTCTTTATAAAATAATTATAGGTTTTATCCAGGAACTAAGCCTGGGTCTGTATTTTCCATAATACACTTACGTAGGGTTGGTTCACAAAAGAGATGATTTTACCCAACCAAGTTTTCAATTATTTAGCTTTGAACTTTTATTCTCTTTTTCAATGTTTAGCTACCATGCAGCAGCTACATTCCCTTGGAACTGAAGTAGAAAAGATTTTGGCTGCTCTATCCATCTCTTTACACTTACTAATTTGTCTGCCAGAGTAAATCACACACAGAATGAACTTAGGGGAGTTATTAGTTCAGATGAAGCTATTCAGACTCAAACCAATAAATAAATGATGATCTTGCCCTGGAACATTTCTGCTTGTGCAAAAGTCAGTCTGCTCTTTCTCCTTTCCTGTGCGTGTATAATGGGGAATTACTTTGTAGAAAAAAAATCAGCTTTAAATGCAAGATGAGAATGGACTGAATGAAAATATGTATCATTAGCTGTGGATGACAGGGTGGTAACTGCATAGAATTGTTATCCGATGATGCAAATACAATTTACATGAGTTCATTTAGTCCATGCCCCTCTGTATCTTTGGATACAACCTTGACAGTGTCTTGGCCAATGACGGATATGTTGCAGTAAGAAGGGCAGGAGGTGAAACTACTGAGACAGCCACGGTCCAGGTGAGACTGCTCCTCGCACATTCAGGCTGGCAGGTCTCTTCCTTTGGGTACCCTAAGACATTTGGGGTGTGAAACATGTTGTAAAGGAAATTTTTTGTTCCCTTTTCCATTTTTGCTACCATTAAGGACACCTTTTACTTATGGCAGAGATTGGGCTAAAGTACCAATCTTTCTTCTGGAGAACTGTGAGGAATTGAGGAGCCATATACCTTCCATGTGCCTTTATATAATGGCACTGTAGGGGATTGTTCCTCTTTTAAGATGAGTTACCAAAATCATAGATTTTGTCAATAAAACAGATTTTCAATGCTATAGAAGTTATATCTCCATCTTTGTCATCTTTGTTTTCTGTGCTGTTTTGATGCCCGTAACCCCTAATTCATATGCACTGCTATGCAGGTTTGCATGCATTAATCCTTTGCCTGGGAGAATTTTCAGCATGTATGTCACTGAAATGAGGTATGGAAAGAGTCTAACCCCAGCTTGTCTTCAGTCCAATGTGCTCAGCCTCTGCTGCTGGAATTTTGTAAGGCTTTTAATAGAAGTTGCCACTTCCAACTGGATGTATTCTGGAGTAATCTCTGAACTCTGGTGTTCCCAATGCTGGTAGACTACCTAACAGTCAGCAGCCTGTCTGTTCTTTGGGGATATGACTAAAACCACTGTGTTCCCTTTGGTTTAATGAAGTTTCATTCTTCCACCTCAGAGCATACAGTCCGTTGTAAGTTGATTTAAATGATTCTCATTTAGGGCACAGAACTTTGGATTAGACCTCTGTGCTCTGTTTTCTTAAAGTTCTCTGCTGAAGATGCTTATTATGAGTCAGTGAGAGAAACTCCTCATGCCCAGGATATGGATGGGCTGATTAAGTAAGAAATATTCCTGTGATGGGGAACAGTATGTTTAGTACCTCAATACTGAGTGCTCAGTAGGCATTTCAGTGACCTGGCTTTCCTAAAAACCCTACAGATCTTAACTTACTTAAATTACGATGGCTCGCAAGTTCAGATTAGCGTAAACTGATTTAGATTTTTTTTCCGTGTTTGCTTTTTTTGGCAGAGCTCCTCATGCAGATAATGGCACTGCTAGGGCAGGCAAATACTTCTGACTGCCTTGTGTGCTTACGCTGTAAACATCACATAAGGAAAGAGACCTAAGGGTGAAGTGACTTGCTCAAAATCAGATAATCAGGCCCTGGACTGAGAATCTCATTCAGCTGAAATTCAATCTCATGTGCTCTGTGAAATTGCAGTTTCCTAGTTTGCTGCCTCTTTTGATGCTTTGCTTTGCTTCCCAGAGTTCTCTTGTTCTTCAGGGGCTACAGGTGTTCATAACACTACCTTTGTTCATGAATATTTTCTTTTAAATAAAGGGGTGATAGATTGCTTCAAGGATGCAGCTGATTACAAGACAGGAAATATAACTTGAGCATCTCTGGAAATAGAGGCGTGATGCTGAGAACCTGACATTTTTCAGGATAAATATATTTAATCAATTCTACTCTTGAGATTGCAATTGGGACAGAGCACATCTCCCTTTGTACCTGCTTAGAATTCATTTCATGTCAGTGGGGCATGAAAATAATTTATAGACAGTGACACAAATTATTGATGTGTAGGTGTTAAAAGAGCTCAGAGTCTTCATTTTATGTTTGGACAACGTGTGCTTGTTTCATGAAAGCAGGCAGGACTGCTCATACTACTTGATATTTTTTACAACTGCTATACTGAAGGAGGAAAGTAGACTTATCTCAGGGTAGGAACAATATGCACAAAAGCACTCTCTGTTTTACTGCTACCCTAAAGTCTCTCTGGTGGATAGTGAAGTTTTGTTAAGCAGAATGCCAATATGAAAACTTGAATTTTTTCCCAGTATTCTTTTCTGATTTACTGTTAAGTTAAAGGTTTCATTTTAAAGGAAATTATATTCACCAAATCTTCCAAACATTGGAATTAATGAACAATTTTCTCTAAATATCTGAGTTAGATTTAATTGCAAATAATTAAAAATTGTATCAAGGAAAGCTTGGCACTTACTGATATTAGGAGAGCACGGCATAATATGTCTTGAGGCTAGCTACTATAATCGTGTTTTCCTCCTCTCCTACCTTGATCATATTAGGCTGGCCATAGAATAAATGTGCATCAGTAATGCCACCAATTCCAACTGACTTCTGGAAATGTCTTTTTATTGCATGTTATTTCCTTCCAGACCATAATTTGCATCTAAGCCACAGATTGCTCTACAACATCTTATCTTATCTCATCTTAGCTACATTTAGGTCAGTTGAAGTGTCTGTGCACAGAGTAAAGGGAAACCCAAGAACTCTTCTGCTAGTATTGGACAGGTAGAGCAAGCAGCAGGGAAACACGAAACCTCCAAGAACAGAGCTCTGTGAGGCTGGAACTTTCAGTAGAAGTTAGCACAGCAATGTATTTTTCTACAGATTGAATTGTTTTTAAACGGTGATTTGAAGTCATATCTGCCATTTGGAAAAATATGCAGTATGTTTTGTATCAAGTGTTGCTTGTTCCCCTATGGCTGACATGTTTTGTGCAACAAAATTGATTGCTATCAGGCGGTAAGAAGTTGGAAATAGAAAAGAAGTATCAATATCCAGTATCTGCTTCTGTACCACATCAGATGTCACACACCTTTCTGTATTTCATCTGTGACTCGCTAATTGACCAACTTACTCCAATATCCTATTACAATATAGGGTAGTTTGGGAGACTTTTCATTGTTGTAGGATTGTTTGGTTTGCTTTGTTTTTCCAGCCTGCTGATGGATGGAATTTTTGTGCCTATTTTCTCTGACTGTATTTAGTTTATTACCTTCAACTCTGTCTTCTAGACCTGAGCCTCCTGTTCCCTTGGTTTATTTCTTTTTCCATTCTGTCTTGTTCTCTGCTTTTCCACATCAATTTGCCCCTTAGTGAACTTTTTTCAAGGCTTTCTGGATTGGCAGTGTTTGCTCTGTTTCTCCTTGACTTAATTTCCTTTACTGAGTCTTGGTTTTGCTTTGACATTTCTGTATACAGGAAGGGTCTTGTTATTAATGGGCTTTGCTTGAGAATTAAACTGGAAAACACACCGAGAGGCACAGAAGGGAATTTCTCTAGGTCTCTGGGTCCATGTGTCTCAACACATCTCTCTCATACTACAGTACAATGCAGCACTGGCCATAAACAGGCTGTGACATTGCCACCTTCCTCATGCGAGGGGAGATGGTGTGGAGAAGGATCAATAAAGAGCACTGCCAGAATGAGGGAGCTGCTCAGAGTGCCTGAGGAAGAGGCAGCACCTTTGGCAGCGAGGGGTCTCAAGGGTGTTGTTAGGGTTAGGGCTCATGAGAGGGAGCAGTCACACAGCAGGTGTAGCAGCAAAAAGTCTGAGAAAAATATCCAGTGTGCACAACTGCTTCATTATGGCTGCTGGAGGTATAACGTGTATGTATGTTATACCTGTAGAGAACATATCTAAACATACTAGTGCTCTCTGGGAAAAGGGCCATCAGGGGGTTTGGGACAGACTTTTAGTAAATGCAGAAAATCTAGTGGTTTGGTTTTGGTTGTGTTTGGTTTATTTATTTTTTTTTATTTCCACTCCTATTTTGTAATACCCTCTTCCCCCAGCTCCTTTCTACTTCTCCCTGTCTCAGGTTTCCAGCTTGCTTATCTCCCAGTCAAAGTGTGCTGACCCTCAGAGATTAACTGTGCTGTGCTGGGGCAGGTGGGGCAATACTGCAGAGACAGGAAAAATCCCTTCCTGAAAGACCTGAACCAGGGGCTGCATGAGGAGCACATGGAGACCCCTGGGCTGTAGGCAGGGAGTGCCTTGGTGCCCACATGGGGAGCTACCTCTTCACCAGTAAAAAAGAAACTGCCCTGGCATTCTCCAGTGGAAGCTGGGAGCTGCCCAGCCAGTATCTGTTAAGCTCTGACAGCCAAATCACTGATAATCTGGTAAACTCTGAACTAAAACGTTTTGTAAGAATATGCTGAAACATAACAACAAAAAAAGTCTCTCTAGGCTGGGCCAGGTTATTGAACGTGGTGTCTCACATTTAGCTTATGTTGAACTATTTGGCCACAGCTTGTCATCTATTGAGGTAAAGTGGAAAAATGGTGTGGTGAAATCAATAACATTAACAGCTCTTGCGAACAGAAATTCTCAGCCAGCTGCTTAAGTTAATTTAGTGTATCTGTATATTTGAAATTATTACCAGTTGCATTAGATTGTAATTCAGGGAAACCCTGAGTAAGCAATGCACTCTCATCTGTCCTTGTACTGGCAAATGCAGAGGACTCAGAAAGCACTTGGCACATGATACCCAGAATATAATTTGTATGCACTGTAGATGGATATTTCAGTGAAGATCAACTGAGTAATTCCCAGCTTATCCAGAGACTTTCTATATGGCTGTAGGCAAACTAAATAATTTAGCTCTTGCCTCAGTTTATCATCTCTAATGTGAATGCAGCATTTTATTGCGTTACAAAGATGATGTAAAGCAGTCATATTACAAATAGTGTCATATATTGGCCAGAAGTACAGATGATTGCAGTATGTCAAGCTAATAAGTTGCACAAATTCTGAAGGAAGATCAAGTGTTTCTATTGAAAGCTCAAATATATTTAACCCATTCTATTGGAAAGAGAACAGAAAAACAGTAATTCAAATGCTTACTCCTGCTGGTTTTGAAGTTTTACTAGCTAGACCATTTTAGAGCAAGACAATGAAAGTAATAACTTGATACTATTTAATCATAAATATCATCTGAAGACTGTACAATGTTTTCAAGTTATAAAAATGATCAGCTATTTTAAAGCTAGTTTTCTATTTTTCTAGCTCCTTTGAGTCCAAACAAAACCATTCAAATCTTTTTTTCTTGTACAGTGAACTCAACCTCATTTTAATTTGATTGCAACTCTGTGCTGAAGTGTAATGAAACGTTAATTCTTTCAAAACCTGTGGCTCTTTTTTTTTTTCTTTTTAAAGAAAGTGGCTTCTTTGAGTAATCATGTTTGATGGAAGAAGAAATCTAGAGGGTATAAAAAGAGAAGGTCATTATCATGATGTTCCAAATGAACACCTATGGCAAAGCAATTGTGATTCTACTTACAAGTTCTGCTGGGAGCATTTCAATTTTCTGGCTCACTGTCAGGTGAAGTTAACAGCTTTTAAGGGCAGATAATCCATGTCTGAGTTTGAAACATCCATGAGTTGGCAACATCTCTGAGATTAGATAGCTTTTTGGGGTTTTTTTTGTTTGGTTCTCCAATAGCTGAGCATGAACATTTTAAAACTATATCCTCAGCTAGGGTAGACAGTTTTGGCTCTATAACTTTAGTGAATTTTAAAAAAATGTACATTAACTGGAAGCAGTCATAGAATCATATCATAGAATGGTTCTAGTTGAAAGGAATGTTAAAAATCATCTAGTTCCAATCCCCCTGCCATGGGCAGAGACATCTCCCACTAGACCAGGTTGCTCAAAGCCCCATCCAACCTGGCCTTGAACAGGGATGGAGTTGTAGTTGGTGCGGTTCTAGGCAGAGGTGTTGGACAAGATGCCCTCCAGAGATGCCTTTCATTGCCATCCATCCTGAGATTCCATGAAAGAAAGAGAACTGAAAACTACCCTTGGTTTTTAGAAGGGAAAACCAAAAAGTTACTTAAAATTTTCATGGGCAGTAAACTGGTATTTGGGTTGAATTTAGACATCTGCTCTGGGTGGGGCAGTCTTTCTAAAAATGTGTCTTTTTGAAAGTGTCTTTTTGATTTGATATTCTAACTGCCTTGAGTGACACGTAAAGAGTGTGAATGGTTCAGAAAAGTTCAGAAAGCATCAGTGCAAGAGATGAGAGCAAAATGACTGTGTAAAACTTGGTCTAATAATAACCTTCAAAGGGAAAAGAAACCTTTAAAAGCAAAACCTATATGAAATAATATGCTGAAATGAGATAGGATTATCCAATTTTGTATTTAAGCACCATTAGGAAGATTCGTCCTTCATGAACAATCATTTTAGGTATCAGGATGTAGGAATAATGTTAAAGGGCAGTGAAAAGGGGAGTCTGAAGGGAATACCTAGCAGAATCCACTTCTAGCAGTCCCACTGGGTTTAGATGAGTGTTCAATGGGACAGCAATTCCAAAGATGACAGGAGGTCTAGTTATTATACTGGTTTCTGCCTTGAGTTTCAGTGACTTTATGCACAGCAGTCATGTAGGTTAGTCTGGCTCTGCAAGAAACTTTTTCACCTTGGTAACAGCATTTATTACTTCCAGTGGAGAATCAGAGTACGGGATATATCCAGTGCAAGATTCTGAGAGAGATGCTAAGTGTTGTTACAGGACGTGCTATCAGATGGAACTAAAAACTTCTTTAGGTATTGGAAGCAGGTCCCCAGTGGCAAACAGCAGGACAGTGGCGTGCAAGGTTTGATTTCTAGTGCTGGCAAAGTGAGCTTAATGACTTTCACTCCTCAAAAGTTAACATTTTCTCACGCTTACTTATTTTATAGGAATATCTTGATGTAGGTGCCAGCCTGGTATTAATTGTAAAAAAATCTGATATTGGGCAGGATTTAAGTGCAGTTAGGCAAGTTTGAACTGAAGTGACTAAAGTGAAAAATCACTCTGGGTGCCAGGGGAACTCTGTTCTGTTATTGCAGAATAGAGATTTTATTTCAGTGTGTTACCAATTGGTATTTATGCTTCACAGCCTCACAATAAAGAAACAGAATGTACTTATTGGAATAAGAATAGAAGAAATATAGTAAGGAACAGTAAGCTTTTATTGAGAGATGGAGAGGATCAACCATGTAAAGGCTGCAATAAATCTTTCATATACCAATTTGTGTCATTCCCAGAGTTTCATCTCCAAATTGTTCACTTTTACCACAAAATTTTCTTGTTATACTTGAAATTGAGATATCAAAAGTAATGCCTTTTTTTCTTACTAGGGAAAAAAGATTTAATCTGGGCTTCTTTCTGTTCAAGGCATGAGGATGGTGGACTTAGCACAAGCCTCATCCAAAGCCTATGACAATGGGCAGAATTATCTCTATCCTGTTTTTGGTATGGCTGAAGTGTTTATGGCTAAACTTACTGTTCAGGGCTTGGATTTTATTTGCTTTTTGTGAGCATTTTCTTCTTTTTGATTTGTGAAAGCTGTAATGCCCTTACTATTCATCCCTGGAGTTTATTCTGAGTTTGTAAAAAACACATTCCAGAACTCACTGCTTGGGAAGAAATCCACAGAACTTGATGAATATCAGCTCATTATACAAAACTTCAGCTTTTACATCTGGTCCCGGTTAGTTGCACAGTTTGATTTCCAAACAAACAAACAAAATATCCTAGATACACTCGCAACTGATCCGAGCTTTATACAGAAAAGTTCATGAACTTCATTAGGAACTCAGGGTTTGTAACGAAGCAGATCAGTTGTATTTGGTGTGGTTTTACTTCAAATATGATAGCTTGATTTTAAATATATTGGAATGGAAAAATCCAAACACAACCACTTCTGTAGTTATGCCAGCACAAACATGTCCCTATTCCTTGTCACATGGAGCTTAAAATTAGAAATGTCCAAGCCGATAGAGGAAAACCCAGAATCCTTACATGTCTATGCCAGATCTGTCCTCTTTGTGCTATTATAAGATTTTAAAATGCTGGATAGAAGTGTTTTCTGCACTATGCTTCAGCAAACTGTCAGCTTTTGCCCTTTTAAAAGGCCTAAGTAAAGATTGAATTAGTCTCTCCGATGTCTTCTGAATGGGTTAGAAACTGTGTGTTAGGATGTGTGTTACACCACAGCATAAAACCAGGACGGGTCCACATATCTATCATGTTCTTTACTATACTTCCCCTTTTTCTAAAATCAACCTTCTTCCAGGTCAGCTAAAAAGGCAGATGAGCCAGGAATGCAATTCAATACCTATCCTGAGCCTCCTATAGCAGCTATGAGGTGTAGGAAACCTTCCAAGCCACACAACATGCAGACCTTTCTATCTGCAGCAGATGAGCTCTGAACAGTGGCTGTAGAAAGATGAACAATAGGAATGTGGATGAAAACTTCTCTGTAAATATACTCTGCACTTTTTCAAACCAGTATGTACATTTACTACTTGATTTTTTTTATTTTCCATGGAGTAAATGATGTGAAATTACTTCCCTCATCATGGGTAAATTAGACTTTCAATAGTTATTAATCTGTACATTTAGGAAAAAGCTTCTATCACTTTCTTCTTTTACTGCTTGCTTAGGTTCTCCCAACTCCCTTTCAACAGTCCTCCTGCTTTGATGTCTTGCTCTCTACCCAGATTGCCAGCAGGCTTTCAGTTGCAAATGCAGCCATTTTCAACTGTTAGATATAGTTGTGTTGTATTATTCATCATCTCAATCAAAAAATGTATTAGTAGGACACTTATTTTACATAGAGGACAAAATAGGAATAATTGGAAAGATAGCACACTGCACAAGGAGGAAGATGGGGCTCCATGAGACACGTGGCAGTGCATGAGCTGGGTTTACATCTACATTGCTGCTTTCCTTCTGTTTCAGGTATCCATTGTTAAACCTTTAAAGCACTGTGTTTCTGACAGACTATCTTGCCCATCAGGCTGGTATCTGGAACTAATTAAGTATGGCTTTTGAGAAGTGCCATTCTCTTTACAGATAGCACCTAGAAATCATCACTGCATGTAAGGGTTGTTACATGCTAGTATTTTTCCCTGTTTCTTTTTTTTTTTTTGTAGCAGTACTTGAGGGAACTGGTACCTGCAAAAGCCAGGTCTTTCCTGAGCTGCTGAAAATGATTAGAAATGTCAGTGAAGGGATCTGCGCCTCAAGGGCCATCTTGAGACTTGTTACACAGCAAAATGAACACCCTGGTCATCCGCCCAGCAAGGACTTCTCTTTAACTCCTGCCCTGTCATTCAGAATTAGCTCTGTGTGGCACATAAACAAAGCACAGTGACATCCACAGGAGACTGGTGAGTCGGGACCTTGCTCAGAGGTGTGCAGTGACCCCGCTCTTCACACTGCCAGCTGCAGAAAGCTGGGGTTCACCTTTCTGCTCACCTCACCTGCTTCAGAAATGGGGGCAGAGCAGTGCCAGTGAGAGACCAAAGCTGGAGAGGGAGGCATATAAAAGCAAGTGACCCAAGATGGTAAAGTCATGAGGGAGGATCAGGGTTGGGGAGTATGAGGAAGAGGTTGGGGCCATGAGTAAACTCCACAAAGGCAGATAAATTACCAGAGAATTGTTTTCTCCCTGTACAATTTTCCTGACCTTTCTTCTCTATGTCAGCTCTCCCTAGGGTGACACTCTGCTCTGTGCACCCCATCTTCTGAGGCACCCCAACAGTCCCCCATTTTGAACATCTTATAATTCTGTATGCTTTGTATTTGGTAACACAAATGTAGCCTTGGGCTGCTTAAATGACAGTAAAGCACTGCCATATTTCAAACTACTCAAAGGTTCAGAGGGACCTTTTTGATGTGTGTGCATTAGCTCATCTATCAGACTTTACACTTACAGCTTTTTGAAAATAGATATTCTAATCATCAGTCTTGAGAGCTTTTGACTCTGAAGATGCGAACCTCTTCTAGTTTTCATCCTTCTTTTCTTCTTTTCTACAGAAGCCTCGGTAAGTGGGCATACTTATAAAGCATTCAGCTGGGTATGGGGAGATGGGATGTCTCTCCTGCAGCCACCTCCTCACACTGATCATGCTGCCAGGTGGTGGTGAAGCCCATTCATTTACAGTTCCAGATGGTGCCTGGCTGGAACTGAGGTCTGTCAAGTCCAGTGTCTGATGCTGGTCATGAAAGCAGCAAATTATCTTACCCAGATGGATTTGAGTTAATTCTTCCTTAAAGGTAGAACTCATTTTGACATCTAGAAAATGTTCACATTCTGGTTTCTGACTTTAAAACAAAATAGCCTCTCAAAAGTTTATGCCATTGAAGAACAGAGTAACATTTCTGCTAAATGTGCCATCTTCTGTTGACTTTTGCTGGATCCCTGGCTCCAGCCATGTTCTTTAACTCTTAACTCTTTGGTAGTTTATCCAAAATGCCTGTTCTGTGCAAAAGGTGACTTCAGCTGCTAACTTGTAACAGTCTTTTATTTAAATATCTCCTCCATGCACAGTACATGTATTGCCTACAACAAAACTTCTGAGACACTTGGGGCCAGATGGCCTCTATTCAAAGCAAATAGATGATCTTTCCATTAATCCTTATCTTTCACTAATTCCTCCTTTCTTCAGATCACATTTTCCCCACAAAGCCAGGAACTGTTTCTATGAGGATATAGTCTGACACAGACTAAGGGGAGGTGGAAGGAGTGATGTGGTCAGTAGTTTAAATGGGCTTTACTTCTGCTGTGGCTGCAGAGCTGGTCTTGCCAGGATGAGTTGGCTGGTGGCCCGTGAGTACTCGTGTAGCATAAGCGGTGCTCCTCGGGAAGCGGTGACTGCGCTCTGTGCCCAGCCAGCCTCAGCCTTCCACCACCCCAGAGCTGCTGAGGGGTGCTTGTGGCTGTGCCATGGCCAGCAGAGGTGGGCTGCAGCCACCTGCCATGTCCCAGAGGTGGGCTGCAGCCGTCCACCCGCCGTGTCCCAGTGGCTCTGCATCACCATGAAGTGCCAGTCTGGTGTTGAACTGAAAACACGACTTTTCCCTCAAGGGCCATGTTAAGCTCTTACTAACAGACCCCAGGCCGTGCCTCCTAAGCCATTTTAGGGCGAGTTGCTGAAATTTATAGATTTTTGCCGGCAGGGCTGGACCGAGAAGAGCCAAAGCTGAGGCTGAGCTGACCTCACACCTCCGCCCGGCGCTGCNCCCCCTCCCTCCCCTCCGCTGCTCCGGTGCCCGGCTCAGCCGCCGCTCCGAGCAGGGAGGAAGGGCTGGGAGCCGCCTCCCGCTGCCCCCGATCGGCCCCCTCCCCATGCAGCCCGGCCCGCCGCTGGGAGCCCTCCCCGGGGGGATGTTTCTGCGGCCGTTGCCGGGATAACCGGCGCGCCGTCCGCCCCCGCCCCGGACGGAGGATGCTGCCCGCGCCGTGGTGCGTTCCGACTCGGACAGCAGCGGCCGCGTCCCCCTCCTCGGCTCCGGGCAGCGTCGCCGGGGAGAGATGACTTCAAGGCACCAGGCGGACTGGATCCCTTACAGGTGGGGGGGACCCGCCCGCAAGGCGGGCGCGGCCGGAGGGACCGGGGCTGCTCCTGGGCTGGAGCCGCTGCCCCTCGGCGAGCTCGGGGGGTCGCTGCCGGTACCTGGGGCGCGATGGGGAGGTGGTGGCCACGGCCGCTCTCGGAGTGGGGCTCTCGGTCCCATCTCCCAACTTCGGGCTGGTGCCGCTCCGCGAAGTTCAGGGGCTGGTCTCTGGGGAGAGCTGCCAGGCCCGCGGAGAACGGGATCGGCGACGGGAGAGCCGCGCTCGCTCCGCAGCGGGGGAGCTCTTCCCGGTGCCTCCGCCACAAGCCCCCCCGCCGGGCCGGGCGGCAGCAGCTGGAGCGCTGCGCAGGCGGTGACTGCCGCCGCCCCTCGGCCGCGGGGACCACCGGCCCCGCCAGGCGCTGTCGGGCGCTCGCTGCCANGAACTGAAAACACGACTTTTCCCTCAAGGGCCATGTTAAGCTCTTACTAACAGACCCCAGGCCGTGCCTCCTAAGCCATTTTAGGGCGAGTTGCTGAAATTTATAGATTTTTGCCGGCAGGGCTGGACCGAGAAGAGCCAAAGCTGAGGCTGAGCTGACCTCACACCTCCGCCCGGCGCTGCCCCCTCGGGCCCGGCCGCTGTCCGAGGCAGGCCGAGCCGAGCGGAGCCCAGCCGCTCCCCGCACATGCCCAGTGGCGGGCGGGCCGTGAGTCAGTACGGGGCGGCTGACGGGGCAGGGGCGGGCCCGGCGCGGAGGGCGGCTCGGCCCGGCCCGCCTC
>VYZX01016219.1:409266-501863 GCA_013401335.1 Brachypteracias leptosomus
ACGGGGAGCGGCCGCGGCCGGCGGGGCCGCCGCCATGGCGAGCAGCGGGATCGCCATGGCAGCGCCCGGCGGCGGCTGCCATTGGCTCCGCCGTTGCCATAGGTACGGGAGCCGCGGCGGCGGCTGCCCGGGAGCCCCGTGCGTCAGCGGGCGAGAGGGCCCCGGCCCGGGGGTGCGCGGAGCGGGGGGCTGAGCTGCCTTCCTTGGCCGTGCGGGACCAGGACCGGCTCTGCCGTGCCCTGTCCGTGCCCGTCCCGAGCGCCCGCGGCTGTGCGGGAGGAACGGGGTGTTTGTGACTCGCCGGTGTGAGGAGGGAGCGAGCCAGAGGAGTTTTAGCTCCGGGCACGGTGGTCTCTGCTGCGGGACGTAATAAAGCTGGTGCCGAGTCCGCCGTTCGAAGCGCCGTTAACGTTTACAGGGGTGTTAGTTTTCATCAAAGTCTCTTTTTCCAACTGAATTATTGCAGAAAGACATCATGGGCTTTTAGAAAGCAGTTCTGGGAAAGACAGTGAAGTATGTTCGTTTCATTTGTCTGTTTGTAAATAAAACAAGGAAGATACAATAACAACTTTTTTTTCAGAGGATCATGAAATTAAAAATATTTACATTTTAAGACAAAGACATCTGTTTAAGCAGGTCAGTTGTTGTTTGCCCCGTTCTAAACGACAATATGTGTAGGACCATATGCCACAGTGAGTGCAACATAAACACAAATAAATCACTCCTTCATACAGAGAAAAAAAATGATAGCTGCACAAGTGGAAGCCTGCGGTTTAAATCTGTGCATGTGATAGTTCTAATCAATAGAAGAACCAGAAAGAAAGAAATCTGATTACAATGAACCCAGGAATATCACCACTCTCTCTCTTCAGCAGCTCCTTCAGACCACGTGTTTTGAAAGACGTAAGAAATTGGCAATAAGGCTTCAAAAATGACTAGCGGATGCATTCTGATGCAATTTGGAGCCTTGTAATGAAGGCAAAAATACCAGAAGAACAGCTGTTCATGGCTCTTCCCAGAAGCAGAGGAACCATTTCTCCGTTCTCTCGCTGTACACAAGGCTCTGCAGAGGTCAATGCCAAAAGTTTGCTGAGAGGTTTTGTAACAGTGGCCTTGAACAAGGAAAGAAAACATTTCTTCTGTTTCTGCTCAGTACAGTTCAGAGAAGCAAAGGCAGACAAGAAACACAGACCTACAGAGGTACAGATTCTACAGAGAAACGCAGATCTGATGATACTCCTGTCTTTTCTAATATAATATTATTCTTGAATGTTAACCATATATTTATGGCCAGAAACTGCTGAGGACTGCCCCAAATCAAAAGGCAAACAAACCACACTTCTGCTCTGAAGTGTCTTTGCTTAGGCTTCTAACACAGAGTTCTCTCAAGAAGTTGTCTTATTTTTCAGTCTTCAGGGCTAATTCCTGAGTTAGAGGTCGCAGATCTCATTGAGCTTGCTCCTGCATCATCCAGGATCCCCTAATGATACTTACCCAGGAAACACTAGTTTCTGGACACATGTGACTGGGTTTACACGTGAAAGCACAGTATTAGTAAATTAGGTCAAAGTACCATTTTGTTGAGTGAAATACACAAGAGAAGGGAGAGCCCTGATGTGCATCCCTTGGAACAGTTCATCTGCTCTCTGAGAGCAAGATGCCCCATGCTTATCTGCTCCATTGCTTCAGATTCTTGTTAACTGTTGCAAGTTTGATGGTTGCTGACTCTGAAAGCTTTGAGGCTTGTTCCCCACCTTCTTTATGGCCTGAGTGGCATGTGACAGCCAACAGTGTCCCCGCTGCTAGCATAGGAGACAGAGCACAGGCTGCTAGGCATGCTGAGGTCTGGGAAGATGTATGTGACATAACCTGGGCCTCAGTGACGTACAATGTGCTAGAAAATGCTGCAAGTCCTTCTCTGAGCTTAGCAAATCTGTTTCAACTTTGGCACAAACTTTAAAATGGTAGCACAATACCTAAACCTACGTAGTTCCTACTAGCAGTCGAATGTGCATGCAGCTGTATACCTGAATTAATTCAAGCAGAGAAGTGTATTTTTCTTCAGTAAAATGTCATATATTTCTTTACAAGTGAAATGAGCCAGAGGGAATCAGTTCTGCGTGTGTCGTGCACAACTCATTAAGCAATCCACCTGCGTGTCCAAAATGCACAAACCAGATTATTCTTCCACTTTTAAGATACTGAGAACATTTTGGGAGAGTTAATAAAAAATAGCAGGCAATTCTTTCAGTGTCAGGGCCAGCTTTTTCATGCTGAGGTGGATAAAAGATTCATATTATTTGTGAGTTTGCAATTTTGGCATTTTGCCCTTAATGTATTTTCTCTTATATATTCTGCTTTTGAAACACTAATAGTCGCAGAATGAGGGCATTTGAGTTCACTAAAGTTATGAAATACAATTGAGAAATTGTTTTTTAAATGTAAATGTATTGCATTTATTTTCATGAAACTGTTGCATAGATAGAAATTCAAGCATATGATCAAGCATTTATGTGAAGCTACACCCCAGGTGGAACAAGCTAGGAATTCTTCTTTGAATTGGATCCATTTTAAACGATGTTTCTGTCCTTTATTATAAAGAAGCAAAGTAGTTTAGACTCAAGTAAAAAAATCAGTTGCAGTTCATGTAGCTGCCTCCAGCCCCAAAGGTGGTTCCTGATGGCAGCTAAAAGTATGATATAGCTTCTTGAGGTATTACGTTCTCAAGCACAGTAGTGTTTTCCTTTGGTATCCTTCAGCAGTTTCCAATAGAAAATACAAAGCAGAAATATCTGGGAATCATTACAGATTCACAGGAGTTCAGGGTTTTTCTTCAAAAATATGATTCGGTTTCATATCTCTTTTCTGAACTCATTTTTAATTTATAGAATTTCTGAAATGAACATAGTCATTTTTATTTTATGCTGATGTGTGGTGAATAAGCAAACAGGTTCCTTGTACTGTATAACTATAGTTAAATGAAGCTGTTGCTAGCTAGGATAAAAATATCGATAAACTCAGTAACAGTAAGGTCTAAGTTCCCTATTACTATTGTTATTATTTTTCTTATACTTTCATTTGCTGCTTTGACAATAATTCTTAATTCTATAACTTAAAAAATGGCATTTATGAAACCATCTGCCCCATTTAATGGGAAATACATAAACACCATCAGCTGGAAAGCGTGGTCCGCATAGGACTGTATTTGCCACAAGTCCACAGAGTCCTCTGTAAAGTGTCTGTGTAGTTCTACTGAGACTTGGCTTGTGTGGATGAACCTGCCATGGCCCAAGGGGAGCCCCCAGACTGTGCCCTGGGGGCTCTGGCACTTTGTGTGTGAGGTGTGTGTGTTTGCAGTGACATAGTAATTCATCTTGATATGTACGTGATGATGGTAATAATATACATTGTTTTATTTGTGACATTTTTGATTATGCTCATTTTTTGGTAGCTTTTATGAACATATTCTGAAGTTTTAAGGCTGTGCTTAGATCTAGCAGCTATAAACAGTCAGTAGTTATTTATTTGCAAAGTGAGGGATTACAGTTGGGTGGGAATTGTGGAGCACAGCTGTGTTGTAAATTCATGAATCATGGCAATTAGAGCAGATAAGAAGATTTTGGAAAGTGTGATACGTAAACAAGTCATGGAACAGGAACGAGCTTGAAGGCCAAGGGTGCCCCACATTAATTTCTATGCATTTATTTGAGGTATTTGGATATTATCTACACATAAGCCTTGCCATTGTGAAGGCAGCAGTGCAGGTGGAGCAGGCAGTGAGTGCTCGCCCTGCTGCAAGGTGCAGTTTGTGAGCGGGTGCATGGCTTGCAGCTCCCTGCTGTGGGGAGCAACACTGATAATTCATGAGAGCTGCTTTTTCTAAGGAAAAGGGTACAGAGAGTGTGTGTCTTCTCTAAATTAGGCTGTCTTGTCTGAGGTTATTGCATTGTATAAAATTAGCCTCGTCGTGCACTTTTAAAATGTTTCAGTTTGAACTGTAAGTTAAGGATGGGGGCCTGTGCTGTTCTGCAGGGTGCTGCTGCTGTAGTGCCTGGAGACTCCAGCTGAGATCAAGCCCAGCATCAGTGTTAGGGTACAAGCACATCGTCAGAGGCAATTGCTGCCCTAAAGCTGATAGCCTAAATCAATCAGGCAGGAAAGAGAGGTGAGGAAAATAAAGTATCACTTCAGTTTTACCAGTGAGGGAAATAGAGACCTGTGGAAGTTGCAGGGAATTGGCTTAATTGGAAGTGGGACAAGGCTCAAGGGAGATCAGCAGCAGAGCTGGGAGTGGAACCTGGTTGTCCTGTGCTTTGCAGCGTGCCAAAGGTGGATTTAAGTCAGGCCTGAAAGGGCTTTGCCACCTCTTGTGGGGTGCGCTTTGGGCCTCGTGACAGATAAGCGGCCGCACCAACTGTCCTGGAGAATTGTCACCCCTGACCACCTTGGCAGTATCAACATCCAGATTGAGACTAAAATTCATTTCATGGTAGGCCAATGGGTTTCTGGTAGCAACCACCGTTTGCAGGTTTCTGGCAGAGACAATCTTTTACAAGCCATCTGTGCCAGACTTGGGTCACAGCGGGAACGTGGATATGAAGTGTTCTGTCTCCTCTTGCCGTTCTCTGAGTTGAACAGTTTTGACTCTTACACCCGAGGGGTTTTGGACTTTCCTTAAAGCTGCCTCCATTTAGACATGCCAGCAGCAGCTTCTCTGGAAGGTGGTACTTTCTATCAGTAACTAAAAATGGCCATTCTGGAGAGCTGGATTCTTTTCACACTTCCTCCTTGTTCCTCTTCCCCTCATACTAATGACTTATCTTATTTTCTAATTCATGGTTTTCTGATCTTTCTCTTTATAAACAGATTTCATTTTTTCTTTTTGTCTGTACATCTTGCTTTCCTTGCTTCATTTTTGCTTACTTCTCTCTTTCCCACTTTGAGATTATTCATGAAAACAGGATTCTGCTTGCCAGCTATATGGTGCCTGCAGAAGATACCCTTCCCTGTAAATGTTTGCTCTTTAATTTGTATTTTATTGTTTGTAACTTTTGAATAAATCCATCCCATCTTCTTACTTTATTACTTAAATAATGCTGTTTGCAGTTTTTAAAATCTTAATTGAAATTTTTTTTTTGCAGATTATCAAGAGTTTATTTCAGTATTCACAGCAGATTATTCTGAGATTGTTTTAGGCATGGATGTTAAAATCAGTGGTTATTTTTTATCTTACTGATTCCTGATACTTTTGTTTCTGTAGTGTATGAAGGCCAGTAACTGGAATTAGGAGATACCCTTGTCGGTAATAGTCCGTGTCATGCAGACGGCAGCTGGTGGGGAGCCAAAGAACTGTTCTTTAACAGTTTTGCAATCTCTTTTATCATGATGTAGTGGCAGGACGATACCAGCAAGTTCTGGGGACCGTCAGCTGAGAACATAACACTTCTCTGGGCTTGTACTATGCTAACAGTGTGCAGGGATGCAGCAAGACAGCCTTCAGGCTGAAGAGTTTTCAGTTTAGAGGACAGGTACAAAGGGCACAAAATACAAGCAGAAAGATCAGGGTGATTGTTGGCGTACTTCTTGTTGCTTTCATTTTTGCTACAGATGTGATTCTCAGATCAGACTCTTTTGTTCTTAAGAAAATGGGAAGGAAGGGGATAGTGACATAACTAGATAAGGAAATGTGCTTCCAGAGAAGAGTATTTAGAGCATGCAAAGGGAGCTATGGGAGAAAGTGGAAAGATTGGAACAGGATGAATACACTTGATAAAGATGAAACAATTTATTTTTGGCTGACATAGTTGTTTTACACCGGCTTTTTTATCTAATACTTGATGGTAACATAGCTTTTTTTGCTTTATACATGTTCAGGAACAATGGGTGGCAGGTCATCTACTGAATAATTTTAGTTTATATCTACGTTGTGTGGCTTTGTGACATTTAGGAAGGTCTTTAAATGCTGTTTGCTCTGTAATTAAATTATTTACTAGATGTATTTATATTTTCTTCTTTTACATTAATAAGAAGCTAAAATGTATCTTTACCTTCCCTTTCAGTGGTTACAGCAGAAGCAGCTTTCATACTTCTGGATTGCAAATAAGTTAGGAGATTACAGATTTATCTATTATTTATCCTTAAAGGGAAAAAGTGACCCAATTTAAAGCACTTCCTTTGGGGAAATGCAGTAGGGCCTTATACAGCAGAGGATAGAGCTGCTTCTGCCAGTACGAGAGCTTTGCAGATCTTGTGCAGCCGGACCAGTATCCTTACACCCAGAGGTAGGGATGCTGTGGTGCCTGACACCACCCCCTGCCTGTACATGTGCTTGTGTGGTTGCTTGTGGGAAGCAGTCACAAAGAGGTGCCACAAGAGCCTTTCTATTGACTTAATAGGGAATTGGATTGGTTCCACGACCTTCTCTGAGCTCTTGTTTTAGCTGAGCAAATAATGGCAAGCGGTCTATAACACATTAACATGGATGTGCGAGCGCACGTTGTTTGTGAGTGACATACTTATCTTGCTCTCTGACAACACAAGTGCCCGAGTCATTCTTTTATGAAGTTGAGTTTTAGCTTGAGTTCTCAGATGTTTACCAAAATCAAGTCTTGAATTGCAGATTTCAGTGGAAACCTCGTGGTTCCTGTTGAGATGCATGTTACCACAAGTCTGTGAATATCATGATTTATAATTAATATAACTCATTTGATGCAGGTAATGAAACCACAGCATGAAGTTTTTAATGGTAATTTTAATTGTAATCACACGTCTAACTACCTGCAGGTGAGAAATTACAAGATGAAGAAATTCCTTGATTAACTTCAAATGATGACTAAGTTGGAAATTGTATCTGCAAGTGAAATACAAATATGTCAGTATTTGATCCATGTTTGGGGAAGGGATCAAAACAGGTCTGCCTTTCAAGCTTGGTATCAATTTGAAAGCAAAATGAATAAAGTTAAAGGCTAAGTATTTCCATTAATGGTACCTCTGCCACAGCAAGAAGCATAAGGAAAATTGGTATCTGTTTTTTCCAGAGCAGGTTCTTGCTGACCAATACTACTAGAGCAGCTTTTTCATTGTCTTCAGTAACGACAACAAAAAATACATTGAATACATTGCATTCTGTTGCAATTCTCACTTCTGAAAATTTGAGGAAATTGATGTGTTTTAAAAATTAAAGAATAGATAACTTGTCTGGATGATGACTTAGGCTAACTGCTCAGGTCAGGTTGACTGGCAACTGAAAGACTAAGCCACTTACTGTACCTTGGAATGCATCCCACTATTTTTGGCAGATATAAATCCCAAGACTGAAGTCAGAGTGTGAATTTCCATTAATCTTTTGCATACCTTGGGATTGCACAAACTCTTATATGTCTACCTAAAACTTTAGGTTAGTTATATGGGTAAATAATGCATCTTTTGGGAGACTTCATCTGTAGAGCAATGTTAAATAACATTCAAGTTTTCTCTACACACCAGTGAATCAGACCTTAATAATTGATTCTTTCAGGTTACTGAATTTTAAATCACTTCACTGGCTGTTGCTGCAGATTTAAAAAATGAAGTACAAGGTTTTAGAGAAAGTTTTTGTGCTTGCCCTAGAATAACACTAGCTTTATTTTGTTGTTTATTTTGGTTTATTGCCTGTCCTTAAGGCAGAGCTCAGGTGCCTCTGCGTGTTGTTAAATCTATGCAATGACGGAGATGCGGAGAAGCCTGTAGCTTTGCTTGGTGTTGCATTGGTTAAATTCCTTCTTTCTGTGTTTGATCTCTGTGGTATGTCCATGCTGCATACTGCAGTGCAGTGGAGAGGCACTTGGTCGAGCTGCACATGAGCTAACACAGGCACTGGAAGCTGTACAACAACATCAAAAACACAGAAGTGATTTCCTCCTGTGAGGAGCTAGGGACTACCATAGTTAAATTATTTCCAGTATATGTGTTAGCTTGTTTACAGCTAGCTGGGTATCATAGCACAGTTCACAATGTGGATTAATTTTTAATTTAAAATTAATTATCTAATCTAAACTAAGAATGTTAGTTTTTGGCTGTTAAGAGCAAGCCACCTATTAGCGACCTAATCTAGGCTCTGGCTTTTCAGAATATTAGGATAATTCTTCTTGGATGTGCCAGATATATTAATTATGGAATACTATATTAATACCCAGAGAAACTGGGCCATCATATCAGTGCAAAAAGATCATGACATTGCTAGAAGTTTGAGGCATCCTGGAAGATGCCTTTTAAATATTAGTTATTTCAAATAATGACATAGTGTGGTATTCTGGCAGTATTGATGCAGCTTGAAAAATGGTTAATTACTTCCTTGGGGCTTGAACATCACTCACAGATTTTAAAGAATAGGAAAAAACAGCACAGGAGAAAGTTAAATGAAATGAAAGGTTCTCCCTTCCTCCCTCTCTCCCTTCCTCCCTCTCTCCCTCCCTCCCTCCCTTCCTTCCTTCCTTCCTCCCTTCCTCCCTTCCTCCCTTCCTCCCTTCCTCCCTTCCTCCCTTCCTCCCTTCCTTCCTTCCTTCCTTCCTGTTTTGATTCTCAGGCACCTTCTGTTATTTAATCATTTAATGATATGTGCCCGAGGCTTTGCAAGATAAAGGTTGTTCTGAGTAGCATTGGAAGGAAAAAAAAGTTTTCCAATTCTGAGCGCCCTGTGTCAGAATGTTTCCAGATTATTCTATTGGAAAAAATGTGGAATTATGTTGGCTAGCCTGGAAAGTGGGATATGCAAGGCTTAGAAAATAAATTTTACTTGCGATAGATTATAATTTCTGAAAGGTGTCATTTCGTTGAAGTGGTACTGAATAATCAAACCATATCAAAAATTGAAGGAGATAGTAAGGCAACTAGGAGCTCGTTGGAAATGACTGACCTCTTGCTGTACTTTCAGTCTATTGATTGTTGTATTCCACGAAAATATAAAGATTTTGAAACAGGATTTCTGAACACGTGAGGAATTGCTGTATTTTAGCATTAGGCTGGTACAGGCCTTTCAAAGGGTGGAATGCAGGGGGCTTTGAAGAGTCTATGGCTGGATTTTCAAGAGTGCTCAGGGTCACTCTGATTTTTTGCTCATGTTATTGCCTAATTCTGAGCCTCTATGAAAATCTGAAGTTTCTGTTGAGAATACTAAATGTGGTGGAAAAAGAGAGGAGAATGACTATTGTGCTGCTCAGTCAAAATGACAAATGGCACATAACACATTGCAGTTTTTATGTGTTCTTTGGCAAGAACAACTCATTCTCATCTGAATAAAGCTTATTTTGAAGAAAAATGCAAGGTATGTTGGAGGCATAGAAGTTTTCACTGCATTGCATGATGAATTGTAAATATGCCCGGTTGACATTGCGAGGAATCCTCAAAGTAACTTCCTGTGCATTGGGATGAAAATTCAGCCCGAAGGGGTTTAGTTTACAGCCAGCTCCGCAGTATTGCATTTACTGTGGGCTTGGCTGCACAATGCCAGCAGGATGCATGGTGCAGTACATAGTGAATAGAAAGATGGTGTTCCGTATGGTTTTGCTTTTCGCTTTGCACTTGATGATTTCTACATTGTTGCTAATTTTTCATGAAAATGGCTATGATACTGTTTCTGTATTTTTATTTTCAGCCCATTAAAGTAGGTTTATAACTAACAACAATTGAGTCAATATGAATAATTCCCAAAGTTACTTACTTTGTGAAATGAAAGACATTTGGTTTTATATCACAAGATGCCTACCTCTGTATTCTAGTGATACTCAATACTCAAGGAAACTTACTCAGCTTGTTGCTGTGGTTCTTTCCCTTTTTCTGTGCGTCTTCTGTATCTGGAAATGTGACCTGTAGTGGTCTGTCCAGTGTGCTCTCAAATGGCTGATGTTGCTTTTGGGGAGAACAGTGGATGTGCTGCTGGGAGAGTGCCCGGACATAATATGCATTGAGTTAAATTTGCCAGTAAGACAATGGCAGTATCTCCTTATAATCTTCCATCTTTTCTTAAATTAAGTTCTTTTAATAATCATAAAGCAGATAAATATGGGAGCAGGATTTCAGGTCTGTGCTCACATCCAGGAACTGTCATCAGAAGCAGATTTCAGTGGATTCAAGCAGAGGTCCTGCTGCCAGCCCGTGGGAGCAGGGTGAGCAGAGGTGCTCCCTGGGGAGCAGCAGGTTCTCCAGCACACACGGCTCCAGCAACGTGGGCGAGCAGCCCCTGGCCAGTGCCATGGGCAGACTGGTGAAGCTTAGGGCACACTCTGTGCTCTCCGCTTGCTGCACAGAAAGATGGAGTGTGTGTGCTGGCAGCACTACAGCGCTTTGGAAGGGTCACTCAGAGGAAGCTGTTGCTGTCTTACACATTCCCAGCTTGCTCGTGCCAGCCGCCTCGCTGTCCGTAATTCTTGGGCTGAGCTCCTCCTTATCCTGCTCCAGTTTTGGCTGGGGCCTCAAGGAACAAGGAAATGGAGCTCTCTGAGTCTGACAAAATGAAGCTGAATGTCACCCAGTGGATGATCCTGCGGGCTAAAAGGGCTCACCTTGTAACCTTTGTATCCTACAGTAAACACAGACTCACGGGTTCTGCATTGAAATATTGCAGCTATGAAAAACATGCAAATAAAGTGATCAGTGTCACATCAGTGACTGATGCTACATCAACTGGACATCTCGTGCAGTTGGCAATTAGTGTTCCATAAAGAAACCAGAAGATACACAGTCATATATATTTATCTGAGAGGAGTAGAAAAACATCTGCTGGTGTGTGAGTGTTGATTAGACCCAAAGGGGGATCTTATTTTCACTCTTTTTCCAGTAGCTAAAATGATCCTTTCTGCCTTACTCAAATGCATTTGGAAATAGCTTCCCACAGTGCCAGAAGTGGTTTAGTTACATCCAATACAGTTAAAAGGGGTCTCCAGCTTTGTCTGTCACAGCTTCCTCTATCTGAGATCACTCTCTTATTATTCCTACTGTTGTCTCCTTTTCCTGGCACCCCCCGGTGACGTTCAGTGTGGCCATGGCTGGAGAGCTCGGTGTGCCAGGTCGGCGGGGGGCTGTAGAGCACTGCCCACTGCCCAGCTGGCGTCTGGCCCTCGCCTGCCACGCTCTGCCTGGGGCCTGGGGAGATGCTGCACAGGCTGAGGTGTGTGACCCCTGTGTATAGATGGAAAGGTGGCTTTTCCAGGATAAAAACTCAGTAGCAAGTTCAGGGAAGAAATTATATTTGCTTTGTCTTTCACCTCCACCCTTCTTGCCTCTAAAACAGATCATCTTTTTTATTTCTTTTTAATTTCTGTTTCTCTGTTTACAAGAAATCCAAATGAAGATAAAAAGAACTATGTATATGTAGACAAGAAAAAATGAACACAGTAAACTTTCTTTGCAGTGTGTTGGGGTTGGAAGGGGTCTTCTGCATGTACCTGTAAGAAGTGGTCCCAGGATCAATACAGCTTTTGAAGCCAGAATTCCTATAGCTGTCATTCATAAGATTTCCCTATGGGGAATCTTATTACTCTAATATTACTGAGCTGAGCCTGAAACCTTCCTCTCCACAGAGAGGCTATTAAAGGTCTTAGCCTCTACCCAGCCACCACCTGCATCATGAAATCTGTTCTTAGAAAGATTTACCCCTCTTTAATTTTAGTTGAAATTAATCAGCTGAAGAAAAAAAAGTATAGACATTAAGAAATCAGGCAGAACCCCCTCATTATACAAACACTGAATTGTCAGTGAAGGAATTTGAAGTTTGAGTGCTCTGGTCAAATTTTATTACAGAACTCCTGTGGAAATGAGAATTCTTCCAGAAACTTCTAGAGATACACTGGTGCACTGCTTGCTTTCTCGTGTCTTACACAAAGTGTAGAATCAACATACATATTTCATATGAGACAGATAAATACTAGTCTGACAAAGACCTAGATATTTTTAATTTGGTTTTATTCACATGTTATGGTTTGCATCCTGTTGTAGAAAATCAGCTATCAGTCTGATAATCACACATTTCTATTTACAATTTACTGACATTTTAATTGAAAATGTTTCATTGGAGGGAGCTAGCGGGCTGAGCAGTGCCCACTGATGAGGCTGTACGTGGGGCTGCAGTCCCCAGTGGAGATGGCGTTTGCTGTAATTGTTGCTGGGGATGTGCAGTAATTAAAATGGCAACTTCAGCCACATGGTGGAAAAATATGAAGAAAATGATAAAAAGCCCTTTTGATTTGCTACTGATGTCAGAGCACCTGGACAGTGCTTTGTTCATTAAAAACCCTTTACATCTTATTCTTCCAGCCTTTGCTTTACAAGTTAAACGCAAGCCTCCTGGCAAACAGGTTTGTATGTTTTACTGTGCTTTTTGTATCCACAAAAAGTGCTGATAAACTTTTCTGTACTATTTTTCAACAGAATCTTTCTTCAGCAGTTAATCTGATCTACCTCAGCTGTGAGCTGTTTAGTTACACAAAACCAAAGATGGTTTATCTCTAGACTTTTAAAATGACACACTGAAGCAATTAGATTATGCTTGTTTTCTTTGTTAAAAAATGGAAAGCACAAAATGCAAGACCTGTAGTATCTTGGATTACCTCAGGAACTATTTCTGTCATGCTTAAACAAATCTACAAAGAGCGTGGCTCTCATCAGTTATACCTCTAAACCTGAGCCTGCTTTGAAATTAGAAATGGAGGTGGTTTCATACAAAATGTATTTTATTATTAAAATGCTTGGGATGGGAAATAATTGGCACTTTTTCTGAATACATTGAAAGTGACATTTACAGAAATCTAGATTCTGGTTATTCTTTCTATCCTGCAGCTATTTTTGTTGTTGTAAACACGCAGGAAGCAGCACTTCTCACAGTACTATTGAGTGTTGAAGATTCGTTTAAGCTTCACAGGTTGGATCCATGGTCTGAAATTCAATGTAGGACTATCATTCATTTTTCCTTCAGAAAACAAAGAAGGGAATAAACCCCCAAAACTCCCCAAAACCAGTAATACTGTTTTCTGTACATCTGAATTATGTTTTAAAAAGCAGAGTTTGCCTATTCTATGCAGTAAGTAAAAAATCAGTAGATTTTCCCTATGTTATTTCTGGCTGATAAACTTATCTCTGTCTTTCTGTGGGTTCATAATATGCCTGAATCTGAGAAAAAAGAGAAGAAAAAGACAAGGGAAACAATTTTTGTCTTAATTGGTAAATGAACTGCAGTATTCTCAGTATCTGTATTTAGCATGAAAACAGCCATTAGAATTGCAGATTTTGCTATCCATTTTGTTTCTGGGAACTGACAAATGTACAATTTTCAATCCTATATAATTATAATCTGATTCTAGAGAACCGTAATTTCTACCAATATCTAGAAATATAACATTTGAGTGTAAATTTTCAGTACATGCTGTGCAGGGATTAGTGGCACAACCGGAATGAGGATTACACTGCTTAATTCCTTGGATATCATGCTGGCATTGTCTCCTCTATCTGTTCTGAGAGGTCAAATTATGCTGAAAATCTGTAGTAGTACATGGCTGGCAAAGAACACTTGTGGGTTTTTATGATAACTCTTTGGTTTATAAAACTTGATACTCTATTTGCTTAGAAATTATCACTTGGTAAAAGAGAAAAATGCTTAACTCAGGTAAGAACAGTTTAAAAAGTGGGAGATTGGATAAATGCTGAAATCTTTTTTTGATCCAATGCCTTTGGATATTTTGTTACAGATGATGACAGCTACTTGCCAATTTAAGAAAAAAAATACCTAAAATCAACACACCTTTAAAATCTAATTATCTCATATATACTTCATTTTAAAGAAAAGATTACTAGTTTTGCATGTAAAATGTTTGTGCAAATCTTGGGAGTTTTAAAAACAATCAGAACAAGCATCTTACTCTTTTGGTCTTTTTTTTTTTCCCCTCTTTGGTTACTGTTTGATGAAACTGGTGACTATCTGACAAGCCATTTAGGAAACAAAGATAGAAATGAATGATTTGTTATCAGCCTTTTCTTTTGGTGGTCACCATTTCGCATGCTATAAGCTTTTATTTTACAAATAGTCATTTGAGCAGGCGCAGATGTCAATATTTGTGTCCAGCAATAACAAGTTTTATTAATCTGTTCAGGATTAGAACATTAAAGATTAGGTGGTGTGCATGTATCAGACCCTATTTTCAGTCTTCTTCAAATATAGTGAAAATGGTGCTCTAGAGTCTGAAATGTCTTGCATGGGCCACCGACTGAGGCTCTCAAAGTACCACACAGACTGGGCATGTGAAGAGGTTTTCAAGCTTAGAACAGTAATTTGAAAAAGATAGTTGTAGTTAGAAATATGAACTAGTTGAGTCATGATAATTAGCTCCGAATTTTCCAGTAATTTGATAACCATGTCGACGATAAGCTGTATACTGCAGAGGAGATTTTCAGCTGAAAATCCAAAGCTTTTTAAGGACATCAGTGCCCAGTTCTCTGAAACTGTGAATCTGACTCTGCTGCCATGGCCTTTCCCACAATTCTCATCTTGTGTTGGCAGTATGCATTTTTACATGTCTTATACATGTTGTACAGGAAAATTTTCTGTCTTTAAAGGCAGAATTACTATGTCAATTAGCTGCCCAGTGCTGAAAGAATCCAACATTTGAGTCATACCAGTTAATGATGATAGTTATCCAAACTGTATTAAAAAAAAAAAGTAGTGGTTTACCACATTTTCTCTCCCATTTTTTTTATATACACATATAGCTATGTATGTATAGTTAAAGATGAGGAAATAATGTCTTGTCTGGTTATCTGTTGAGGATATTTTGGGTTTCTTACTTGCTGAAATATTAATGGCTTATACTATATCTGGAACAACACTGGGGAGAATGGCGAGGTGCAGCCCTCTCTGTGTTTTGTGTGCTCCACCTTCTGTAGTTCCCATAATTTTCAATTTATGAAGTGTACGTGGTTCTGCCTTTGTGAACTAAGCATTTTTCAAGTGTGCTGCACTTGTCATGAGATTCTGATTGAAGGTTTGATTAAAGACTTCCTGGCTTACCATAGTAGCTTTATAGCTGATGTGAACTTAAAACTTTACATGTTGGGTAGATTTGTGTGTGCTCATGATTCGTATCAGGACAGATAATTCTAGCTGCTGGAATCTTTCTTACATCAAGAAAGGCTGCTGCAACCCTGAAAACTAAAGCTTTGTGTGAGGAAGTGCCAGAAACGGAGTCAAAACATCACAGGGTAGATTTCCATTAGCTGTTGGAGTCTTCTGAGTGGGCAGGTATTGTTTTGCTTTATAGTTTTGTGACAGAATTTTGATGATGGAAGTAGGAGACTTAAATAGCTGAAATCTTCCTGTTGTGTGACTCAGGAAGAGCCCAGACTTGTTTGTACTTCCCAGTATAATTTCCTCCAGGTGCCTCGTGATTGTCAGGTATAGCAAAAATGGTCACAGAATAGCCAAGAAGAGGTATAGTTGGGACTCTGATGATTCATAATGAAGATGGAAATAAAAATATTCTAATAATAAACAAATATTTGATCTGTTTTAAATTTGACTAATTTATTTGAAATTTGACTAATTTATTTGAAATTCTTAAAGCTGATATGCTAAACTAGGTATATAAATTCAAATTGGTGAGCACAGTTAATATTTATGAAAATCAAAGATGATTAAAATTTACGCAATGTACATATCTTAGTATGCAAGAAAAAGAGGTATGTTGCATAACAATGTTGAGACTGTTACTTGATGTGACACTTCCAAGTACTTGTAAATGTAGTGAATGTATTTAACTGTTAAAGACTTTTTTGCTCAATTTGAAACACAAAAATGCAGGCCAGCATATTTGGAGTTAAAGAACGTGTGGCCAGAATACAGAAATATGGTTTTAATGGGAAAAATTAGGTTTCTTCCTAAAATGTACCAAATAGTAGTATTTTTTCCTTTCCCATATATGTTCTATGACATGAGATGCTATATAGTATTATTCCTTGTTAGGCTTTTCGCTTCCTCTGTTTATTTTCACTCTACAATTATTGTTTCTAGGGGAAGTTGGAAGCTGACACAGGCTGACATTTGCATGTGCTGCTCGGCTTCCTTGGCTGGGAATTGCTCACAGATGTGGAGAAAATCACTTAACATGAAAAAAAGAAAAGAAGCTGATATGCTTTATAATAATGTGTACTTTTCTCCTTCACCCATAGAGAGCAATTTATCACGGAGATGATTTTACCAGCTGTGTGCTAGAGCCGTTGTACTTTGTCCGACAGTCGCCTGACTTCATTGCCTCCTTTCCAGTGCTACCTTCTTCCAGCACAGCTCCTGTACTTCACAGTGTCTTTGGAAGGATCAGAGCCCAAGTACACAGATACCTCATCTGCATAGACTGCTGTTAGGAATAATGACTTAGCTTTCATAATTGGGTACAAAATCTAGGCCAAATGGTGTTTGTTATTTTTGCAAGCCATCAACATCTTACCGATCTTGAAATCCGTATCATGGACTCAGGTGTCAGGATCTGACAAACTCATTTTTTCCACTGAAAGTGTTGTCCAGGGTTGTCAGAATTTGTTACTTGTGTAGAGGGTAACTACAGAGAATGAACTCAAACCAAAATGAAAAATCTGCTTTCTTCACTTCCAGCAAAAGAATACTAGATTGGATTGTAAAGATAGTATGTGTGGGGGGAACAAGTGACAAAATATTTTGTTTCAGGGTTAGTATTTATCACAAAATGACATGTCTTCCCTTAGAAACTGTATTCCATAGAAACTGTAAAACCACCTGTAAAAAGGAAGGAGCTTGACATTTTCACGTCACTAACATCTCCTATCAGAATTGCAATTCTTACTGTATTTTTCTTTGGTTTTGATTGTTAAAATAGCTGAGGGAGACTAGGTTGTCTCTTTTGCCTTCACATTTTCAATAAATTGATAGCTTAATTTTACTATTTCTTTAAAAATCCAATAAATACAACTGTATCTTTTCCCTATCCCATCCTAAACACATAGGTGGGCAGTGGGATCTGCTAATAAGTTGCTGCATTAGTTGAATTACCTCAGGTACCATCTCCTTCAGCAGCAGAGTGTTTGATCCAGGTATTTGTGCCTGTGTTTGCACACCCACTGCAGGAGAAGCTTCAGGAACACCTGCAGCATTGACCCCATCCTTGGGATCAGGGGTTTGTTTGTTAAACACTTCATGATTATACTATTATTTTAAAGGCCAGCATTGTTTTTAGGCTAGTTACTGTACCTGTAATGCTTCATTCTTGCACCACAAAGGTGTTTCCAAGAGGAGTTAAGACTTGTTTGTTAATCTCATTTCACAGGTGTCTTGGAAGGTTGAACTGTTTGATGTGAAGCAGGTCCCGTGTGCTGCCAACTGGACAAAACCATGTTTGTTAGAACAGGCATAAGAGAGGGAGGGGAAGGAGCCAGCAGTCATCTTAGGCAGGTTTTCTCTTGATCGCAGTGGTTCACAGTCTGCTCCGTGTCAGGGTGGCAGAGGTCTGTTCTGGGTGACATCTTTACCAGTGCAGCAGTAGTGGCTTGGGAGAGGCGTCATGGTCCTCTGGGGTCTGGGTGAAGATCTCTTGTTCTGCAGTGTGTGTAAAAGTGCAGCCTCCTCACCCAGACAACACTTTTCCCTAGTTTCTGCTGATTTAATTTATGCTTTGTGGTGCTCGGATGCTTTGTACATGAATGGGTTGGCTTTGTTTGTGTGTATGTTTTACTGTTTTAATGATTGCCATGGGTTGACTTTTGGTTCTGAAAAAGGAATCAGAGTGGCTATTGGAACTGGCTCTTTCCTGTGGCTGGCAGTGATGCGTTTTCAATAAATGAGCTTCCTGAAAGTCATGTCATTTGTCATCTGGATCCATCTGCATTGCAGGTAGCATATCTCCAGGTCAGGTGTTTTGTCTTTTTTCTTCTCATTTTGCTCCTATTCAGGCACTTCTCATTTATCTACTTTTAATACAATTTAAGCATAGCTCAAATAATACCCAAAGGCTATTGTGTGTGCTCCATCATTCATGTTTATTGCATTCATTTCTCTCTTTTGGGACAGAGATTTTTTATCAAGCATTGCGTTCAGAGTTTGTGTGTGTTGAGGAAGCGCAAGAAATAGCCCGGCCATCCACTCTTCCCTTAGGTGTTCTTTTCATTACTTGCTATTTACTGCTGTGCACTGTCTTATTCACCCCTGTGTAACTGCAGAGAATGAATCAGTGCAAGTATTAGTTCAGCTGGTCCTTCCAGGGCAATAGTGGTGGCCCTGTACTTCACATTATTTAAAACATGCGATGTGCTCTAGGGAATAATTTTGCTTTTCCTCTCATTAGATCTTTTCCTGGCTTTTTACCATCCTCACTGAAAGCTGTCAGCCTAGACATTTCAGATCCTAAACTGTAGTTTCTTTTTCCCAGTGTATTCAGTTTTGTTCTTGGGAAGTGAATAACAGTTTTCTGATTGAACTTGAAGTTGGATCTCATGAATACAAAGCATATCTACAACATCTGTAGAGCTCTTGTTCCCTTGAGCACTGAAAATCTGTTGGGCTCTTTGCTCTTGGTCAGTGCTTGGCTGGATATATCCTGTAATGCACCCATCTTCCAACATACTTTTACCTGACTCTGATGATACTTAAAAGAAAAAACTTTCTTCAAGTGAAACATTTAGTAAACTTAATTTCTACAACTTCTGTTGGTTCCATATATCCCTGAAGTTGTAATATTTGGAGATCTATTTGATGAACTGTGCTAATTAAAACAGAGCAAAAATACAATTGTGTGGTCATGCTGAGGATTTGGATGGAGTTTAGCTTAACAATTATCCGTGTGGAAGTAAGAAAAAAATTATGAATGTGTGTTTCTATTGTTACATTTTCTTTCAGTTAATCTGCTTGTGTAATCTGCTTGTGTAATCTGCCATGTAGCTCAGTGAGATACTGATGTTTTAGTTTTGTGTGACACCCAAAAGAAGGACACTGTTCATAGAATCTGGAAGGGGCTTCTGGAGGCTGGAAGGGACCTCTGGAGTTCTCCAGTCCAATGTCCTGCTTGCAGCACAGTCTGCTGCGTGGGGGTTATTTTTTCTAAATCCCAAAACAGAACTATTGGACAGACATAAAGAGTGTCATTGATCTTAATGCACAGTAGATGTTTAGATAAACCTTACTGAAGCAAATAGGACCAACAATTCAGAGAAATCTCGTTCGTTTACTGATTTTTAGGCTGGTTTGCCAGCTAGGATTTGAAAAGAAATGAAAACATTTGGTTCTGTAATTATTGGTGCAACTGCATATTCAGTCTCTGCTTTCAGCCATCTGCCCTGCAGGCATTAGTGCCATTTGGATCATTGGCACAGTGTGTGATCCTCTTCTTGTGTTTTGTGGATAACTTGGTGATGATGATTCTGATATAAATATCTGTGTTCATATCCTGCCTTTTTCTCCTATCCTTTTGCTTTATCTTTTCTAGTCTTTTTAAGGGTCTCCAGAGCAGCTGCAGGGGCAGGGGAAGCGATGCTGTGTTCCTGGGCAGGCGTGCTTTTAGTGACGGCGTGAGAGCCACAGTGGAACAATTTGATTCCTCTGAAGCTTCAGCTAATGAAATGCAGACTTCAGGAGGTGTACCAGTAGTGGTAGGCTGTTGCCCTCTCTGCCATATGAATATGGCACAGGAGAAATCCAAGAGCTTCCTCTGTTGTTGTTGTTGGCAGCAGAAGGGCAAGCTAAGATTGAATATCCTTGGGCTGCTCCTCAGTGATGCAGATGGCCAGACTTTTGCTTGCTTAGATGGCCCAGGAAAGAAGTTACTCGTTTTACCACAAAGAGGTTTTACTCTAAATGAGATGGCTGAGCATCTGCTTTAGGGTTAGAAACCCTTGATAATTCCTAGCAGGAGGGGAGACCTCACAGTCCATCAGAGTGATTTGTTCAATTTAAAAGTCTTTGATTAGGGTGTGTCTGATATTATAATTTTCTCCCAGGTGGCTTCTGGTGAACTCAGAATATGATGTATATGGACAAGCAGACCTTATTTTATGTGGGCACTTGAAGGTGTGGGCTTTGGAGGTGTTGGCACTTTATAGAGACCACTGGCTTCACTGGTTAGGAATTCATTGAATGTCACTTATTTGTGCAACCTAACTCTGCCATTCCCTCTGGAGCATGACTTCAGCCTGCAGGTCCCTGGGCCTGTTAATGGCCTCTTACAGTAGCATTTCGTCAGTGCTGCTGGAAAGCTTGTTCCTAGAGGCTTAGCAGTGACATTATCCAGAGCAGTTGGGTTTTATGGAACTACAGAGACTTTATGGAAGTATAGAGATTATAGAGGAGTGTAATTGGGTGAATATGACAGATGGTATCCACTAAGCCAAGTGCTTTCTCTTTGCAGGAGTTTTATTTCATATGTTTTTAGGGACTTCGTGATGTTCAAATGGCACATTACAGCCATTCTTGTCCTTTTGCAGCAGCCATGCTCTAGAGGTCCCATAACCTGCTTCTCTTGACACAGCAACATACCAGATGTCTTCACAGCACAAGAACATGGAAAAGATCTGAGTGATCTTGAAGATTAGTCTGTTACAGTGTATTGGTGTTTTTCTTTTCTTTCTGTCTGGTTTGATCATCCATTGCTTTTGAATTGCACTTGACAATATGGCAGAAGAAACTTGAGATGAAAGTATCTCCTCTGATTTTCCATTGCTTCTGGTTTAGTGTTGTAAATTCTCTTATCCAATTCCTCATCTTTTTATAATGTGAACTGTTTGTTCCAGGAATTTTTCCTGACTATGTACATTCATTTTACTTGTGCAAAGGACCCCAATATCATGTAGAGTTTTTGGGTGCTACTGTTAGTAATGTATCATGAAGCAGCAGAAAGAGAAAATGCAAGGGTGACACTTCTAAACAGTGTATGACAGTTTAGAGGTAGTGTCTTTGCTTGTTTAACCAGGAACACTTCTCACTGCAATTAGTGCTGGGTTGCAGAGGTGTGATATATAGAATTTTGGACCTTTGTCCTAGTAAAAAAGTTATTGTCATGGAAAATGTTTGTTTATGAAGCAGTGTCAGGAAGGAACAAAAACATTGCCTCATTTGTCACACAGAAACAATAGAGCTGCCTTACTGTATCTGACTTTTTCTTTAAAATAAAATCAGTGCATTTTGTACATTCTAATTGAAAACATTTCTTCTTTTTTCTTGCAATGGCTTCCTGAAATGCGATCAGTTTGCATGTTCAAAAGAGTAAATGTGAAGTACTTGCTGTGAAACGTGTTATTTGAATTAAGGCTTTTCACTTAAATTGAAATCAGTCCATGCGGAATTAGAGTAAAATGTAGCAAGATGTTGATTTACAGAATCTTCTGCCTTCATTTCAGAAGTGAATTGTGGAGCTTCATGTAATCATGAACCCAACCTGCTGGGTTTTGGGTTTCTCTCTAAATGATTTTTAAGGAATACAGATTATGGAGAGCTTGGAATACTAAAATTCTTGCTTATATTTTTGTCTTCTTTAGGATATGCAGCACTATAGAAAGCCTGGTTATTTTTGTGTAAATTGAATTGAATGTTGAAGCTGTCACAAAATGGCTATTGTTCATTTAATGCATTTCCATTTAGAAAATGGGAGGATATTTGAATCAAAGGCTGTATTTAAAATTCGAAAATAATGCTATCTAAATTTAAGACTTAAGTCTCTGTGGGCTGCTAATACGAATCTTTACAATACATTGCTATTGGCTTGACTTCATCCCAACATCCAGTAAGCTCTTATGGGTGGGTTGCTCAAGTTGTGTATAGATGGATGGGTCTTCCCTGGATAATTATCTGCAAGCTCTGCTTTAACTGAGTTTGGACTAGACTATTACTGCAGACCTGAATTGCTGTTTACGATATTATATATAGTATTGCTTTTTGTTTTAAATGGGTCAAAGCCATAGCCAAGATGCCAGGTGGAGATATAATACTTGATCAAGTAGGAGTAAAAATGAACCTCGTTGGATCTTCAGGATGCTTCAGCGTGCTCAGCAAATTGCTGATATTTATGCATTCTCTTCAATAATTCAATTTGCATGAATCATAAAATTATATTTCTCTATTAAAACTGACTGGGTTTCATGCTGCTGCTGGGATTTTCTAGCATCACATCAAACATGTAGGCAGAATTCTTCTAACGGCCTCGCTCTCTAGGAGATCATTTCCTGTAGTGGCCCTGCCATGTTACAGCCATAGTTTTCCCAGTGTACTGACCATCCCAGTTACCTGGACCACTGAGCAACAAAACCATGGCCACTTCTGAAACAGGGCACAATAGGCTGGGTCCTGGCCACACACACAACTCTTCTGGAGGAGAGAACAATTGTTTTCTGTTCTTTTCAAAGACCAGGAAGGGCAAAGACTGTGCTGCTGCTCCTAGACTTTTGTGTTTTCCAAAGAAAGAAAAGGGTAGGTTCTCTGGATTTCAGCTCTTGGACCCTGGAGCATCTGTCAGAGCTCATGGACTGCCAGATGCTGTGGCAAGATCATCTGCTAAATCTTTCTGCAAAGCTTCACTGAAGTGTGAGGAAAAGGGTCAGTGGTGGTTACCCACTCGCACTTCAAGGCAAAGCGAGGCTGATGCAATTGCTATGGAAACAGAGCTTATTTTATTTATTTATGTATGTATGTATTAAAACCCTGATGTCCCTTAATGGCAAATCTTGGGAGTCACCCCATCTCAGGGGAGTTCTTCCATTGAAAATCAGGGAATGTGAAATAGTGGCTGCTAATCAGCAACTCCAAGACTCACTAGTCCTGTAGAAAATACTAACAAAGTGCACAGTCTCCAACTGGAATGCTCTGCTCTTATAGCAGAAGAATATATATGCTAAACTGGATCCTCTTTTTATTTGGACTTGCATAAGCATTGTTTAGGCATCAAGAAAGGACAGAACTGCAGCTTTTCAGTGATGCTGGCATTGAGTAGCTGTTAAAATAGAGTTGGTGGTAATGAGGCCTTTTTTACACTGTGGAGAGCTCAGAACTGTGATGTGGGGGGAAGGCATTCTGATACGGGTCCAGTAATCTGGAGGAGGGGAGAACTGCTGAATTCTACTGAATCTGGGTGTCAGTGAAGAAAGCTAGTGCTCAATTTTAGTTGTTGAATGTTATGGCTTAAATAATGCAAGGCTTGTAGTTAATGCATATTTACAAAAGGATTGTGGAAAACTACCCAGAACTTTGTAAAATATGAAATGAGAGAATGAAGGACCCGGAAGTTCCAGCTGAGCTTGTCAGCTGTTTTTCAAAGCTCTGGGTCTCAGCTTTGATTGCACGTATTCAGAGGCCTTAGAAACAACGTCTTGCAGTAGCAGGGCAATATGGAGAGGTGTTTTAGCACTACAGCATCCATAGTTTTTTAGATGGCGTTTCATGGTTTTTGGCAGTCCTCTGGTGTGTCTGATGGTTTACTTTGCATTCGAGGAATGCTGAATGAGTGCAAACCACACCCCGCCTCTGACTGGTGTTTGCTGTGATGCTACTTAAACTGCTGTGTTTACCGTGGTAGGGTTGGGTATAAAGAGACCTGAAGGATGTGTGTTTGTTTACCTGGACCTGAATTTAGCTTGTTGTGGCTTCCCAGGGAGTCACAGGTAAGGTTTAGAGCCTGATGGAGGACGTTTCTCTGCTCCCTCATTCTGTGCAGTGTATTATGCCAGGATATGGTGTGATGGGAAAGCAGAGGAAGGTAGGGTCATCCGCAGCGCTCAGACACCTCTTCTGTGATAGAGAATTTAGAATTATAGCCAATCTAGCATAATACCAAAACCCATTATATTCACATAAAGATAATGACTGGAGTGGTGGTTTATGGGAATGTCTGAGAAGTGTATATATAGCTCATTTAACATATGTGAGGGAGTCAGCATAGTCTGATTTATAAAGCAGAAGATGAGAGATCAGAGTTTCCTCCTTAGCTCTGCACTGACTGGTGGAGTGGAGCAGGCTTGGCTGGTGCCCTCACTGGGTGTTCCAGCTGCACATGCATTGCTGCCTCTGCAGTTCTCAGGGGTTTGCCTTTTTTCAAGCATTGTCTTAAATGAGGAGGATTTATTCAGGCCATCAAGCCTGAAACTTTATACTTAGACATCTTTTACTCAGTTGTTTTGCCAAAGCTATCTGTAAAGATAGTTTTCCTTTCTAGCAATGCAGCTAATATGCATTGCAGTTGTAGTGAAGCACTCTGGAAAAAATCCTGATGTTGTATACCATGAAGGAATGTGTGTCTTCTTTTCATAACTTGTCTCTGTAATTTATCAAATGAAGAATTCTTGGTGTAAAGCAGAACATTTTTGTGAGTGTGAGGGGTTTTTTCTTTTTTTTGTGGACTATGAGTAATATATTGCCTCTGTTTAATTTCATACTTGTACAGCATAGTTTCATTTTGTGGAACATCAGCCTTTTGTGACATATAATCTGAGTGTGAATTGTAAAAAGCTCATGCTATCAATAATGCTTCATTATAGGTCTTTGCTGACGCTGGCGTTGGAAAGGTGGCATTCTGCAGGCCTTTATTAGCTCTCCTGACTCTACTGTAATGTTACTGTCTTCTAAAGAGTATATATTAATACATGGGAAGTCCCATTTTTAATGAAATTTTAATTGCAATACAATTTGTATGTAGGTCAGAATCCAGGTTTGTTTGTACTGGATTTTTTTTTTTTTTCTATTATTGTTAAGAGTGATTATAAAAAAGGGGGCTAATATTTTATTTAAAATGTGTTTTAAGAGAAAATGAATCCTTGCAAGAGAATATACTTGTAAGAGGCTATTTTTTTTTGTTCTATAGCACTATTTTCTTTGTCGATCATATATTACAATTTAAAAGATTTAATTATCTATGTTCAATTTTTAACCATAATGTTCTTACAATAGAGACCTTTGTTCTCCAGAAAAATAAAGTGTATTCAGTAGTTTGATAAAATACTTCACAAAAATAATTTTCTGATTCCAATACCATTAGATTTTACCATCTAATTATTGAAAATGGTTGAAAGTACAGGAGCTAATCTCCCAACTAGCAACAATTAGTAGAAAGCACTATGGCAGCATGCATTACTGTTTGCCTTGCAGTAAGTGTCACTTTCCAGATATTCAGGAATAAATTCTGGTTTTCGGTGTGCAAGAGATTAGACAGTTAATTTTTCTAATGTAATTTTAAATACCACTGAGTTGCTAATCAGCTCTCTGCATTCCTTATATCTTATATGCTTTATATGCAAATGTTCGAGCAAGCCCCGTTGCTGTATAATTGCCATTTTCTTCTGGAAGACAGTGGAGAGGAAAACAAGCTGTAGACTGTGGATTTTGCATTTCTTTGTGAAGTGGATGTATATATATTTTTGTTGAAGTTTACGCTAGCCAGAGTTTTTCGGTTTTTAATGGACTGCATTTAAATTCTCTGGAGCCAACTTGTGCAGGTTAGGGCAGGCAGGCATTGGGGAGTTTTATATGGAGAAGTCCTGCAGGAGTTTGCTCCAGTGATTGCTGTTCTGTGCTGTTTTGAGTGACAGCTTTGTTCCAATTACATACTCTTTGTCTTTGCAGTGTTCTGGATGATGAGGGGAGCAGCCTGCGTCAGCAGAAGCTTGATAGGCAGGTAAGATTTTGGAAGGGGACCTGCTTGCTCTCTGAAGTCTAGATCTCAGAGTAATGAATCACTGACACATATATCTGTTAATTGATAGAAAATAGCATCCTCTGATTAGGGAATGCAAAAGAGAGGTCTGTGGAGGTTACAGCTTACTTAGAAGTCTAGCTTCCATTAAAATTTTTGTTATAACAGTGGTTTCAGTGATTCTCATTTTCACTGCCTTGGATTTGTTTTAAGCTGACTTGCAATGTATTTGTTACCCCTTTCATGGACCAGAAAGGACAAGAGGTTCTGGCAGATATGCCAGCCAACAAGAGGGTTACTACAAAATTTTTTTGTCTTTTTCTCTTCCTTCCATGGATTTAAACCCTTGTA
Source organism: Brachypteracias leptosomus (assembly GCA_013401335.1). Lineage (NCBI taxonomy): Eukaryota > Metazoa > Chordata > Aves > Coraciiformes > Brachypteraciidae > Brachypteracias > Brachypteracias leptosomus. The sequence continues at coordinate 435,267 of VYZX01016219.1, forward strand.
GCTGTAAACTAGTGGCACTATGTGCTATGGTGCCTATTTGCTACTGTATTCCTACTTGACTTGTACAAGAAAGTGAGACAGAATCTCTCCCATGAAATTTCAGGGAATCGACAAAGTAATGGATAAGTAAAATTAACAGTTCAGTTCCCTGATGTTGTGGACGAGGACTCAGAGAGAGAGAGGAGCCTGTGGTGCCGTTGGATGCTGAAGGTTTTGATTTTCAGCAAGTCTAGCTGAAAAATTCAAGTGTTTAATTAAAATTCATCTTGTATAGTTGTTAAATTAGGCTCATGTCCAGCATTATCACTTGATTCTAGTTTGCATGTTACCTGCTTTTAATTTACAGAAACTTAAGTTGGCATCTCTGCCGCATGCCTTTGCTTACCCTCCCGTTGCTTCACAGCCACTACTCACACGCTGTTGTTTTCCCAAGGGTTATTTCCAAGCAAGCTCTGACAGCTGGTAGACTGCTCAGAAAGATCTATTTTAATTATTTTCTGTTTTCAGCAGAAGATGTTTTAGCAGTGGGTTGGTTGTGATTTTTTGGAAAGGTTTCCTATAACCCAACATCCCAATATCCCACTTGCCAACTGCTGCCACTGGAAAATGGGAGAAGGTGCAAAGATATCCATTCTTTTTCATCGTAGGTTGTTACTGTTTAGAATCCAGTAACAGATGCTTTTCTTTGTATTTTCCTCAGCGAGCATTGCTAGAACAGAAGCAGAAGAAAAAGCGCCAGGAGCCATTAATGGTTCAGTCCAACGTGGATGGTCGCACAAGAACGCGCAGGATGAAACATTCGGAAGAACAAGCACCGTTGGTTGAGTCGTATCTTAACAGCAACAGCAGCACCATATACCATGGTATGCTGAAATCATCCATTGCACATGTATTTACTGCAAGTCGTAGGATGATGCTCTCCATGTTAAATTCATGCTAATGTGAACAAAGGTGGTTGTTTGGATTTTTTAGTAAATAGTTGATATCCTTCACTTGTGTTTGGGGATTAAAAAAAAATCCAAACTTGCAGTGCTGTCCTAACAGGAGCGAGGGAGGTAACTAGCTGTGGGGAAGAGAGAGTGGCTTATCTGCCAGGAATATTTGAGTGTCTTCAGCCTTGGTTCTTAGTGAAGTAAAGCTTATGCTGTTCTACTCTACGTATTCCTCTGTACATAATTTTGCTTAAGCCTGAAGGAGTTAATGATAAATTTGAAACCTGTTAACTAATTTCAGGTAAGTTTGAATATAATAATTTCCAAGCTACCGTACTTCTGCAAGGTTCGTTAACATAGGTGAGTAGGTAGAGAAGAACATTTCAAGCTTGTACAATGTGGTCTATACTTTCTTATTAAAGGTTACAGAATCCAGAAGGGACAGAGATGCCTCAGGTATCACAGCCACAGGGGAAAAAATTATAATGCCATTTCTGTATTGTTACACTTAATTTAATCAACAGAAATAAATCCTAAGGAAACCAGTCATTATTTATTTCTGTGCTCATATGACCTATGCTTGTTGGACCCCTAATGAGGGTAGGTGCATCCTTTTCCTCAGGATATCCTAGAGGGAGGCTTGGGTAACCCTGGTCAATATTGTGTCCCTGGTAGATCTCATTCCAGGTTTCTAACACCTCCAGGAGTTAGAGAGAACAGTAATTTTCAAATTTCCTTGTTTTGCAGATCATTAAGTTGAATTTGATTGATAAGGGATTCATAAACCTCAGTAGCAAAAGGCTTCCTTCCCTGAGTATTGATGGGTATGTGGGACACTGGTTTCAGAGTCTCTACCCTTGGTTTGCAATTGGTGGAACTTTTTGGTGTTGTTACAGCTACAGAATTTATTGTTAGAAACTGGAAATTGCATTGATTAAATGTTAAGGTTTAATTGATAATGGGCCTTTTTGTCTTGCTCCTGCAAGCAGATAGGCTACCATAAATGATTTCAGATGGAGAATTATTTTAATTATGTTTTCCAAATAAATATTAAAAACATTAGTAATTCCTCTCTCTTTACTGTCTTTTACTCAGGGTCTCAGAAGAAGATTTTTAAGGTGAAACTAAATTTCTTTCCAGTCTGACCTAAGAATTTGATTTAACACAGAACTTTAGTTTGCTTTGTTTATGGTTTTAATCAGAGAAAACAGAAATTTTCTTTCTTTCCTCTTTCACTCAATAGCTTATCAAAGGTACCGAACTGTTCTAAGAAATAGTAACTTATGGTACAAGAGGTGTTGTTGTGTACTGAACCTGCTATATTGTTAGTTGAACAAGGTTTTAATTTTAACAGATGTTATCATCCCATAGTGGGGCGAAGTTTCGTATCTGCACTAACTGAGCTAAATTTTGCAACAATTTTCACCAGCGTGGACATTATGACTTAAATGAGATTAACTGTGCTCTTAAGGTGAAGGTGACCCTTCCTGGAATATTACACCACACCATTTACTGGAATACTTACTAATTTATTCTCCCCAAATCAGTTTGTTCTAAATTTGTCTCTCAAACCCTTGCAATATTTCACAGGGTTTCAGAGAAGGAGGAAAAAAAAGTAATGTTTCTCATATTCAACCTGGAGTTTGTTAATCCCTGGGAGCAGCTGTCCTTGTAATAAACTGTGCAGTTAGCAAAAGCAAACTTAGGAGATTTTAATTACCTAGTAAAGTGTTTTATTGCCTTGTAAAATCCTTTGTTAGGAATGTTGCTTTTGAAAATATTATGAGAACTCCAGAAGCGTCCTTTTTTGGTGTGGTCTTCTCTGGGAATGTGTTTAGTGTCTTAGGTTTCACTGTTTGCAGGGTACGTAGCTAGGGTTTGATGGCCAATTTGAACTATGGTATTCAGTTTCAGGGTTGGCACTTTTTTTCCCTTCAATGAAAACCATTTGTATGTGGGAGTGTCGGATGCATGAGACATCTGGGCTGCTTCTAAAGAACTATTCTGCTCCTTTCCGTTCATTTGTTTCTGTTATGGGCATGCTGATTTTAAGTTAAGAATGACTCTTTGATGGGAGTTGATGGTCTACTGAATGAACTACATTGCTTGGATGAGCGTGTTTGTGAAATCAATTCCTGTACTGCAAATGCTACAAAAAGAGCACTTCTTTCCAACTATCATCCTCCTCTACTCTCTTTTTTTAGCTTGTACTAATTCTGTGTAGCACAAAAGTACTTGTTGATTTCAACAAATAATAGGATGCCTGTGTGGAGATATCTCTGTGGTACTTTAAGCAAAGTAGGTCAGAGATAACATCTCAGCAATTCTGAGATGTGAGGCTCTCTGCACTGGGAAATTTTCTTTCATAGACTGCCATAGCTTATTCTGATGCAGTTATCTGTGCCGCAATGGTTCCCTGATGGGCAACTCTGCTCTGGAATAAAAATTCATTTCATTCCAGAATAATTATCAGAGTGTGGAATAAAGAGTCAGTCACTTTTGTTCTGGAATAGAGCATTGGCCTGGTGAGCTATTTGTAGGGAGATAGAGTGGAACAGCGCATTTCGCTAGTTAAGCTGGTCATAAGTTTTTCCCTATAAAGGAGCCCTTGGCTGCTTTGAGCCTCTGCAGGGAGCTGCAGGGTGATTGCTGCTAGTCCTCTGGCTGCACGTGTATTTTGCTTCATCTAGCTTGGAGCTGAAGGGAAGTGCAGATAAATCTGAGATGCAATAGGATGGAGGCATGTTAATTAAAAGCTGTGATTGAGCTCAGCTGGGGCAGCTCACAAAATGGGGTAATACAGATGTGGCTTTACTGCACTTGTGTTGCTCAGGATTGAAGATTCTGGGACCAATTTAATTCAATATGAAACTGAGCAGGTACAGAGCTCTTTTGAGTGTCTTCTTTTTTAGTTTAGTAAATAACATAATGGCTCTGCTGAAAGCTTGTTTCCACAGAGCAAGGAGGAGTACTGCCAGGATCACTGTAATTTTTTCTTAGATGCCTTCAAAGCAGAGAGGTGACACATTGGTAGGATGAAATGTTATCTCTGTTCCTTGCCAAGTGTTACTAGCAATTGCTCTGGGTGCCATGAGATTTCTAAGCAGGTGGATGCCCTTCCACTGAGAAAGTAGCTGTGTAGAATTTACCATACACAAGTCTCCAGAAAGATCATTTCTTTTCAGTTCCTGCCTGTATTTTACAGGTAAAAGTTTTCAGATCCTACAGCTTGTAAATAACTTGCATGTGGCAGATCTTTTTAAAACATTTTGGTTGTTGGAAAAATGCCTAATTAATGAGTAACAAAAAAAGTATTTGAGTTATCTGCTGGAACTAACATGAATTAAGTTGAACAGGCCAACTTGAGACAAAATGAATCCTTGGCACCCTGGTCCATGAGTGGTTGGTTTGACGTGGAGCATTAGGCAGTGGCAGCACAGTGCCTGCCTGTCAGCATCTGTAGATCAGGGAGGACCAAGGGTGCAGGAAATTGCTCATGTTCCTTGAAGAGGATTATAGAGAGATTTTTCATGAGAACAGAACCTCTTGTTTTATAATCTGTGTATCTAGGAACGTAGGCATACTAGCAGAAGGAATAGTTTCATGACAGCATTTCTAGATAAGCCTGGGACAAAGCTGAGTACATGGAGGTAACAGAAAGTGTTCCTGTAAAATGATGAATGTGATGTTCTTCACCACCCACTGAAATGAAGGTATTAATATAGATTTGGGACCACATTTGTAGGCTAGACCCTAAAGTATCTGCCTGCCATTTCAGGCAGCAGGTGTCCTTCCACTGACTTCCATGATGTTTGGCTACAGTTACTACTATTACAAATAGTGCCTCTCTGTCTTGCAGCAACAAATACAGCTTCAGCACTACTTTGTCATTAGAAATAGCAAAATAAGAACCAGTAACATTTCGTATTGCTATTAAGTTTACATTGTATATAAAAAACAACAAAGTCATTTATTCGCTGGAATAAATTTAATTCCTCTGTGCAGGAGAGATCACTCACAAATTGCTTTGTCTTCTCTTTCTTGTGTTCTTGTTTATTTTTGATTCTGTCCTTCATAAGGACACATTGCTACCTGTTATTTTAAAGACTTTATTAAATTTTACTTGCCTTTCTGTATTGCCTCATAGCCACATCTGCTGGTTTGTTTTCATGTATCTCTGCACCACTTTTGTGGAGTTTGTTGGAAACCCGTGCAAACATTTTAGCTTGATATAACATTGCAGAATTCTGTCACGAGTACAGTTCTTTTCACTCTGGATTGCAAATACATATTGAGCATTGCTGGAGCCAAGTAGCATGCAGAGATACACTAGTTACTGCAACAATTTAATTACATTATTTAATTACATTTAATGCAAATGAGGAAAGCCCATTTTTACAGAGAAGAGTATTTTACGTCTGTGAAAATGGTGAATTTCCATTGGGGAGCAATTTTTCTTCTCACAGCACCGAGAAAGGCAGAGATTTGAATGAGTGCCAGTTATGCTTTCATTAATATTACCATACTTTGTTGCAGCTGTGGCTTTTTTTTTTTAAGACTTGAAATTAAAAATGTTTTCAATTAGATACTCAGAGTAATTTTCATGGCAACTTCCAATTTAGACATTTAAATTAACGATGTGTAAAAAGGCAAAATTACTTTCTTAGTTTCCTCCTTTGCCATTTGGCAGCATGTCATGGCTGTGTGGTGTTGAACAGACTTCTGATGACAAGTCCTAGCTCTGGATTGTTAAATTTGACGTGTCATTCTGCTACTTTACCATGAATGATGAGCGAGAGTTTTCTGATGAGTATCAAACTGTCAGCTTTGTAGGATGACATCAGTTAACCATTCATTTAAAAACCCATATATTTGCATGTTCATCAAACCAGTGTCTCACTGTCCCTGTTTTCCACTGACCTTGAAAAAAGAGGAGGTATTAGTTTATTATTTGAAGATAGCAAGGAATGTTCTGTGGACAAGACTATTAATACTGGGAGATCAGGCAGCACTCCAAGTATCATGTGGGCAAAATACTTAACTTCCAATAAGCATATATTTTGAAATCTCCCTTTCAGCCACAGTCTCTTCACCTTCATCCTTTAAAGCACCTTTTTGATTTATCGGCAGTCCTTACTGTGCTAGTACATTTCCAAAATAAACAAACCAACCCAGCAGCAGTGATCAGAGAGGAGCAAGTGGTTTAGAGGTCTTTCTGTGGTTCTTGGTATTGAAAAATTTGAGAAGAAAGTTCAGAAGCAATTACTCAAATTGCTTGAAAAACACTCTTCTCTTTGCTCTGAAGTTCCATTTGAAGTATATTTAATTTCAGTTACTACTTCACAACTAGCCATTATTTTCTGTCCTTGACAATCTCAGTGTCCAGGAGCAGCAGGGGCCAAGAGATGAGGGTGACCCCAGCACAGGCAATGCCCTGGCAGGTGGAGCTCCATCCCACAGGCTTCAAACATGGTGGGCAGAGCTGGTTGCTGCCAATGGGATTCTCAGCAATCCAAGACACCACAAGGGATGAACCAGAGCCAGGCCCTCCAGGTGCCATGCAGGGCAGAGATGGGGCCAGGAGGCAAGGCTAAAGCATAGAAACGAGGGATCCATCAAGCAGATGAGCTGCCTTCGGTACCTACCTCCCAGGAGACACAGCTGGGCAGCAGCACAGCTACAGCACAGCCCCAGGAGCTGAAACAGAGCCTGAAGCCACCAGGGAGGCTCATCAGGGCAATTAAAGCCTACTTGTGCCCGCGGGGCCCTGATATACAAAATAATGATGTCATTTCTTACTGTCCTTAATCTTCCTGGCATAGGTTTTTCACGGATAATGTTCGCTTTATTAGTTGTCTGCTTTCCCAAAGAGTCTAATTCACTGTTATTAATTCTCCATTTCACATGCTCCCTTTTCTTTCCCCCTCCCCAGGGTCAGAGAGCAGATAGATATATGGAGGTTAAGAAGAATCTTTTGTTCAATTCCTTCCTTTGTCTTTCTGAGGAAATCTTACAGCAATGAGCTTGTAATAATGTCCTTAAGCAGCATCAGGTTCTCATGTAGACTTGTTCCTTTTTTCTCAGCCCTTTCACATTCAGTTTTGCTTACAAGTATTTTCACCTTTGCAAAATCAGCCTGGTTAAAACATCTGTGTTAGATACATAAACTGCAGGGAGCCATCATTGTGAAGGCCAAATGGAAAAACATGCTTTTCATTTTCATTCACTCATATAAATATGTGTGTAACTGTCTTGTCTTTTTCTTTCAATTCTGTGTTGTCTGCATCACTTACTTAAAAATCGCATCCTTTTGTTTGCTTGTGCGTGGAATATCAAAACTATTTCTTACAATTTATGAGTCCAAATGAGAATGAGACACCAGATACGAGAGTCTAGTGTTATTTGCTGTTTGGAATTCTGTCTCAGCACAACACATGCTCCTCCATTTTTGTCTTGTCTAAATGCAAATGCTAGTACAAACAAATAATTCTAATAGAAAAGGAAAATCTGTGGGGTTTTAAGTGAAGATTTTAAGAATTTGGGATGGGGCATATGGAGTATCAGGCTAGATTTTCAACTGTGGTTTCCAGTTGTTTAAGATAACTATCAATAGGGATTTAAAAAGTTGCATAAATATCTTTTTGTACTGAAATTAATGCATTTTTGAGTGACAGTTTTTGAAACTCCTTCCCTGTATAGCTGCATTTAAGATTCTTAGTTTATTTATCCCGTGGTACTGCCTGTCTTCGTTTTTAACTTTTTTTTTAACATCCAGCTAAGGACATAATCATGTTGCCACATCAGTGAACATTATCTAGGGAGGCCACTTTATCTCATTTTCCTTATTCAGTCTTTCTTGTGGGGAACTGTAAATTGTTTTATGGGGCTATCTAGAGCCTGTGGAGAATGCAAGTTGGAGTTTTTCTCAAGGTTCCCATCCTGCTGAGAAGGGAAATTCTTGTCACTGTTATTTAGTGGTCCAAAGATGTAGTAAAGGGCAGAGGGGAAGACATTTGATCCCCTGACAACATGGCTGGGGATGAACATCGCCTCTACGAATTGCTTCATCTCCACAAAGACAGACTAGAAGGAGTCCTGGTTCAATAAGTTCAAAGCTCTGTGTTGCTAATGCCCAGCTGCAGAGTGAGTGCAGAGGGTGTTAGAAGTGGTTGTTTTTAGTACTCCACAGGCAGCAGAAAGCACTGGAAACAGAAAACAGAATTTTTTACTTTGTGCCACATCTAAATCCACTGAGTGAGGTACGTCCACAGAACTCTCTGTAGGTCGGCAGGCTTCAGAAGATAGCCCCTTGCCCACTCCTCTGCAAGGACCCAAGTGTTGACTGGCCCAGTTGACAGAACTGCTGTGCTGCTTAAGCTTTGCTTCCAGCACACTGCAGTGGGCAGCCCGGACACCTGAGGTGGGGGCGGGGGTTAGTGCTTGTGGGCAGGGGAGACCAGCTCTTGCTCCAGGCTTAAATGCAGGAATGTAGCCAAGTCCCCTGGAATTCATGCTCTCCTGAACTGAATTTGTACAGTCCCTAGCAAAAATACATCATTTCTTGGATATCTGCAGTCACAAGAGAAAACTGTTGGTGATGAGCTATAACTGAACCTTAGTTCTGCCGAACAGTTAATAGCTAAGAATAAGATGGTTTTGTGGCGGAGATGGTATTTTGCCATTGGATTTGGATTTATTTTAGAGGTAGTGCTTTAAATGTAACGGTAAAGCTCAAAAAACCATCCTTTAGGAAAAGGAAATTCTCTGCCAAGTCCTTTCATGAGCCCAGCTGTAGTATCTGCACATTTCTGGTTTAAATCTTATTTTGTGGCCTCCATCACTTATGTCTGAGAGTCCCGTTTACCATGGACAGCAGTGGTGGTATATGCTCAAAATGATTGGAGGACTGAAATCTTGTTCTCTGCCTTATAGAGTAAATCAATGGAAACATTTCCTTCCCTGTCCTTTGGAGCTCCATCCCTGTACTTCTAATCAGACACCTCTTGCTGAAAGTTATGAAACAAAAGTAATTCAAAAAGCTTCAGGCTTTTACTTGTTAGATCAAAGGATGGCTGACAAGATAGTGAAGATAAGTCTTCAAGTTTTCAATTAACAATGTCAGAATGTTTCATCCTTTGCTGATTAATCATTGCTTTGGATCAAGTAAATGATGCTTCATCTGAGTGAAGCCATGAATATGACCATATTTAAAATGATTCAGAGAACTGTCTGGTCATTTCATACAGGTCATTTGTCAAGTACTGAATTTAATTATAATGTGGATTGTCTTCTTTAAAAGAATTAAAAGAGCACACCCTAGTTTTTAAGGAGAGACTGAGCTAAGAATATAGAATAGATTGCTGGGCTGGCAGATCACACCTTTTTAAAGAGTGTGGAGTGGGGACTCTTTGGTTCCCTGCTGAGTCTGAGGCTGCCATGCCCAGGGAAACAGGACCCAGTGTGTGCTACCTTTTATGTGCCATTTTCTCTGCTATCCTGTGCACTCCCTCCTTTGGTTATGTCTTGGACATTTCCAGTGCTTCTTTACACTCAGCAAAGGAACTGCAATCTTGTTATCAGTGTCTGATAAAAGACAGGACTGAGGGGTTGGGCAGTGACAAGCTGTTTCTTTGGACTTTTAGTCACTCCTGTACTAATTTAACGTATATTTTCTAGAAAACTTGAGCTCTTCCTCTGCATGGTGAGACGAGGAGCCAGTGTTTGTTGAGTGCCTCAGATGCTCATTGTGTTGTGAATGTAATGCTATTTATAACAGATTACTGTGCTGGGAAGGGTAGCTGTGGGATTGCAAACTACAGTCTACACAGACATGGCTAAATCCATTTCATCTTGTTCCTCTGAGAATCTCCTTGGTGTTTCTATTGCTATTTGTGCACATGAAGGATCTGGTAACCAGGAAAGCTGCCTCACAAACCAGAAGCCTGGGGAGAATTTCCCCCTTCAAAGAGAGGTTACTGGGAGTCCACATGTCACTGAGCATCATTTGGTCTTTTGGGTGTTTATAAACTGTGTTGGGATATATTTAAAGTAATTTTATGGGCAACCAAATCTTACCAGACTTTTCTTATCCTTTTAAAGAAATCACTTTAGTTTTGGGAAAAAGAAAGGGATAGTGGAAGGCCCCAAGTGCCAGGGTGATATTCCTTTGAGATAAACCACAGTCACCATGTGAGGTCAGTGGGGCTTGGCAATTAACAGGCCAGTGGCTGGCCCCAAAATCTCTTAGTGCCTGCTTATAGGTTGTTGTGTTTGGGGTGTGAAGTTTGATGATTCCTGTATGTATTTCACAAAGGTAATTGTTTTTATGCCTTTGTAAACTCAATATTATTTCAGTTCAAGGCTTGGCCTGGCCAGAAGAAAGAGTTATTGTGTGTGTTGCTTTCACAGATTCAAATATTGACCTCAAAGTGTGTCATGCTTTTAGAAAATTATAAAGCCTCTTTTTTTTTTTATTTTGAAAACAACGAGCGTTGCATGAATTATGCTGACATTCACAGTTCATGCCATGCATATTATGTTGAGACTTCTAAGGAATTAATTAGTTTGTGTATGTTACGAGGTAGGAGGAGTTTTTAATTTCAGCTTTTGTGTAGTTCACCGTAAAACACATGGCTGTTCTACTCATCATACCATACACAATTGTGCAAGGTATGTTTTAAAAGTAACCTTCTAATGATTCCTTGCTTATGGGGCTAGGATGTAGCTTTAAGCATAGGCACTACAAAGTAAATAATTTTTTTCTGCATTCGAGCTGCCACTGTTGATGATCACTCTGGCAGAGCTTTACTGCGAGGAAAAGTGCTTCCTACAATAGCTCAGCAACACATTAATATTCTGATGTCACTTTTGGCGTGCAAGTTAGGAGCTAATATATTATTGGAAGGAGGAAAATAGTTAGGAAATACATGCCAGATAACCTAACTCCTTCAGGTTTTTGCTGTAGCTTTGCAAATTCTGTTTTATTTGACTCTCTGCTCTGCATGAATTGTCTGAAATACCAAACAAACTGCTATGTCTGCTTGCTCCTTTATGCCTTCACAGAGTTCTCAATTCTTTCTTGTCTCTCTCTCTCTGTTTCTCTCCTCTCTCTCTCTCTGTTTTTCTCTTTGGTGGGGTACCCTGAATCTCTCAAGCAGTGCAGGAGGCTGAGCAGGAAGATGTAAAGGTGGTAGTGGATGCCCAAGCTCCGAAACCAACTAAAAAAACCAAGGGAGCAGCTGCAAGCTGCCAGACTGGCAGCACCAGAAAGGAGAAAAAAGGGAAACACAAAGGTTAGCTGCATGTGGCTGAATGTCAAATGTTGAACTGACTGCAAAATAATTATTTTTTCTTTTATTGTCTTTTTTAATTTCTTTGAGTTTCTGAAAATTGCCTAAAAGTGATTTCTTGACATTTTTATAAGGTTGGAAAATGTGAGTGACTTGGTCTTGTCTCAGCACATACAACCTGGGGGGTGAAGGAGGGCTGAAATTTGGGATCTGAGTCTTTTCCAAAGGAGAGTGTTTGTTCAAATTGCAGAGGAGGAAAAAAGTACTGATGGAAAGATGCTGTGGTTTCCCTGTAGTGTTGAAAAAATGAGAACCATCTTATACCAGTGTAGGTTTTTTTAGACTATCTGCATGTAATGTCATTTGAAGAAACAGCCTTAAAAATTGCAGTCATATCTGTCCAGACACTTACTGGGGTTTGAACTATACAAATTAGAGGTTAAGTGAGCATTTTGGAAATCATTTCAGCAAAATCGAGATAACATCCTCCGAGGGTTCTTCAAGTTGTTACTTCAGTGTTACTCTGTCCCACCTGATTGACATACGGGAGGTGTTTGTATGAAAAAATTTCTGTAATGACTTTGGGTAATACTAGGTGGACAAAAAAAGTACACTAGTGACAATGACAAAAGGGTAGGTAAAAATAATGTTGCTGTTAGATTTACTATTTGAGCTGCATAGACTAGATGGAAGAAGTAACATGAGCTACTTTAGAGGTATGTATGTGCACTCACAAAAAGAGGGTTTTGTACCGCATAAAGTTTCTTTTTATTTGATGGTGGATGACTAATTAAATTAATAAACACCTTTCCAATAATTTGCAGCTCTTGGGTAAGGCCACTAGAACACTGCCCTGCCTGGACTGGGCTGTACTCCTGGCTTGTGTGTGTCCAACAGCCTCTCCATTATTGCTTAAGTAAGAAATTAGTGTATATCCTTGACAAGTCTATTTAAAGGTAGCAATGACTAAAAAGGTAATTATTGAGGTCAGAGTATTGGGGCTTATCTACAGGGATTTTACAGGACTTGAGCCTACCTTATAAAAATCTTTTACATATCCTTTACATATTGCAGTTTAATTCTTGAGTTCTGAATCTACAGTGTCTCTGTGTCTGCAGTCCCTCTGGCTGCAAAGGAAGCTCTGGGTTAGACAAGCTTTAGAGTCTGGCCCTCAGGTGAAGACTTTAGTCATATATTTGAAATAAAGATGATGTCTGTCAACGCCTAGGCTTAAAATATTAAGTAAAAGTCAAAGGTAAAATTAACTGAATGTAAAAATTCATGCTAACTGAATATAATAACTGAACAGAAAGGTAATGTTTCTCAATTTAATGTAAAAATTCCTCTCCAGCATAGTCACACCGATGCCACATTTTATTTTGAAGTACATCTTGCTGAAGAGTAAAAATTCTTCTAGTACTTTAAAAGAAAACCTTAGTCTGTAACTGAGCATTGTGTGGGGTAATACTTAAATCATGGTTACTGCATAACCTTGAGGCTCTGTTTGATTTCATGTAATGCCTGCTTTGCCTTTCTGGTGCGTGTGTGTGTCTGCACTGTGTTCAGAACTTCAGACACTGCGCTGGTCAGTTACGGTAGGTTTGATTCAACACCTTTGCATCGTGTAACGCCAACCCGGGTATACATTCACATGTTTTCTGGGCAGTTTTCTGATGAGCTCTTGGCTAAAATATTCCATGAACAAAACTGTAGCCACAGGCCTAGTGAGGCACATGGCAAGAAGTAGAATGTGTGATTTCCAGGGCTCTTCTGCAGCACATGTGTACTGGAGCTGCCCTTGCTGGGTAGCTCTCAGAACTTCCCTGCTAGATGTTGGCAGGTGAAGTCCACTGGCACACAGGTAACAACTCATATGTTTCTTATATTCCAATAATATTTTTATTCATTTTCTGAACAATTCCCCAAACTGGCAAATGTTGGCATATTTTAATAGAAGCAGGTTATGTAAGGAAGAGTAAATGTCACTTTATGTAAGCTGAGAACTTTTGCATGCTGATACTGCTCTGCGTGTTGGAAACTGATAACTGTTGGCTACAGAAATCTCTGCTCCTGCTGCAGTTTTCATTGCTGATCCTGCTGTGCTACATGTGGTGCTCCCTGGCCTCCAGCATTTGCCCATCAGTCTCCTCTGATGTATGTGTCCGTAGAGTGAAGGTGTTATTCATCAGCTGTACTAAAGGAAATTTTGCATACCTCCTCTCCTGAAGTTTATGTTGATCTCAAGTAACAAATATCCCTGTCAGTGTGTTCAGAGTGCACACCTGGCACCTTCTCATCCAGCTCGGCTACTTTTCCTGCATTCTGCTATTTAACTGTTCATTCATGTATGATTTTACCATTGCAATCCTATCTAGTTTACCTTTGGTAGTGTTGTAAAGTAAACTTGGAGTGTTTGCAGGGGATTATAGCTGGATTTCCAGACTTGCATCCTTATCCTTAGAAAAATATTTTGTTATTGGATGAAGAAGTAAAACTGAATAAGACTTTAAAATTCCGGAGGGATTTTATTGATCAATCCACTACAGACGTAGCTAATTTGTGTTACTTAGGAATGAAGAAAATGCAAGCAGTAGCACAACCCTGCAATGGAACTTGTAACAAATTTTCAGTTACTTTTAAGATTAAGTCTGAGTCTTAAGAAAATGTAACAATATTGAAGGGATTTGCTAATAGCATAAGCCCTAACTAATGAAAATGGATGAAAGTTGTATGGTTTTATACCATTTTGTGGCACAAGAGAATTTGTTGGAGGGAGTTCATCAGTTATTAGACTAAATCTTGGAAGTTTTAGGTTCTGCTTTTAGCTTTGCAATTGCTTCAGGTTTTGTCTCCACTCCGACTGCAACCTTTGCTCGTCCTGTAAACAAGCAGGATGACTGCTGAGGGGTGAATGCACAGCACCACTAAACCAGCATTTTAAAGGTTTCTGGTAGTATTTAGCTATAGTGAGCATTACTGTTCTAAGCATAGCCAAGCTCTTTGTGCTTTAAGAAAAAAGATCCTTTAGACCAGATCCTATGAATAGTAAACTAATTCAGAGCAAAAATCATTGAATTATACATGAATAGCTCTTGAAGCTGTAGCGTAATGATTGCACACTGGTCTTAGATGTGTAATGTTTTTTTAAGTGGCTCAGAGAATGATGAAACTATGATCAGAGCAACGTGCTAAAGACAAAAGTGAAGGAAATATTAGGTTTAATGAGGTTACACTGATGTAAGGAAAGAAAAGGATTTGGCTGATTGCTCATGTACAGCTGATTGTGCCTCTTAACTTAGGGGTCGGTGCATTTTGTAATTGTGTGATGGATAGTACAGTATTTAGCATTTTTTTCTAAATCTGTGATTATTACTGGTACTTAGTTCTTAATGTCAATATCCAGTATACACTGTGCCTGTTTTTAAAAAGAAACATCATTTTTGTGGGACAAAGTCTACAAATGCAGTAAATTGGTGACATTGTAATAGTTTAGCTCATTAAACTGGTACTTCTGAAAACTTTGGTCTCCCAATTTATTGTTTGACATAATACTCAGTATTGGAAAAAAAAAAAGGAAGAAATGTATATGTAAAATGGTTGTCTTTCCAGTGGAGATAGTGGATCAAATGCTGGATTGATTTGTGATGCTAGTAAAGGGTCATTAAGGATGTTAATAAACCTGGTGGACAGTATTGCTAGATGCTTCAAAGGAAAAATAATGCAAATAAGTGAAAATAGTTTCAGCAGAAACCTATGAGAAGTGTGCATCCTGTATATATTATAAATACAAAACCAGAGCATCTCTAGATAGCAAATACCTTGATGGTTATTTAAAAATTAAAATTCCTGAAAGCATCACAGGTACATAGTGGTGTGGGGTTTCTTTTTGTCCGATTGGGTTTTTTCCCCCAATATAGGTTTGTGAATAAATTAATAAATACTCTGCATAAAGTGCTTTTTTGGCTGTGTCCAATGAATGGCACAAAAACAATTCAGGAAGATACAATGGAAGCTTTGAAAAAAAAACCCCAAACAGAAAAACAATACAAAGCCAGGAGTTAATTCAAAGTGAAATCTGACAGGAAAATTCAGGAGTCATTCTGTGAGAAGCTGTTTGTTTGTTTTCCTAGCACTTGTGCACTTAGAGCATGTAAG
The DNA here is from genome assembly GCA_013401335.1 of Brachypteracias leptosomus. Taxonomy (NCBI): domain Eukaryota; kingdom Metazoa; phylum Chordata; class Aves; order Coraciiformes; family Brachypteraciidae; genus Brachypteracias; species Brachypteracias leptosomus. The sequence continues at coordinate 450,643 of VYZX01016219.1, forward strand.
TACATTCTAGGAAAACCCTGCTCTGAGCTGCACTGGTTCACTCACTGCCATGGGCAATATAAAAGAAAATTTTTATCTCTGGAAGGAGGAATCTGGATGTGTTTAAAATGTTGAAATAAACAGTACCTTCCCAGCAGGTCTGATCTATGTTGTACACTCAATGTGTATCGTATGTTGGGTATTCCCTGCCTTCTTTATGAGGGTCAGAAGGCAAGCAGGCTGCCTGACACAGAGCTCTGCTTTTTGCCAGGGTGGCTATTTTGTGTTCTGATGTGGTTTGCTGCTTCCATGTTTCTTTTCTCTCTTTCACGCCTGTCTGTCTGTTTTGATTTGTGCATCCTGTCCCATTTTTATATGTAACAAGCAACTCCATTAACACTGGCTGAATAAGAAGGCAGCACCATTTGTTGGATCAGGAGCATAATTTCTCACTCTCACACCTCCTTTCTGGTGGGGGAAGGGGAGTTCACATAGAGTAGATTTATCTCGGGTTCCCTGTGTGTTGAAGGGTAGCAGGAACAAGTAGTGAGTTTCTACCGAGAAAAGTCCTGTTATTTCTAGATCTGACAAACCTTTCAGGCTGTGCTTTGGCAACACATGAACTTGATTGTGAAGAAGTCGTTTTGGCCTCCTCAGGATAGAGATTTATGAAAGTACAGTTCCTGCTACAGTTTTCTAGATTTCATCAAAGTCAATGTAGAGGTTGGTGCTCAAGCAGTTGCTTTTAGTGACCTGATCTGGTGTTAATGGTAGTCCTTCTGAAACTTTGGGATAGATCACCTCCAGAGGTCCTTTCCTAAAAAAATACCAATTTTCCCCCTTTCCCTATAGACAAATCCCTTTGTGATTTTGCAGCTGCCTGAACCCACATCAGTGGATGTGCAGCCCCTGTGAGAACAGGCGTATACTGGGAAATGGCTTACAAAATATTGACAGCTAGAATATACTTAAGGTTATTCAAACCTAAAAAATAGACCAGAAAAAAATGCTTTTCCCCACTTTAAGCATTCTGATTTTCCAGTAAATTCCTTTTGAGGGGAGTTTCACCTGTCAGTTATATATATAGGTTTTGATTTAGTTTTTGAAGTATGGAGTTCTAAATTTCTAGAAAATGTAATTTCATGATATTTAATTCTAGCCATTTTATTAGAGCTTCCTAGGAAATCATTCTGAGAAAGAATCTTTTTCACATACAGATTTGTGCAATACTGCACCACTGTTCTGGAAGTAAACATTATTATACTCAGTGGACATACTTTGTGATAAACGCAGATTTAAAAAGAAATATAATCAACTGTTGTTTTGTCTCTTTAATTTAAAATGTAGATCACTTGAGACAATAAAAGCAGAAGCAGAGTTTGCTCTCAGCCAAGTTCTTTAAAGGACAGCAGCTATTTGTTGTGGTGCCAGTCTAGTGAAGAGCAGGTTTCTGTGAGGACGGGCTCCCTGCCCCTGCCCTTGGAGCAGCCCAGCGGGTCCTTGGAGGGTTGTGCTGCCATCCCAAAGCTGGAGGAGGAGGAGCTGCTCTGCAGTGCTCTTGAGGAGCAATTGCAGCTTCAGTGGTGCTGCTGCTGGCTGCAGCCTTCAGTGTTGTCCACATGGATATGACTCCTGTGTCAGACCGGTGGCTTGTCTAACCTGCTGTCCTGCCTTTGAAGCTACATTTAAAAAAAAAAGAAAATTTTCTAATGTGCCTGCATTTGCTATCGGCGTGTTTGTAGAGGAAGGACATACTTGTAGAACCCTTTTTGTATGTAAGGTCAGAAAATGTAGCTTGAGAGTTTCTCTTCTAGAGACCTCCTGCTTGACCTTGGTCAACTCTTCAGATATGATCTGCAAAGGACTTAAGCATATTCTGAAAACTTAGTCTGCAAGCAGTATGCCTGGCTGCAGAAGTTGAATTTGGGTCTTAAATGCTTTATAAGATGAGAACAAGAGATTTTGTATCCTGCAGTTCCTAATTTGTAAAGTAGGGAGAGAAATGCTTGTTTTCTCTGCTATGTTCCTTTCCTGATATGTAACCTCATTTGCCATTCAGTCACTGAGCTCAATTAGTTCTCTCTGATGTACTATACATTTCTTATTAGTTTCTTTATTAGTGTGCAAATGTCCTTTATTATAACAGTTATTTTCAAGTAATTTAGAAGTCTGTCTTCATGTTGTTGTAGGTGCAGTATAGATTCTCTGTAAATCATCAGTTAATCATTCTTTCCTTACTTACAAGTTCATGTAGAAGAACCAAGAGGAAATAATGTTTGCTGGAAATCTCTTCAGAGCAAAATGCTTGCATGTATAAATACATGCAGGGAGGAACATGATGTGTATAAATACTGTTAGAGTCTTTTCCTGCAAGACCAAACTAATCAAAGTTAAGTGCATGTCCACCTAATGTATTTTGAATTTCTTAGAAATAACCTGAACTCAGGTTATGAAAACATTCTACATAGTTTAGATTACCAAATTCTAAGAGCATGGTACTGTCTATTTATAGATATTGTCTAGAAGGTTTTAGGTGCTAACAGAATACAGGCATTGATAAATAGTTGTTTACAGGATGTAAACACTAGTGAATGCCAGTTTTCTTTTTCTTTTTTTTTTCTTTTTTTTTTTTTTTCTATTAATTTCTCATTACTTCTGGGTTTCATCTGAGGCATGACCATGTCAAAGTTTACCAGAAGGCCTTTACTGAAGGTCCTGATGTTCTGGGGGTTGTTTCAGTCTTCCCCTTTCCTCCCTGCTCTCCTTCACCACTGCCTCTCAAAAATTTCCCTTTCTTCCTAGCAGATATTCAAGGACATCTCTATCAGATTTTTTTCTACCTTTTTTTTGGGAAAAGCAGTAGAAAACGCTGACCAGAGCAATAAAGACTCTTTCTGGCACAGCCCACTCAGCTTCTTTGCCTCTTTTGACCCTGTCTTTAAACAGGGAAACTTATAACTATAGATATTAATGGTTTGTTTTATTGCACAGTGAACCAACCTTCCAGTAAGTGGGTGTAAAGGAGTCAGCGAGGCAAAGAAAGTGAGAACATAGGGAGAGATCCTCCTTGAGTATCATAATTACGCAAGCTTGGAAGAGTTTTCAGACATTATGTAGGTGATGGTAAAGCTGCCTTTTGAACTGAGACTTAGAAAATCTATGTCTCATGTTACAGAAAAAATAAATGTGTATGTATGCCTGCATTTAATACTATTTTGCACATGTATATTGTAATACATAAACTACAAGGATGTGTACACACCCAAAAATATTAAATAGTGCTGCACTTGCCACAAACCATCTATAGTATCCTAAGGCAGCAGAGGTTCTTTTTAATTTTTTTCCTCTCTGTCTGGCTACATCTTCCATTCCCTTAAATGGGGTCACCAGCAGAACCATTCATAATGCTTAATAGCACTCTCTACCAGTGATGCACTCTTCAGAATACTGAAATTGATTTTTCTTCTCTAAAAGTGTGACCTGCCAGTGTAGCCTTTGTCCTAACACCTAATAATAGTGATGTTCTGACAGCACGGGACGTGAGCGCGGATGTTCTGCAAGCATTGGAAAAAAGCAGCCTCAGTGCCCTGTCTAATGCACTGTCTAATGCTGTCGAAGGCATTTCAGTTGCTGCAGATCAATGTCTGCTTTGAAGAAGAATAATTGAGGTGTTTTGTTCCTTTTAAAATGGATTCTCAAAACTAGGTTTATATCGTGCAAGCTTAATACGGGGCTAGATAGGTATGCATGAGGTGTGAGCGTCTTGTTAAGCTCATGGATGCTTAACACTTTCAGAGTATTAAGGCAAGAACCTAACTTTAGGCAGCCATGATAATGATAATGGTTAATATGGTTAAAGCTGTTAAAATACACAGTGGATCTGAGCAGCTACATGACTGTTCTAGAGCACCTTTGCTGTAGTGCTTATTCTGAGATAACTTCTAAGAAAAATGCAGTTCTGCCATATTATACCTGCAACATAAGAAATTGTACTGTTCATTCTGCATCACACAGAGCTGCTGTCTGAAATTGTTGTCCTATCAAGAGGACAAAAACATTTCCATGGGCTTTATTTAGCCCTTCAAGGTTGGATGGGCAGGTTGTTTATTTGCTGTTAGTTGTTGTTGTTAGTTTTACTGTAAGTAAATCAGAATTTACAGGGTTGGTGCAGAAGTTGCTGGATAAGGATCTTTGTGGTGCAGATGAGTCAATAAATCCTCGTTGTCTTGAACTCTGTGAATTTAATACTTCTGCAGTGTCAGACTGCATCTTGTTAGGCAGTTGCACAGCCAGTGCTGTTCCTGCTCCTGAGGCTGTGGACTGCTCTCTTCTCCACTCCTGCTTGGCATTGCAGTGGCAGTGACAGCAAGCATGGCAAAGTACAGTTAAGCTAAACGTGTCATCCAGTCGGCTTTTAATACGAGCTGACAGCTACAGGCAAAGCAGGTCGAAATGGTGTTCTTGGAGACTTCTGCTACAGATCACAGCCTGAAAAAATCCCAATCCCTACAGCTCCTTCCTACAGAATTTATTCAGCTGTTTGGTGTGAGAAGCACCATATTCTTTTACTGAACTAGCTCTTTGTAATGCTTGCTAATTCTCCACAATGTTGCTTCCTTAATAACGAAAATTTTTGACCAGCAACATTATACAGACTTATGTTATTTACTGTATCTGTACATGGTAATATTACCTTTTTTACGGATGCAAGAGTGCATTTTTATATAGCTAATTTAGGAATATATACCAACACTGAGTCTTAACTAAGAGCTGAAGTATATTTGCAATCTGATGTTTTAACTCGCTGTCCCGAAGAAAAAAATGAAGTTAGCTTGTGATAAGAACACATCCATCCCATATTTTCATTTTTCTGTCTTCAGAGGCAATTTGCAGCTGTAAGGAGGTAAATAGTTTCTTTCTGGCAGTCTTCAGAAGCCACAGAATGGCAGCATGGCTGAGGCTGGAAGGCCCCTCTGGCAACTGTCCAGTCCCAGGATCTGGTGCTGAGCTCGTCACCCAGGATTGTGCCTGGTCGGGATTTGAGCATCTCAGAGGATGGAAGCTCCAGGGAATTTGTATTATCTTCTTTATAGTTTCACTCTGCTGTTTTAACTCTATAGCAATTTATTAACTCAGAAGTTGTTTAGGCTCATTAATGTGCTGCTCTTCCTGTTGTCTGCACTGCTAGATCTACCTGTGAGTTTTCCAGGTTTCTGAAGCTCTGAAGCATGGTTTCATTATAGCAGTGTTGTTTAGTAGGGATAATCTGGGATTCAGTTTTATCTGTTTCTGGACCAGTTGTGTGTCCTTATGAAAGCTGCATCTGTTTTCTTTGTCGATCCTCTCCAGTGGATTTCTTTTCTGTTTGGTTGTCAGTGTTTCTGGTGCATGGATGGGTGTGCTTTGGGCGTGGGGAGGGCAACTGAAATCCTGATCACCTCTTGGAGGTTCTCTAGTGCAGTATGTGGGAAGGGGTTTGCCTTGGAGGCTAGTTTAGTCTTGTTTAAGTCTAGAAATATTATTGAATGTGAACCTCTGATTCTATGAAAAGATGCTTTTTGTGAGTGAGCAGTTCTCTCTTCAGTAACTTCTTGTCACAAAGACAGCTAAAGCTTTTGCTGTTGTCTGGCAGGGATTGATGGCCCAGCTGCTTTTCAAGATGATGTTCAGAAGATAGGAAGTCAAGTGCAGATTCTTACTGTTGGACAGTCCAGCCACGATGAAGATGATGGAGAGAAAACGGCTAGTGGCCAACAACAGCAAAGCAAACAAGATCTTAGAACAGCAATGCAGAAAAAAGGTAAGTAGCCAAAGCTGCCTTCATGTTCTCGTTTTTTGCTTTATGTACATGGACTCCTTTTCCTGTTCTCAATCTAACCTCTAGCCTCAGCAGAGGTTATTACTCCGTGTTTCTTCTCCTTACAGCTTGTTTGGCTCTATTCTCAAAAGAATAATAATGAAGTTCTCTCTTGTCCTAGGGAACAAGAGCTCTCCAGGCTCTCAGGGATGTGATTTTCCCATCTGCAGTGCAGTACCATTATTAAGGTCCCAGGCAGGTGCTAATGCTCAGATCCATCTGTTCACATTTTTATATTGTACAACTCTGGAAATCACTTTAGGGCTAAAAAAAAGAGTAAGGAACAACAACACTCAAACTAGAATATTAATTTTATTTGTGTTGTCAGTTAAATATTGTTCATGTTTTCCTAATGTCTATTCATGCCTGCAGATGTTACGTGTTCTGCAGCATTTCCCATGCATAGTCCTCAAATGTTCTGGATTTTTTTTTTTCTAGAGGCATGCATGATTTGGGAGATAGGTTGTGTGCATACACATTCCTGCATCTGTCTCTTCCTTCCTGTACTGTTATTATCTCTCACTAGACATTAACTGTAGGAAGGAGAAAAAAATCCTGAAATCCTCACAAAGCTTTTTCTGAAGGCATTTGCTTTGGAGTTCTTCTTCAGTGTACAGCTTTTGAAGCAAAGATGGCTCAAGCCAAGAGTGCTCTGATGCTTTAAGAATAAACTCTTTGTGTGTAAAGAGCAAAATGTAAGTGCAAACTTGACTCATCTAGAATAGACTATTCATACCTAAAAGCCCGGCTCTTGTCTGCAGAGCAGTTCTCACTAAGGTTCATTTTTTCTGGCACATTACTCTGCAGATGTGAGCAACTTCAACTGAAATGGGCAGATTTTCTCCAAGTGTGGTATTTCCTGAGCATTTGAGTCAGAAGGATGTTGGCATGACTAACAAGTTCTGATCTGTGTGGTGATTGTGTTGCCTTAGACCATGGCTGAGAATATTTAATCATCAGGCACACTACTTACTAGAGCTGATTGACTTAAAATCTATCAACAGACTTCTCAAATTAGGTCAGAGCACTCAGATTTTTACTCTGGGGGACGTTTCTATTTTTGATTTTTTTTTTTCCAAGTTAAGATATATTTTTATTCTCCCCAGTTTTTTGTTTATATTTTTAATAGGAGGAAGGGATGGAGATTTTTGTTTTGAGTTGTTGCTTCATATTCTTAAATATAGGATCTGACATTTTTTTAACCAGCTCTGAGTATACTCCTGATGAGAACAGACACTGCTAAGAGTGGGTCACTAGTATGCTTCAAGTTTGGGAGCGGAAAGAGGGCATTTTTTAAAAATAGGAATGCTGAGGTTTACTCATTTTTCTTGACAACAGGCTATGCTCTGTGAGACACAAAGAAAGGTATTAAGTCAACGCTACAACTAGCAGCACCTCCATAAAGTATTTTCACTATGTATGTTAGTTTTGCTGCTTCACACCAGCAGAGGAGGCTTTTTAGAGTGTTTTTAGTACCCTAGTGCTCCTGGGAAACTTTATGTTGAGCTAGGGCTTTTCATGTGGGTTCCCACTGCCACTTCACTGCTCATGGCATGTTCTTACGGGCATGTCTTCCTTGGTCTGAAAAGCATTTAGAATTGCTGTCTTCCCTCAGTCCTTCCCTGGGATGGAACAGGAGCAAAAGCAGAAGAACACAGAGATAAATGCCAGCTAGCTTAATGGGAAAGGCTGAGTCCCATCAGATTTGTGTAGCCCCAATTCTTGCCCATTCTGCTCCTTGACACTGACTTTGTGGAGACAAGCCTCTCTCAGCACACGTCTCTGCTTCCCCGGTGAGACAAGTTCTGTTACAAGGGGTTATAGGTTACCTGACTGTGAAAGGAAGATGCCACTTGCAAGAAAATGCCAAATGTTTTATTTGATTTCTCCATCTGTTGGAAATTGCCATACTAGAATAACTTTCTTCCTGCAGGAAATATTCATCCTTTTACTTTCAGAAGTCTTAAAATGTAGAATTCCTCTCTGGCAAATGAGTCACTAGGACATAGCCAGATTTCCCTAAGTTTTAACGTTGAATAAGTGACATTTAGTCTTCACGTTTATTGGTTTCGAATATGTCTCTGTAAAGACTTGGAATGAGCAAGTTGGTCTTAGTTCTTCTTTGCCACCTAAAGTTAAAACTATTATGAGATTTAGGGAAGGAATAGATTTTATTTCTGGGTTCAGAACCAGAACAGAACAGAGCTCTCTGAAGCATTCTGCACTCATGGCCTGCGGGGAAGACTTTTATAAGACTGGCTTGGAATTTTCACCACAAAAATATTGGTGGTGAAACAGTGAGCATGGATAGAAATAAACTGTGCCTATGAAGTATGGCTTATTGCACGGCTGCCAGCTGAGGAGAGGGACTGTCTCTATTACCCGTGCATAGTTGACTAGAATGTGGTTGTCATTATGAAGGAATAATGCTTGTGATTAATGAATGTATGATTAATAATGAGTGAGTTCTACAGGCTCTGAAAATATCTGCTGGCCTGTGAGCTCAGGCCTCCCTTGCGTAACCAGATCCTATTGAAACTTTTTGTGTGGTGTATGTCCAGACTGGGGGAACTGAAGAAGTGGATAACGAGACCATTCATGGTGCAGCTGGATGGGACACAAACATTGCATATACTTCTAGTCAGCTTCTATATGCTCACTCTTACTTTGCTGGTGGTGTTCTGTTATCCAGGGTGCATCTCGTGTCAAAAGCTATTTTAAAGGGATATGCATTGAAGTTATTGGAAGCAGCAATAACATAAAAAGTTTTTAAATGCCTTTTTTGGTGTCTTCTTTTATTTTTTCTCATTCTGTTCCAAAATTTGAATGGAAGAAAACCATTAATGATACTATCTCTAATATTATGTAATATAATTTGGTTCAGTCTCTGCTTGCTGTAGACCAAGCTCACATTCCAAAAGACTACACTACATGGAAGTCTCTATGCATATCCCTGGAAGTCCTGGAAGAACAGTTTGGAGAGCATGAGAAAGATGATGAGGACACACTGGGCACAGGGATTTAACTAGAATTTAGGCTATCTGAATACTCTCTTCAGTGTTACTGAATGAATATTTGTGTAGAACCTGTGTATATCAGTTGTGTTGATCAATTGTATTTTGTTGTGTGCTAGAATTCAAAAATAGGCCAAACCCTACCATGCCAGGCACGTCGTGCACAGGAGGGTTTGTGACACAACTGTCTTGTGTGGATGGTGCTTTCTGAAGCTTCAGTTCTGTGATCCAGGGCTTTTTGACTTATTCAGAGGACTAAAACAAGAAGGTGACAGCAGGTATAAACAGGTAGAAGGTGAATTTGTTTGTGCAGAAAGATAAAATGCCCATAATAGAGAATTCAGGCAGCAGCATTATGGCCCCATCCAGTGAGCCTGTAGCCCTTTGCAGAGTCCTGCTGGCAAGTTAGGCTTGTGCACTCAATTAAGGGTTTGCAGAATCAAGCCCATGGATTTTTTCCTTCCCCAGATCCCCATGCAAATACATCCTGGTCCTCTTCCACCTCCCAATCCAGTCTTGTCGCCCTGGATCATGTTCCTGGTAAGTACAGAAGGAAAAAGTTAATTATGCCCGTGCTGCTTGGCTCTGGAAATCTTTGCATTTTGTTTATCCTTCTGCATTGGACTTACCAATAGTGGAAATTCTGGACCAAGTGGTTTATTTTTATTTTTTTTTAAGGAAAAAATATTGTGCAGTTGGCCTCTAAGTTAGAGTTTGAACCTGGATAGAGGGTAGCTTCATCTGCATGATATTCCTTGAAAAACTAGGCCTGGCCAACATCCCACCATTGACGCTTTCTGCTGCTAAGTTCTATTTGATGTTCAAAGTTGTGTTTCCCTTTGAAATGTCTGAGGTTTTGAGTTCTTGTAAAGTCAAATTTTTAAGTGCTGTAAGGCAGTTCCTTTGGCCTTGGCTGATGCTGTTTTTTACATGAAATAAATATGCATGAGAAGATTTCCTTGATGTGAACATTTCTTCTCAGTCTAAGATCTGCTCTTCATCAGGTCACATGGAAATGGTTAAGATTCTGCTGTAGAAGGGCTCATATTTTAATTGTTAAGGTTTCCAAATAGCTGTGATAGGTTGTCCACTCAACACAAAATCTTAAACCTGACATTAGAGCTGTGTTTGAAGTATTTGATTTGATGAAGAAGATATGAATTTAATTCCTAACTGGATATTGCTCCCATGTCACTGGGTAACTCGTTCCTCTCTGTGAAATGGAAACCATGGTATTTCCTTTCTCATTTGCCGAAATATTTTGGCTTCTCGGGGCAGGTACTGTTTCACCCACATATTTGTGCTCTGTCTCACACAGAGAATCCCCCTCACACACCATCTCTCACCTGTGAGCCTAAGGGTGCACCAGTATATAATAAGAGATGTTTTACAGCAAGTATGGACAGCTTCAATGTGCTAGTATTTCATGCAAGTGTGCTGCTTTCTCCTCAGGCATTTCAAGCAGCATGAATTTTGATGAGGAAGATGATGAGGAAGATGAAGACAGCTCCAGTTCTTCACAGTTAAACAGTAATACCCGGCCTGGTTCTGCCACGAGCAAGAAATCCAACAAGGTAAGGGGTGGGTGCCGAGAGGGAGCGCGCGGGCTGCCGTGAGCTGCATGGCTTCAGGGGGCGGTCAGGACAGGCCAGACTGTCTTGGTTGGTTTTTAACATGCACTGGAGTGTCTCCAAGGTAATTTACTGGGATAGCTCTCGGGGTTCACAGGAGGAAGCAGTGAATATAATGACTTGGAGAAAAGAATAGCAAATATTGTCTGAACTTGAATGAAGAGAAAGGTAAACAGTAAATATTTACCTTTCTACCTCTTGCAGGTGCTCAGAAGGATCTTTTGTTTCTGTTGCCTTTTTCTGAGCATTTTCCTACTCTGTTCTTGCTGCTACCATCCAAACATAAAATAAGACTTTGACTTGTTCAAATGTTCTAAATCATAAGCACTTATTAAATTGGTTGATTGTGTCCCACTCTTTTATATACCGCACTGACTTCTCACCTCTGTGATGCCTCCATCTAGCTTAATCTCTCCCCATCCCGTCTCTTCCTTTTGTCAAAGGGTGTGGGCTTTTGGAAAAAAAAGAACTGTAGTGAGATGGGAAGGTGTGAGCCAGTGTTTGCTTTGTAACATTACAAGGAATCAGAACTGGGAAAACATTGTGTCCATTGTTTTTATTTTTTAAAGTGCAGCTTCTATCAAATGTCATTCCTGTAAACTTATAACCTTGTAAATCAAAGTTGAGGAAACCTGAGTTTTTCTTACTGTTTTAGGAAGCAGCCTCAGCCCCAAGTCCTTCCACAAATGAGCCTCTCATAGATGTCGATGACCTGGAGGAATTTGCCATAAGACCTGCTCCACAGGGCGCCACTGTCAAATGCAGAATCACGAGAGACAAGAAGGGAATGGACCGAGGGATGTACCCTACTTATTACCTCCACTTGGAAAGGGAGCATGGTAAAAAGGTCATAAAATAACTTGAATGGCATACCAGTTGCATCTGAATATAAAAAAAATATTAAAAGTCTGAAGAAGTCTTGCAGGGAATGTATAATCTTATATTTTAAATATATTTTTACTTTCACTGAGATCTGTCCTACAGTCTTCCCAAAGCAAAACAATAGTATCACTTTGTTCTACTGCCTTTCTTCATGTGTCTAATCTTTGGCCTTAAATAATCCATGTGTGGCACCTTTATGTGACAATCAGCAGTCGGGGCCCTCTGCATTCTATGGCCTGAAAAGCAGCTATTTTCAATTCAACTAGAAGAATCAGAGCAACTTAGAATGAAACCTTTAACAAAATAGATCAAATTTAATTATTTAAACCATAAATAATGGACTGAGTGGTGGAGAAGTCACTTTCCCTTTCCAGATTTTTATCTGGTCTTGCTAAATCCCAGGAGACCTTCTGTTACTTTGCTAATTATGCTGGAAGACAGAAAAATTGCCTGTGGTTTTCTTATATCCGAGCAGGAAGTGGTGTGTGCTAACCCCTTTGGCATTCTAGAATATGTTTTTTTGCACTGCTTAGGTGTTTCTGTTAGCTGGAAGGAAACGAAAGAAGAGTAAAACCTCTAATTACCTCATCTCCATAGACCCAACTGACCTGTCTCGGGGTGGAGAGAGTTTTATTGGAAAACTGAGGTAAACACTGATACATCTAAGATTTTTCTTTATATAATATAAAGTTCATTTGAAATTAAGAAGCCTGTAAGCCCCTATGACTTCTTAATTAGAGGCTTGACTACGTCATGTGATAATGGTCTTAAAGTACACCAGTATCCAAGGCATGTTTTCAAAACATCTCAGGTACTTAGAAGATCACATTTTATTAAAAGTCAGCAGGACTGAAGCACTTAAATGCACAAAAGCCAGATTCTCGAGGCTGTATGAGCACAATTTATCTTAATGGGATTTTCAGAAGTGTATGAGTAGATTGTGTCTAGCTCCTGTTGATATAAATACCTTGGAATGGAAGTTCTGTCTGCTACAGAGTCTGAAAATCCCTTTGGTTTTCCTAAGATGCTAATTAGGGGCCATTTGCCTGTGTGGATCTTGGAACTTCATGCACTATTTATTGCAGTGCAGACACAGAATGAGGATAATGTGGGTTTAGTATGTTCCAAGTTGTATTTTGCTTTCCTTGGTGTGATTTCCGTTTAAATAGGGAAGACTGATCTTATTTATAACTTTGTGGAAATCATTCTCTGTATTCTAATAGAGTTAGTCAGGTAAGGAAGCAGGTAGTTTTCTAGAGAGTAAGCATATTTTTAAAACCAAAACAAACAAAATAACCCCACCTGATTGTTTCCTTACTGTTTTCTTGAATTTACTAGCTTGCAAGATGTCATGATAAGTCTCCAGTGTAACGATAAGGGACCTTTAGTATGCTCTGCTGTACTGTACCTTTACATTTTTGTTGTGACCTTTAATCCAGGAGCTTTCATTTAGTTTGGATTAGAATTAACAACTCTTTGTACTCGATATTATCCGTCTTTCCTTTGAGGCTACAGTGCAGTGAAGGATAGATGTCTGGGCAGCAATACTGACAAATGGTGATTGGATTTTCCATTTTTTTGATAGATCAAATCTTATGGGAACTAAGTTTACAGTTTATGACAATGGAGTAAATCCAGTGAAAACAACATCAACCCTGGAGGCGAGTATCCTGCGTCAGGAGCTAGCTGCTATTTGTTATGTAAGTACTGCTCACAGGCAAAACACGCAAGAAAGGGCAGTTTGCTTTCTGAAATAGCACACTGAATTTCCTTCTCACTTATGGTTATGTAAATCAGCAGTCATACTTGGATGTAACCAAACAGCTGATCTTCACTAGAGAAACCAGGAAATTCAGTGGAAAGTAGAGGTGGAAACCATTGTGCGCAGAACCAGGTTGCCCAGTTCTCACTTCTGGTCAGAAGGTGTTGGAGCTTTTACGTCACCCTCTGGAAGGGGTAGGATGCTTCACTGCCTGCAGGCACCATCTGAGAGAACCTGAACTGGAAAGAGTTGTGTACATGGCATTACTGCACTGAAGTATGATCTTTTGTACTGGCATTTAGGAGGCCTCTCTGATCCAAAACAGAGGTAGCTGGACAGCCAGGTCTGCAGCAGTGGCTAAGAGACTGACGTAAAACCTCTCTAACTCCTTTTTACCTGGAAAAAAACAAACAAACCTCAATCAAAATGCAAAATTCAATTGAATGAGAGAAACCAGCCTCTTATAGGACTGTAGATAGCATTTGTCAGGGCAATGCAGACAATCAAGGCTTGAAACAGTTTCACACACACGCATCCCTCCGTTCCTGTTGGATTTGAAAGTCTGAGAATTTCCAAAAATCCAACTCACAGGATTTAATGTCTGTTTAGAGTTTGTCTGAAGTTTCAATAGGAACCTAGGAGAACTTACTTTTTAATAAAGGTAATTTTACTGGTTTGTATAGGAGAGCATTCCCTGAGGCAACTAATCTTCTGGTGCAAAATGGAAATACAAGGAGAAAACAAAAAACAATTTTGGAGGAAGCTATATAGAAAAATTTAAGCATTGCTTGTTTAAGTCAACAATGACATTTGAATCATTAACATTACCCAACAAAAAGCTGGGTTGCAGTCAGCAGAGGTAATTAGAAGTGGAGGGTGTTGGAAAGAACAGAACCATGGCCACTGTTTGGACAATGTGGCTAAGATAAGCTGCTTTTGTATGTCTGTTTTGAGATCAGCCATTTAAAACCTGTACATTTGTATAAGAAAATGACTTGTTTGATAAATATCTTGATACTCATAGAGGGAGGTAGCAGGCTTGCAGGTGTGCTGTGGTCAGAGGACAAAAGGAAACTGGAATGCTATTTCATTACTAACCGGGTTGGATGAAGTGAGATCGTTGTTCCTGGCTGCAGCAGAACCACAGCAAAAAATGCCAGAAAGAGCACTCCAGAAGCACCCTTGGCCCAAGGTAGCATTTAATTCATGCCTTGAGATTTTTCCTGCAGCAAAAACTATAACAAACAATAGTTTGAAAGCACCACTGTGCCTCTCGCTGTCTCCCAGCTGATGTGATCAGGCACTGGTCTGGGGAGCCAGCTGCACCCCCTTCCACCAGCCTACTGAGCCTGCCTGCTGAGCCACCTCAGCAGCTCGAGCTGATACAGCAGAAGCTGGTGATGCATCTATTGTTAACTGTGAGATAAATGTGTGAAGAACCCATTGTGGATGTCACCTTAAGGCATGTTTCAGGCAACAGGAATAAAGTTAGTGCAAGGATGGAGCTCTATCAGGTGCTGATAAACCATTAACCACTTTCACTCTCCCTGCTGCTGGCAGGCTGGCATATTAATAAACCTGCAGCAGCACCTAATGGCTGATCTCAGAATCGCTGGGCAAGATTTATCAAGAAGCAGTGAGGTGTAACTGGACCACTTGTACCAGGATTTTCTCTGCTGAATTCCTTTATATCCGCAGTATCTCACAATTCAGTTTGTGTCAGATTCTGCAGGCAAGGAGCTCAGCTGATATTGTGAGATGTGACTTGGGTTTAATGCAGCAATAAAAGTACCTGTTTCTGCTCAAGTCTCAGTCACTTCCCTTATGCTCAAGTATAGGGGGTTCTGTGGTTTGGACTTTCTATGGAATGATAGTTTCTACAGAAAATACTAAGGACAAGGCACAGCTGTGTGAATGAAATCCAGAGAGGGAAGTGGCTGAAAGAAAACTGGGGTAATTAAGTTGTGAATCTCCTGTGAGCTGCTGGGATATCTCCCTTGCTGCTTTTATCATGGCAGCTATTGCCACCATAGCAAAATCCTTACACAATTTGATAGAAGTGTGTTAGATTTGAGGAGCAGCCCTGGGGAGTGGCTCTCTGCTCTTTAGTCCAGTTGTTTATTGTCACCGTGCTCACAGAGGAGCTTACTGGTTGGGCCAAGGCAGAGTGTGCAGCTTCTAAGCCAAGTCCCTATAGGTGATTTAAATCATTGTTGTGCTGGTTGAGTCAACAGGGCTCTGCCAGCAAAGAACCCTTATTTTAAGCTCCTATGTAAACCAAGAATGTGAGAGGCATTAAAATGGTGTGAAATCAGAATTTAGCCTGTGTTCCCCTAATAATGCCATCTATACTCTTGAGTTTACACACACAAAATAGTGGAGGAGATATAAAAAAATAGAGAAGCAGGGAATGAGACAGGAGATAAAGGGAAATAATTTTATTTGTATACAGGCAGATTGGAAAAGTCTGCTTTAAATTAAATCTCCTCTTTTGTCCCTGCTGTTTTCCTCATGCATTCTGTGTTTGTAGAATTTCTTGTGTGCCTTAGTTTTCACCAATAAAATGTTTAATATAATTGGTGATTGATGTAATATGCAACTTGAAAGCATTCCCTTAGCAATTGGCAGAAGTATTGATTTTAGTGCTTCTAAGTAAATCCAAAGAATATAGTCCTGTTTTTTCAGAGTGATAATGCTGATTGTTGGGAGGGAAGTGGTTCAGCGTTATTATTTAATTTTACCTTGAACAATGTCTTCGACCATTTAGTCAGCTTCTAAATTAATTGTATATAGCAGAACTGCAGCTTAATGAGAAGAAAAGCTTGTAAGGCATTGCAGAGAAGACCAAAATTATCAGCTGTTAGTGGAAAATAAGCATAAGCATGAATCTTTCCATAGAAATGGTCCTCTGCTGTGCTGAGTCTCTCCTGCTTATAAAACCTGCTGGCAGTCATTTTAGTTTGAGTCTCGCCATGGTGCAGAACCAAGTACATGCTTCCAGCTGAAGTGGTGCTGTTGGTTTACTCTGCCAAAGGCCATGCCATAAAGGATTCAGAAAAGAGGAATAATCTTCCCGTGAATGTACAGTTATGAAGGTACATGAATATGCCTGGATTGCTTCAAGAGTATTCAGTAAAATAACTCGGTGGAATTTTTCTTGCATGCGTGAAAATCTTTAATGAATTGTGTAAAATCTCTAGATGATTTGCTGAAACAACCAAAGTTCCTTCAAAGGGCTGATGGATGACAAAACTTCTGTACAAGTACATTTTAGGTGGGCGTTTTCAGATCTTACCAGTGAGTTGAGATGCATAGGGGTTTTTTTCTTGCAAAAATAGAGATGTTTTTAAAAGTTTAGTTTTCCTTAAAATCAGGACACTTTAATTAAATATATAAAAGCAGAGATATCTAAATATATGTCACTTCTAATGTCCCAGTGGTAGAGCCAGGCTGGAGCCTGGGGGTGTCCACTTCTTGGCATCTTGTGGTGTGTTGCTGGGAGTAGTGCCAATGGGAATTTCCTTCCTGAGATTCCTTAGAGTGTGTCCACAGCCCTTCACTTGGGAGAGGTAAAGGGCATGTGACTGGAAAAAAAAATAGCACAAAACATGAGGAGATGGACTTTCAGAAGTGCCCCTGTTTAACTTACTGGAGTTAATGCTAAAACAGGCAATCAGGTTTTACTGAGTGCATTGCAAGATACTGCCCCTTACTTGTTCTTTTTCAACAGTAGATGATGGCTTATTGAAATACTGACTGAAAAAAAAAAGAAAACCTCAGATAAAAAGAAGGCTTTATGCCTATTTAGATTTTGGTGGTTGTGTTTTGAGAGAGTAGAGCAATACTGGAGCGCTTTTGTGAAAAGCTGGTCAGAAAGGCATCAAATCATGTTTAATGGAAGAACTTCTATTTTCCATGAATTTAGTTTTGCTGCACGTGTTGTTTCTTTACTTTCCCTGCTTTCACAGCTCAAAAATTTGCATTCATGCTAATGTGTTTGTTTTTTACCATGCTCGCCTCTAAGCATAACATATCTGAAGACTTTGAAAACCACAGCCCTGCTAACAGATGCTCTTACTGGCAGCTTCTTCTTGTTTGCTTTTGTGCTGGCTTTGGAATACACGGAGTTGGTCCCATATATTTAATTGCATCTCTCATCAAAATGTGTGACTGCTTTTTATGATTTTTAAATTACAACTACTTTATTTTGGGATCTAGCAGTAGCCAAGCAATCTGGTTAGTTCATATCCTTTTTTAACAAAGGGATTTTTAATTTTTTTTAAATTGTATTAAGGTTGCTGGCAGCCAATGCTAGGAGTGTTTTTGGAAACCTCTCTGTTTCCATTTTTCCTGTTGTCGGAGCTTCTAAGACAAAGCTAGAATGTTTGGCAGTGCCAGTGAAGGTAGGGGTTTCAAGATGTATTTTGAGTTGACTAACAAATAAGTTCCCTGGGCTGCCACTGTTGAAGAAATTAACTTTAAAAATACAGAACGTGACGAACTCTTTTCTACACATTTTTAGGAAACAAATGTTTTGGGATTTAAAGGGCCTCGTAAAATGAGTGTGATCATACCAGGAATGAATATGGACCATGAAAGAGTTTCCATCAGACCACGAAATGTAAGTCATACCATCAGCCAACAATAAAAATTAGTTAATTTTTTTTTTCTGTTTAAGTTGGTTTTTTGCATTTCTGAAGGTTTAGAGTTTAAAAAACCCCACTATTTGAACAATTGCAAAAGAATGAGATGTGTGACTCACAAAAGCACTACAAATAATATATATTTTGATAACAAAAGATACAACTAACCTTTTCCAAGCTGTGAAAAGGGCTCTAATGCACATTTGCATTAAGATACTCAAGAGTTCTCTGTTTCATTCCATGATGCAGTTTTGAGGGTTGAGGCTGACCATTTAATCTTTGGGCCAGGATTTATGAACATTTTTGGGGGGTTTTGTGAATTTATTTTTTGTCTTGTTGAGAGTATTAAACTGAAGTGTGTATCTGTGGTGTGTACAGGAACATGAGACACTTCTTGCAAGATGGCAGAACAAAAATACAGAGAGTGTCATTGAGCTGCATAACAAAACACCAGTCTGGAATGATGACACCCAGTCCTATGTTTTAAATTTCCATGGTCGAGTCACACAGGCCTCAGTGAAAAACTTCCAAATTATTCATGATAATGATCGTAAGTATAGCTCTCTGTCAGTGCCGTGTAGAAACAGCACTGCATACACTGCCTGACAGCAGCTCTGCCCTTACTGCCTTACCCGAGTGGGTTTCATTTATTTATGTGGGTCCAGCTTGATGCTGCTCTGCCTTGTGGTCATGACATTTATGCACATTGGGTGTTCAAGTGCTCCTGCTTGAGACAGGAGTTTCTGCTATTTGCTATCTGAGTTTTCTCCCTTGGCTGCCTGGCTTGTGAACTGAGCAACAGTTTGGAGTTGTTTCTGCTCTCAGAGCTGTGGTACTTCCAGTCAGAAAGACCAGGGATGGAGCAGCATCACTCTACTCAAGCACTTGTATCACAGAATCCTTCCTTGGTTGGTTGTTCGCTGTGGTCATGTTGCCCAGCTGGAGATGGAGGCAGTCAGCCCAGTCCCACTGCACATCCCCTTTGCCATTGCTGGTGTCTGTAGCCTTAGCCCTGCAGAACACCCTGAACATGTCAGCCCTGCCTTTCACACCATCGCCAGGATCTTACCGATGTCCTGCTCTCTACCAGCAATGCACAGCCCCCTTTTTTCTCAAGCTTAGGTAGGGTTGTTGGGGCAGGGATGCTGCCCTGCTTCACACTCACCACAGGGACTAGTGCAGGAGCACACCGGGCTACACCAGAGCTGTGTGTGGGCTGCAGGGCAGTGCTAGAAACTGGAGAAGGTGGTTGTGCCAGGCTCTGAGAGCAACACTGGATTTGAAGCATTGCTGTATGCATTTGCTGCATTTCATAAGGTGAAACAATTACACTTGTTTCTGCAGTTAAACATTTCAAACTGTGAATGAGGCTGAGATTTCCTCTTGCTAAGAGTACAAAAGTGAAAAAAAGTTGAGGAAGAATTTCTGAATATGACATAACAGAGAGATATGATTGAGTCTAGATCACAATCATGCCTTCTCCTCCCGTATTGTCCTTGCTTGTCCACTTGGCTGTTAAGTAAAATAGAGTTAGCTTGTGCTTGGTACATGTGAAACTTTGCACTAGGTCTATGTAAGAGTGTTCTATACAGAACCAATTTTCTCTGTGCTTGCAAAACCCACTTTTTACTTCTGTAGTTTTTTTGACAGTAACAAGTCTTGCAATCCTTTATCACCCTACTGTTCCTCACTCAAACTCTTCTTGCTTCTCCCTCTGATGTCAGCACACCCCACTTGCACGAGTTAGTGTTGCAAGGTTTGATAAGTGAGCATGTTTTGTCTGTATTTTGTTGAACTGGGCCAGAGGATGATGTTGAATGTATACTTACGTAGTAAGGACTGCAAACAAATAATGCTTTGTCACCTTTTATGACCTCTCTTGCAGCTGACTATATAGTGATGCAGTTTGGCCGTGTGGCAGAGGACGTGTTCACCATGGACTACAACTACCCAATGTGTGCACTACAAGCCTTTGCTATTGCCCTTTCAAGTTTTGACAGCAAGCTGGCTTGTGAGTAAAGGGGCATGGGTGAGCATCCTCTCGAAGGAGCAGTTTGCCATATGATTCCCAATTCCTGCTGGTGTCACTTATGGTCCATACTAAACAGGTCAGGGAAAATGCAGTTGTGGAGGACCACTGTTGCTGAAGAGAAATAAAAGGAATCTTCTAAAAATTCAGGAAATAATATTTTCGGGGTTTTTTTCTGTCATATTTTCCTGGAAGTGGCATCAAGTTTGTGTAAATAGTTCTATCTCATGTCCTTAATTATGTTATGGAGATGTGCCATGATGTACTGTACCGTGGCTCTAGTAGCACCATTATAACGGTGTCTTTTTTAAATCCAGAAAGAGCGTGCACGCTCAAAAAAATTTCTTTTTACATTTAAGAATTATTCTGAGGCTGCAATCATACCTCAAGGTTGCATTCCTACATCGACTAATCAGAGCTTCACATCATCCAACGTAAAAGAAAGATCACAAAAGAGATGCACTTTTTTGAATGTGCAAGGATTTCGTGTAGTATAAAGCCAAGTCGGAAGGTTGAAAACCTATATGGGACTGAACTTGATGCATTGCTGTTGTGTATGTAGTAGGGCATGATGAGTTTTAATTGCAGTAGGAGGAAATGGAGAAGTAGAAAGCACAAAACAATGTTGCACAAGTCACTTGAATTCTAAGCTGTCATTATGTTTTAACATCTATATGCTTTTTAATTTGTTTCAAATGAAAATGTATTTGGAGTGCAGGAAAGGAAAAGGAAAACGTCTAGATGCCAAGAAAGCATAACTTATGTTGAATTTGGCATGTCGTGTGTTGGGAATTTATATCCTTGTATTGCTGTGGTAATTCAAACACATATTTTGTATGAAGTGATATAAACAGTTGGATAAAGGCTGTCTGCAGAGAATCTTATTATTTTGAACAGGCTGTGTAAAAGCTGAGGAAGGTAAATGGAAATATTTTATTAAATTTGTCTGGCCTTTTGCGATTTTACAATTTGTTGATTGCATTTTTTGAACTTTCAGCAACAACCACTTTTCATATTTATTTCCCATTGTAAGAACGCTTGATATCGATTGAAACTCTGTACGTTGTTCTCTAATGTAAACGTGCCAGCTACTGAGCTAAATCCTTCTAGGCAAATCTAGTGTATGCTGCATACAAATGAGACACTGGCAGGACACAGGATAGCTTGAAATAGTGTGGATTTTTTGGTTCTTTTTCTCTGATTTATCTGGAATATATAAACAAAGAGCATTTCAAAACTCAAGCAAAGAACAAGCCATTCTCTTATCTTCTGAACATCTCAAAAGCCGAGAGCTGCAACTGAAAGCACACTGTAAAACACCTTTAAAAATAAGAAACCTTTCTGCCATTGTTCTATACAATGTTATCCTAAACAGCACACAAAGTAATAGAATTTATATGTAGTTGACCAGAAGGGTATGGAGATGTGAGTGAAGGAGCTGCGTTTTATACTGTGTGTATTCAGATCCTCCTTTTTACTCTTTATAGACTCATGCATTGCACAAAGATTATGTAATGAGAAAATGAGATCAGATCTGCTTGTCTCACAGCTGCCAGTACCTTTTTGACTACAGGGGACAGGCTGTAAGGACAGGTTGTACCATTTGGACTGTATAATTTCAACTAATAAAAGAAATAGGCTTTCTTCTTCACATTTGCCTTCAAGTCTCCTTCCCAGAATACAGACAAGGAAATTTCAGATAAGAGATGGAAATAAGTAATTTTTTAAAATCTATAGAAAAAAGTCTGCTGGCTTTGAACAGTGTTTTGTTGATGGACTCAGCCTGTCAAATGTCATCATCTTTAAATAACAGGAGACTGTCTTTTTTTCAAATCTTTTTCAAGAAGCCTTTCCTTACAATGGTATAAAATGAAGACACCTTTTGTTTGAGAGAAACGAGCAGTTGGTTCCCTCAGGAATGATCTAAACGATGAGTCATGAGCTGCAGTGTGATACGTGGGCTTTGCGCATGGATGATTTTTTTTTTCCCCCTGTAGCTGGTGGTTCCCCACCACTTCACATCCCCATCTCTGATCTCACTTTGGATTTTAACAGAGGAGGCCTTTAGGCCTTTGGTTGCCTCATGTCAGTCATTAAAAACTAGCTCCAATGATAGCCAGAATTTTTTGTTTAGACTACTGCAAAACCAGACAGGAATTCCCACTGCTGGTGTTTGGGTGTGATGTGGATCTCAAGAACTCCACAGCATGGGAAATGTTGGATCTATATGGCTTTAGTTCTGTGGCTCCCCAGTCATATGCCTGAGAATTAAAGTCCCCAGTCTTTAAAGCCCAGGAAAGTGGCATCTGACATAGTTTTCTGCCTCTCTCTGCACACAATATTGTGTCAAAGGAACTAAGTGTCTTATGGTACAAACACACAATATGCTGGCTTTAGCAGTGGAGCTGGTTTAGGAAGGGTTATTTTTAACGTGGATCATAACAATGGTCTGCCTTGCATCATGGCCCCACGGGGAATTGGCACGAAAAGGAAGCTCATGTGCAGTGAACTCCTGCACCAGGGTGAGAAAGAGGAGCTGGGGAAAGGCAGAGTTCAGCTTCCTGGGACGGTTCTGCTGCCAGCACATTGTGTAACTTCACTCTCACTGCATGTTCTTCCCAGCCATGTATTTTTTTAACCTGTAAGCATGCCAGGAGGAACGTGGTGACTCAAATTCCCATAATCTTAACAGAATCAGAAAAAATTCCCCACCATAACCAGAGGTCACTAGAGGGTGATGTTAACCTGGGACTAAGAGGAATGAGGAGCTCTCATTAAAGCTGGTTCAAGGTGCTGGGTTCCTCTGATTCACTTGACCATCCCCATCTGCTCTGGAGGTGGTTGCTTCTAAATTAGCATCTATGTAATTTCTGATGGACATTTTCTGGTGAAGATTGATACTGCATTCAATGCAAGATGATACCACAAGTTTTGCAAAGCAAATTTTGTTTTCTACAGCAAATTCTGTCTTAACACACAGTCTTACCTGAGGTTATACTGTCCTCACAAAGTTAGATTTTCCTCCACACCAGCAATAAAATCTTGGCAGCACTATATATTTTCAGAGATATATTCATACTAAAGTAGCTGAGGAACTGTTAGTGGCACACTCCTATTAGCAGTAGCTTCTGCAGGGCTGCGTGTCAGTGTGCAACAGGGCATAGCCTTGTTCACTTACTGTGACAAAGAGTGTAATGACACCGAGTATTTCCTTCACATAGTCCTAGTGTGTGTTTGGATACAGTAGATTTAATATTATTTAAAATCCTAATATTGATGATTTTTTGCATCTGCTGTTGATTTTGGCAGAGGGTTGTAAACAAATTCCGTGCCTGAATTGCTTATAGGCAAATACTGCATGCTTTAATGAGAGTTCTTAATCTAACTTGTCACTCTGTTTACATCAAACAGTTTCTTCCTGGTCCTTTATCTAATTTTCTTCATCTCTGATGTTCTGTTCCTTCTCATTCTCTTCACAATCCCTTTATCTTTTCTTCAAGGATGTGCAACTCAGAAGTGTTTATTTTGACAACATTACTTGGTGATCTCTCCACAGATGAATAATGCCTTCGGTGCACATCCAGTGGAGCTCCTACAATAGGAGCCTTATCAGAGGGGTGAATTTGGCCCTTTGGCTTTTCAGTAAATTAACACATTAAAAGGTAGCAGATAAAAAAGCTTGCCTAAAATATAATCAGAATTTTTCTCAGTAAACATTCAGTAATTTCTCAATAAACATTCCGAGTTTCCAAACCATTGGTTGCAGATCACTGAGCAGAACTGTCCCTGAGCCTGGAGGCAGACTGTTAGACAGATTCCCTTTGTAGTGCTGCCTTATTTTTCTTTTTTCAAAAGGTTGAAAGTGATTTTGTGAGCTGAAGTGTGTTGGTGCCCTAAAATACAGTTTAATTTTTAGATGCTAGACATCACTACAGTCCTTTAGTGGGCTGGTATATGGCACATAAAATAGTAATGTCTTAGGCCATTGTTTCAAATTCTGATGCTAAGAAGTTTGTGAGAATGATTTTGCAATAATTACCGGGCAAATCTCTTACTATTGAAGTTGCCTTACAATAGTGTTGGCGTTCCCAGCTGGCTGTCCTCACGAAGGACTAGAACTGAAGGAGCTTTAGTGGAAGAGGCTCTGTAATAAGATCTGGTAGCTGCACAATCAAAAGATGTCATTGTGGAGTCAACTGACACCACTGAGGTTTATTGGTCATGGTGAACCAATGCCATCAATTGGGACTTTTTGGATTTTTGCTCCCTTTTGGTGAATGATCGGAAGGACTTTCAACAAGCAGAGACATCAGTGAGGTCTCTAGAAGTATTCAGCATTAGACCTACTTTTCTACCTATAAAAATCTTGCCCATGCCTGGGTGCCACCTATTAAAAAAAGAAGGAAATCAACCCAGCCCTTAGTATAGAAATTTACTGCTAGTTCTTGTATCTTAGATTTTTATTATTTTATATTTTTTATCTTAGATTTTTATTATTAGTTTATTAATGATTTCACATAAGGTTGCCCTGAAGAGATGATGACTCTAGACCAGTATCAGAATATTTTGTCTTTGTCAGGAAAGAACAGGGGATTGCCTGGTGTTTTGGGCAGAGAGAGTTTCTCCTGATGTGTGGCAGGGCTCAGAGGGAAGATTGTGGTTTTGACCCTGTGGCATTTTAATTAGTTTCCCCATACTGTCCCGTTGCTCTCCTAAAACATAGTTTGTAAGATTTTTCCTAGTTTTAGAAAAGCATATAATTATATGTACCAATAAAATATCTTTGCTTGGCGAATAGGGATAAAGCAGCAGTCACCTTTATTAGAATTATGGGCTGATGACTCTCAGATTTCTCAAAGTCTCATTTTGACTACTAGAAGAAAGTCATTTTATATGTATAAATCTTGCACTAGAATTAATCTAACTGTAGATGTGGGCTTCTCGTATATGTGCTACTTAATGAACCCGGGTGTCTGTTGTTCTTCATGTATGAAAGGTACCTTCCAGGGGTCTGCTCTTTAAGTGTTTGTTTGAAATGAATTATGTAGATATTTTTCATTTTTTTTCTGTTGCTCATCAAAAAGATTTGCACAACTATCTCCATGTTTTGGTATTTTGCTATGAACTATAGCTCAGTAGCTGATACTCACAAATGCCTGTGTATTGGATGGAAATGCATTAAAACTCATTTTATCTGTTGTATTTTATTTAACTGCCTAGAATTTTAGATTTCTCTTTTTCAGTAAGGGTATGTTTATCCATACCTTCACTGAGAAGGTCTGAATTAACTGGCTGTCTGGAAACTGTTTAATGGAACCAGTATACTGGTTCCCTAAATCGCTTTGTGAAGAGGGCACAGCAAAATTATACTTATGTTTTCGAGAAAACCCCTTCCTAGTCCCTTCATGGTTGGAGTACTCGATAATGCTGAAAGCTTATCATGGTTTAATGTAAGTCTACAATGGCAGTTTGAAAATTACTCTGACAAGAGCTTGCTAGCACATGAACTGGGATGAAGTCCTACCTGAGAGTCAGAACCTAGCAAGTCCCAGTGAATACTCAAGCATCTGCTCGGTGCTTAGGTCCTGCCCGCGTGCAGACACAAAGCTGTGTTAACATCAGCCTGGTCTTTTAGGCTGTCCAGCAGCTGTTAGAACACGGGCCTGGGGATCAGGTCACCTGGGGTTTAATCCCAACTGACTGTGTGACTTTGTGCAAATCTTGTAACCTCTTTGTGCCTCAGTTCCAAGGGGCTGAATGGAAAGAATAGTTTTCAGCCCTGCCTACGTCCGTCCCCGTTCTGCTGAGAGGCTTCTCAGGAGTGTTTGGAGGCCGGTGGGTGGCAGGGGGTGTTGGTGTGCTAAGTGCCCTGGTTAGTTCTCACTGAAGGAACCACAGTAAAACATGAACAGTTTTCTGCCAGCAGTGTAGAAACTGAATAGCTAACCAATCTCCTGGGATAAAAGCTTGACACTGTTGAATTCTATGGAAATCTTGTCAATTATTTCAGTGAGGCTTGAATTTTTTACCTTGTGCCACTTTTGATCACTAAATGTGCAGAAAAAAACAGTAAGGACAAACCATCTGAGATTCTTTTTCTTCTCACAGTGATGTGTTGTTTGTGTTTTAGTTTGCACCACCAGTCGTTTTACAAGTATTATTCCTGAACACATTGCAGAGGTTCAGTTAATGCAACTGCCTATTTCTGCTTTTATGTAGCAAACAGAGACACTTGGCCATTGTGCTGCCAGTTGCATTTGGGTACTTTTGTTGTTGGGTTGTTTTGTTTTTTTTATTTCTTGGATGTGACTCAGCTGTTCAAAACTGTTGTTACTGCAGCCTTTGACTCTGTCACGTATATCCAATTTAAAAACAATGAGTCTTATGATTTACGACTACCTTTATACTCAGATGGGATGTTTACAGTGCAGTTTGTTTCTCACATTCAATCCAGTATCTGTGACTTCTCACTGAGGTTATCCCAGTTGGCACAATGCCATTAGAAGTATCAGTAATTTATAATTTGAACTCTCTTAAAGTAACAATGTAGTTTATAAACATTTTTTTAGATTTTAACATTAAAAGCTCTCTGATTTTAATGCTTACACATTGGGTTGAATTACAAGGAAATTATTGTTCAAAATTTTGTTTCCTTGAGCTTTCTTGAAGTTTGAGCTCTCCTTTAAGCAGTAAGGTCCTGATGCTGCAGCTCGAGCTGTGCAAGCAGAGCACTGCCTGGGCTGTGCAGGCTGCCAGAATGGCTGCAGGAATCCGTCATGGGATCAGGATGCAGTAAGTGATGGAACTGCCAGAGTCCTGACAAGAGTGCACTTCCCAGTTCTCTTAGGCACTCTGGAACAGCACGTAAGAAATATGTACCTTTCCTGTGCTGACTTACCAAGTAACAGCAGGAATAGTTCCACTCCCTTTGAAATCTTTTTAACCTTTGCTTCTAAAGGCCACGCTTAGTGTCTAGGCTAGTGTAATTTTATCAGACATTTAGTCTCAATGTCTTGGAAAATTATGTCATGAGATTGTATAATTTGCCAATGCAGAAAATCTCACAAGGACACAAACCCAGAGTCTGTCTTGTGAGAGTGGGCTCTGGGCACTGCTCACACTGTGAAGTTCAATGTTCAAACAAATTTGTGAGTTCTGGCACCTGGTAACAGAAGGTTTTCGTTCCAGTCTGGGGACATGAGAAAATAATCCAATTATTACCATTCTAGTCTCTTCCCTAGGGAGAATCTCTTGTCCTCCCTGGTTAGAACTATATTGATCCTGATGTGTCTTTAAACATTATGGTATTTCTTTAGCTATTTAAAAAATGTTTTCATGATGTAGTTTGAGCTCAAAGACAATAGTCTTTGAAGTAGCTATAGGTGTACCAAGTCGATTTGGTTGAGAGGCAGCTGCCTTTTCTAGCAATTTTCTCAGTTGACATGAGCAGTGCTTGATAGTCCTGCTGGAAGGACATGATGTAGCTATTCTAATATGCTTTCCTCGGGTTTAGCCTTATGATACTGCTTTTCTTGTGCACCACTGCATTTAATTCTGAAGGTCAGTAATTCTAGTGCTAAACACAAATAGAGCAGTGTTTTCTACTAAAATCTCTGCCTCATCTTCTGCTGCCTTACATGTGGAGATTTGATATTTGATCCTAAAAATAGAAACTTTTCATCCAAGAAACAAACAGGATTTTCAGGCAAATCATTAACTTCTAGTGCTATATGCCTGGATTGACAGAGGGCTTTTTTTTCCAACCAGGCATCTTATTACTGGCAGAGTAGTGTGTGCCACGAAACATCCTATGATCACCTTTCGCATACTACCTCTGGGACAGTGTGAGGACCTGGTGTAAAGATACAGCCCTCTCACCAAAATGGCACCACTTTCCTTTTTGGGGGCTTTGTGTTGATTCTTTTATGCCCATTGCAGTATCATGTATCTTGGGGCCAGTGTGTGGTTAGGTTAGTAAATACCAGCCTTAAACAGCCATAAACTAAGACTTCACAAAGACACTAGACATCAGCTAGTAAAGCCTTGCAGCAGTCCGGGGGCAGCAAGTACACATTACTGTCCTTATAATGAGAGTGAAACTGTGACTGGCAGTTAATAAAAGCAAAAAGAATAACAGAATTACTTTTAGAGCTGGCACTAGAACTCAGTTCTTAGTCTAAATCTGTGCTCTAGCTATTGCTGTGGGTGATCAACCAGGAGACAAATGGTCTCTGGTTTGAACTTCATTGTGAAGGCTAAACTGTTCCACTTTGGTTTTGGAGTACTGGGAAAATCAAACCACATTACTACAGAGAGTTCTCATCAGGGAATTGAAATAACACTGAAATCAAGTTTCATGCTTAGTAATTCATAAGGATGGCCCAGAACAAACAGGAGGGTGCTGTACAAGTGTCAGGAACTGAAAAGTTGTTCAGCGAATAACTTGCATCAGGCCCATTGAGTTTTCCTAAGTAAAAAACCAATGGGGCTATATTTCATTCCTAACCGTATTTATTTGGAGATTCGGTGTTTTATAATAGGCTGAAAATATAACAACACTGTGTACTGTTAATTCTGATTTAAAGTAGGGCTACAGCAGTGATGCTTACTCTTACAAGACTTGTAACAGTGTCATCTTAAAAAGCTGAGAGTGGAATATGGCTCCTTGTGGTGGATTCTTAAGAGGTACTGAATTGCAGTGACGCTATGACTAAGTTTTTCTGTTGTTGTTTTTCTTTTTTTTTTCCTTACAAAAACCCCCTCTTTTAAAAGCATTGGTTATTCTGTCTTTTGGATTACACAGCACAAGCTGATGAGGATGAATTCCTATTTGGTATCACTTCAAATACTTTCTTGCAGGTGGTAGATGCTTTTCAGTTTCTTAGTAATCTGTGTTACTACCATTTCCTTGTTTTAAGATCCCTGATATTTTTTTTTTTCTATCTATAGTTTCCTCTTGTTTCAAACATGTACAGGTTTTTCTATATGGATACACTTCAGAAAGTTAATGGCTGTGAATTAAAGTGTGTTAAATCCCTGTGTATATGTTCTCATTTCGAAGTAGGGTGGCCTTCAAATCCTGTTGCATAATCCTCAGTGGGAATATTCATCACGTTGTGCAGTTCAAGGTTGTTGGTGAATTTTCAAGTGCTGGACAGGTTCCTGACCAAGATACTGGAGAACATAGGTAAAGGGACTCACCCTTCTGCGCTCTCAGGGTGGCGATGATGACTTCCAGTGCAGCTTTTCTATCAGCTGGCTCCTTGAGCTGTGCTTGCAAAGCTCAGCACCTACACACTAGAGGCCACATCTCTAAAGTCCCCTTTTTCTACTGCAGTGGTTTTCAGCACTTTCTGATTTATTGCCACCCATATGATGAATTTAAGCTTCCTGACAACTATGTGCTTTCTTCTTTGGATTTTGTGGATGCCAGGGCTCTGGGGACTGTATGCTGAAAGCAACTGCTTTACTAGTATAGCAGAGCTTGATGCTAGGAGCATGGTGTAAATGATGCCAGTTTAGACAGGTTTATTTTTACAGTGCCCATCAGAGATATGCTTGTTCCTCAGAAAATAATCTTCCTTTCTCTTTTTCTTCTTCATTTATATCTGCCCGGATCTGGAGGATGAGAGCCTTTCTTAGCATTCATGCAAGCAGCCACCATATAAGAAAAACACACAAAACAGGTTTATTACGGATGGGTTTCTCACTAAACAATGCAACTATTACGTGCTCACTGTCATCCTGCTCTATAATGGTGCATGTTTTTCCCCGTGTGCTGTTTCCTACCCTTGTGCTTGTCACCAGTCAGAGGACACAGCTGCAAAGATGTGCATGGAAGCTTAGCAAAGAAACTGCAGACCTGAAGCCATTAAGCTACAGCTCCCCTCATTCAGAAGAAATAGCTCCTCCTGAAGGCAAAAATTGGGACCGGTGGCTCTTTCAGTTACTTGAACTTTTCATGTGTTTGCGTCGCATATAAGAAGATACCATTTTTTAATTATACTTCCACTATATTCAGCCCTAAGCCCAGAAAAAGAAATCCACAGTCCAAGGAGTGCAGTTACAGAGAAGCTCCATTTACAGCTGTGGTGGAACTCCAGTGTGCAGACAAGGCAGCAGCATGTGCTGGGGAAAGACAGACGGGGCATTTCTTGCTGGAGAACTGGCACATGGCTTGGCATCGCCCAGAGCCAGTAAGGGATCCCAGTATTCATTGATGGACTATGACAGTCATTGCTTATGTCATGTTATATTGGTAAGAACTCTACCCATACTGTTTCCCAAACAGCTTGGTTTATGTGCACATTTCTTCAAGATGACATTTTCACCCATTTATTTCTATTTTTGGGCCTAATCCAAAGCCTGCTGGTATCACTGAATACTTTTCTAACTTCTCTTGTGTCTCCATAATGCCACACTTGCATGTGTCTACAAGAGTCCTGATGTCTTCTTGTCTGTCTTGGTTTAAAAGTGGGCTTATCTGGATCTCAAAAGTTGGGCAGTATTGGCATGAATACTTCAGAAAATTGGATTTAGAAGGGAGGCCAAATTTTGCTCTTACAGACACCCCGTGAAGCCTTGTTGACCCTCAGGGGGATCTGAAATGTCTGTTGTTAAAGAAGTTGACCTTTTCTATTAAACGTGCCATCAAATCCTATGATGTCATTACTGCAAATAACAGAGCATTTAGGAAAACAAACTGTTGCTAATAGTTGCCCATGTTTTAAGGGATAATGCTGGATAACTGACCCTGCACAAGAATTAGCAAATTGCACAGGGAGATTCCCTAAGAAACAGGGTCTATAAGAAACAAACCTCTTACAGTGGGTTACTGTAAAACATGTATGAAAAAAGACAATTATTAGAGCTTTGTTAATTTTGTTAGTATCTTAAAAGTGTAAAATTATTTTCTTGTGATTAAAACAAACAGCTTATTTCAAATAAAAAAATCCTGTACTCAGTGACAGGAACATGAGGTCTTCTGGTGGTTATGTACAAAGTGTAAAGGGGAGCACATACATACCCAGGGCAGCAGGATTCTCAGTATTAGGAGCGGGTTCAATTTATCACTTTCCCAACATTTTCCAGTGTTAGATATGCAAACACTGTGCTGTGCACACACACATATACATACATATTTCCTTTGGTGATATCTGGGGATTACTCAGTCGTCTTTCCCACTGCTCACGCTGACAACATAAACCATGATATTAATTCATCTTGGCATTAATTATTGCAAAATATCTCTAAAAGATTCTGTTATTTGATACCCCTTTTAAAATAATTTTGAAATGGAATGTGGAAATTATTATAACATAGTCTCTTAACTGCTCTCCATGTAAGTGTCTGTATCTATTACAGAGAGCCAACTGCTTTTCCTTTCTCCTTGGAGCTGTTTTCAGTGGGCTCAATCCATGCAGTGAGTGGATCCCTACCCTGTCACTGCAAGACTGGAGCTTTTGTTTCTCCTTTTTGAACAATTTATGACACTCAAGTGCAGGGGAATAAATAAACCAATGATATAGAGTAAAATTTGGGTAGGTTAAGGTTTAGATTTCCTTTACACTATATAGGGGTTAAGTTAATTCAGTGCCATTTGCTGTGAGCTAAACCAACTCTTCCCAATCTGGCCATTGTTAAGGACTGAATTTTTGACATGCTCACTTCTACCAAAATCAGTCTGGAAAATGGTCAGAAAACCCCGTAGTTCAGCCTGAGAAACTTTCAGTGACAGGAGACTCACCATTTCCTCTGTTGTAATCTTGCATTTTGAGGAGTGGTTGATCACAACAGCAGTGAGCAGCAGAGAGGAGGGGTGGTCTCCGGGCACCTGGGAAGCCATCCTGGGAAGATCACTGAGAAGAATGAACATGTTGTCACGTGTCCTTTTTCTCTCTAGCAATCCGCTCCCTCCCTCCCTGAAAACTCATGAAGCTCCGAAGCTGAGAAAAATCACTTGGCTAGACCAACCTTACCAGCACTATTTGTACAGGGGTTGCTCAGTCTGATCTGATGTTGCATTCATTTGCTTTGAAATACATGGTCGGTACAACATCACTTAAGAAATAGATACTTTTCTGACTCTTACCTCAGTTCTATTGTCCAGTGTTTCATGAGGGTAGAAGAATATTTTTATTAGGATATGCAAGTCAAAATAATTTAAATAGAGGATTATTGCACTAGATAGTTCTGTGACCTCAGAGTTAATTGTAATATTCTTAGCTGGAAAAGGAAAGAGTCAAACATACGAACACTAATTGCTAATGCAATGAGTTAGGTTGTAAACTTCTTACATGTTTACCTGTTTTCCAAATCCTGTGTGATAATTAATCCTCCTTACAGTATTTTTGGGACCAGCACTGATCTTATACTTTGTACTTTTTTTTCCTGATGCCATGGAATGCCTGAAATGATCTGTAACTGTTAACAAATAGCCAGGAAAAATTAAACACTTTTGTGGGTTTTTAAATCTAGTTTTGCCAGAATATTTAATTTAAACAACACACATGCTGTTTCTTTTACTTTTAATATAACGTATAGCACCAAGATTATTCAGATGCAGCCTGTAGTAGTCTAAAGATTATTGCCCTTTGGAGCGTGGACTTTGTTATTTACAACCATTTGCTACGTTTTAGCTTCATAAGGTATGAAAATAGCTGGTTAAAAACTCTACCTTGTACTTCATGAATAAATCCACTTTTTCATGCTTTTACAATGTCTTGCACAAAATTAAATGCACAAATTTGCCCAAATGCAAATGAAAACAGTGAACCTATTAAATTTTACATACCTTTATAAGCAGCAGGAATTTCAAGTACATCATTAGCACATATTTGTATAGACAGGTAAAATTCTTTTCAGTCTGATACTTGCCCTCTTCTCTATGGACAAACCTCAGTGCTTTATTTTTTCATAATCCCCATGGATCTTTTTAGTGTTCTTCTCTAACACAAAGCATGGTTCAATACCTGCACTCCCCTAGGAGTTTCACCAAGACATTTCACCATGGCTATGGCAAAGACAAAGAGCAACACATAACACTTCAGTCTTGCTCACGTTCTTCCTGGAACACAAAATAGATTAGGCTACGGGTCCTGCAGCACGGAATAAGATGGGAAATGGGCTGTGGGTGGGGGTAGAATATGAATTTTGTGGCCTGTAGTGACACCAGTTTCTTGGTCGTACAGCAGCAATAACACATTGAGAAAGAGTCACTATGGGCTGTTCTGTTGATCAGTTAACATTTGGGTAAGAGAAAGAAGGCATACTTTCTCCTCCAGCTTCCCAATAATCTCATAAATATATGTGGATTTGATTAATTTTCAAAAACAGATGTTTTTGAACTAACTAAACTGGCTAACTCTGGGACAACAAAGGGTAAACCCAAGGACTGTTGCTTCAGAATCAGAAAGGAAAGGAACACAAGTATCTGAACCGAATAATCTGCTCTAAGATACCTGTCTCCAAAAAGCAAGGACAAAGTGCTGTTGGCAAGGTTATGGTAAGCCATGACAAGACTGCATGAAAGAGGGCATTGTTCCCTGCCACTTCAGGTAGATGATGTGACTGATTGTTACCACAGCAATGAAGCAATACAAGGAGATGAACAGAGAGGAGTCTTCACTAGGAACAAAACCTACACAAATGACAGTTTATGACTCTACCTTCACTATCTAGATAACATCCACTACTGTCCCTATTACTCAAGTCCTTTAGTGCTGCGCTTTCTCAGTGTGCCTGTTTCATCTGAATCACTGGCCTTTTGCTTTTTCAGTGCTGCATTTTCATTTTCTGACTCCATAGATAGGTCCTCTTGGGTTGACTCTTCTGTTTCGCTGCAGCTCTCAGAGTGGAATCCAGCATTCTCTGCTATGACAGCAGGATCATCAGCCTCGTAACAACAGCAGCACTCCTCAAAGCTTTGGCTGTGATGAAGGTCCCTCTCCTCTTCACTGATGCCAGTTACCCCATCTTTTTTCTGCATTAAATCATGACTTGCTCTTCCCATGGTGAGATGAGCTAGCAGGGTTTCATTGCACAGATGCTCCTCATCTTCCATGCCCTCCATTCTTTCAGCCAGCTCTTCTGGAGAGGGCTGGCTCAGGTCAGGGTAATCTACAAGGATTGTGTCCTGTTTGCGCTTGAAGCAATCAGAATTATCATAGACAGGATAGGTCTCTTCTGGATAACCTTAGGAATAAAGTGATATGCAGCTTGAACTGTTATCAGCATTTAAAAGTAGTACTGACTTCAGTGATGGATGCACAAGTTAATCAGAACAGTTGTTAGCACTGCCAGTATGTGTCATAGAGCTAACGCCATGTATACGTCACAGTATTAAATGTGTGGCAAGGACGTGCAAAACATGACTCCCTGCGAGTCATTAGAAAGCCCCATTTATTTTTAGGGAGCCAGGATATCAACCCTGGCTTTCAGGAGTGAATATCTGAGCTTTGCTGAAAGCTATGGGAGTTAATAGGTGAAAAATTGCATGTCTTAGATCTTTAAATAGATCCTGTTTGTTTGTTTATTTCTATCTACAGATTGACTGATCCATGTTTTGAAGACTTTTGCTATAAACAGCATTATTTGTTAAGTTGAAAAACCAGATCTGCCAATGACTTTGTGCATTTCATTTTAGAAAATGCATCATGAACTTGACTTATGAAAACAGAGCTCGAGGCCACTGTTTATGCTTTATGTTTTGGATCATTTTTGAAAGCTGCTTAAAAAGCAAGGAATTAAGTCTGCATTTAAAATTACGACAGTGAGCAGCTCAAGTAGGATATCTTGAAAACACATTTATGTAACAAGTAAACACCGGGGAACTGAAAGGACATTAAAATAAAGAATTTTTAAAAGACAGCCTTACTGGAGTTGACTTTTACAACACTGAAGCAAACAAATGACTGATAATTAAAAGTAAAAACTGTAAGTTATCCAAAACATATTGATTTTGATTTCCAAGGGTTTTGTGATTTTTGCATGAAATCTAGCCCAGCAAAGAAAGGGAAAGAAATAAACCTACAGCAGCCAAGACCCAGCAGCAGATGGAGCATATGTGAATATTCATATGCCACTTTGGCAGCAGATAGTGTAGTGTTTACACTAAAGGAAATGCTGGATGCCTCAAAATCTATTTTCTTTCTATTACGGTTGGGAAGATAAACTACCTCTTGTGAAGTTTTGAACACTGACTTTTGGAAAGGAAGGACAAAGTTAACAAACAATTTTTAAAAGGTCCGGGACCATAAGTAATCCTCATTCCACTTTTCTCAGGAGGGTAATGGTAAGAAGGGTTCTTGCTTACCTTCCCAGTCTGCCATATAAGGAGCTTCTTCAGCTTCCTTCTCAGGAGAGATGCCATCTATGAATTTTCCTTCTTTCATAACTCTAGTAATTTCTCTGAGTTGCTGAAGTAACCTTTTTTCCTGGTCTGTTGTAACATTTTGAGTCCTGCTAGAAAATTAGACACCAGAATTCAGTCCACTGTCATTACAGGCTATTCATGAAGTTTGAACCCAACTGTTTGGTCCACCCCAGCAGCACAGTCTGCAGAAACCTGGCACTATTCAATGTCTGCAGGTGGTCTGCACTTCAGCTCGCTATAAAGGTTTATCCATTTATCCAGAAAGCCTGCAAACTTAAACAGGTAAAGGCAGGCAGGTACAGCCACCGTGAGAGCAAGATGAAAGTGACACACAAGCAAGAGCTATGGTACAAAAGACACTGCAGAAATTTCTGGCCTTTAAAAGAGAGTGGTAGGTGAGGATTAGAGGGCCATGCCTTGTTTGAAACTTATTTTGTAAAAAATGTAATTTGGAACCTATGCTACATTTAAAACAACTTGTGGGGCTGATCATATGATCCTCTAATGATCCTTAATTATGACTACTACAGGTATTAAATTTGCATGATTTCATTAAGAAATGACAGTTGGACACACCCTCATGTTATTAGAGTCAACAATGCTGCCTGGCAGGGAGGTGAAGGGAGAAGCAGGAAGGAAGATTTAAAAATCAAAAGAAGGTGTTACATTTAACTTGCCCTCTAAAGTTGGAGAGTGGGAGAGGACTGAGATTTTTATCAGATTAAAAGCAAACTATAATTTTGACTGGTTCTACATGGCTGATTCTAGTAATTACTACTGCTCAGGTAATACAATTACTTACTGTTGTAACGAAAATGCTTCCAACAGATTAGATCATGTAGTGATTACATGTTATTTCTCTGGAAAAAAAGTAGTCTCCTAAAAATCTTATGGACAAAAGAAGAAGTATTTGGAGGGTGGTGATCTGAGCTCTACTAACAAAGTAGGTCAGAATAAGAGACACTGGCTGTTCTTAGGGGTGAAAACGGTTCTGACTGTTATGCTTGTTTTGTCTTGAGTTTCAGGCTGTTCTTGAGCAGGTGTTTGATCTCTGTAAGTGCCAGTTCAAGCCTCTCAGGGGACTGAGGCACTGCTCTGGTGCTCTTTTGAATCTTGCCGTGTTTTAAGCAGGATCTATTGCCCCTAGTTACTCAGGGAGCATGGACCTCAGCATGCACAGAATGCTGAACTGTAGATGATACGTGAGGTCAGACAGATGATCTCTGGTGATCTCCAGACCATCAGATGGATGGATAATCTCCAAGATTAGACAGCTGCTCAGTGAATCTTAGGAGTGAGATGGAGCTGGAAACAGATGAATGCTTTTCAATTTAGGTGATTAGTATCTCCCTAAACCTTCTTTCAGGTACCTGAATTCTCATAAACCTTAAAACTTGCAGTGTCCATCTTCAGTTTTTCCTCTCGCTAAGTGTCGTGACTACAGCAGCACTTTGACGAGTACATTGTGCTACTCTACATATACGGGAATGACGGTGACGTGCTACTTACTCCACTAAAGGCAGCAGAGTCACCCTGGTTTAAAGCCAAAGAGATTAGCATCATACGACTGCTCCGTGCTGTCCCTGGGCTAGATTTTGTGCACAGTTGCACACACAGTTGTCTGTAACTGACCTTAGCTTAGGAGCAGTGCCACTGGTTTCATTAGCAGTGATTAAACTGTTTGAGACCACAAAGCTAAACATCACTGCTCTGCACTTCTCCTGAGGGGCACTTTGCCCCACAGTTTGAAGACCTGACACAGTCCCAACACTACATGGAGGTTGCCCTGAGTCCCCTCAAGTTGTGGTGGCAGTTTGTTCCACAGAACAAGTGAAGGTGTGAGAAAGCCTCCTCTCAAAATCATGGGTTATGCAGATGCAGAATTTGAGACGTGAATTAAGAGGCACACAAAAAGGAATGGTTTCATCAGCTAGCTGCCTTTGACAGAAGCTGTAATAGAACTGCCAAACTAATCCTCCTTTTATAGACAAGTGTTTGTAATTTGAATATGTATCACTTGGATGAAGACAGTGAAGCCTATCTGTTTAGCACAATGGGGAGATGTGCTAGCACAGATAATGGGATCAAGCAATGCTGCTGCATTGCTGTGGCATTTCATACAGGAAAATTCCTAATATGCAGGATACTCTCAATAGACAGCACTACTGTCTTATTGCAACACAACGTCTCTGTTCCAGAGTACTCCTCTTCCAGATACCTTGCTTAAAAGACAAATATTCCTGTAGAGAGGGAGAAACCAAAGCCCATGTACTATTTCTAATTCATTGAAGGCCTCTAGGAAGACTTACTGTAGGATGCTGGCAATGCATAAGACATCTGTCTGCCTGTGCACGGGAGATTTACCAGGGTATAATGCATTTATGAATACTAAGAGAACAACAGATGCAAAAGGTTTACAGTGTAAGAAAAGGTCATTATTTTAGATCTGTTTGTAGCTCCAGCACAGCTATTATGTTTCATAGTGGCAATGGTTGTTTTGTAGAGTCCCAGAGTGCTCACTAACAGGTACAGTAAAGGGTACACTGAGATCAGAACATTTCCTAAAGAGCTGCCATGACTGCAGTGAAAATCCATAATATAACATGATATCTCAGACATGTCAACTGGTATTTTTTTGCTTCGTGATCTTAAAATAATCTTTATTAAAATGCAGCCATAGCCCAAAAATGGCATCCCACAGAGTACAGCTTCTCTCACTCTCTTGCTCTCTCTCCTCCCACCCTCACCATCACATTTGCTCTGTTTATGGTAAAAATTAAGTTTTTCCAATTGACAGCCTGGTAAACAGGATTTTAAAACCAGGTAATTGAGCTGCATTATTTGTACCTCTTACCTAATTACTAAAAATGAAGATTTTTTTTTTTT
Source organism: Brachypteracias leptosomus (assembly GCA_013401335.1). Taxonomy (NCBI): domain Eukaryota; kingdom Metazoa; phylum Chordata; class Aves; order Coraciiformes; family Brachypteraciidae; genus Brachypteracias; species Brachypteracias leptosomus. The sequence goes on from VYZX01016219.1 coordinate 488,699, forward strand.
TTTCACAAGAGAGGTATTGTACAATATTCCCATTGAAAAAAAAATATTTACAGGTATTCTTCAGTTTAAAGTGGTTTCAAATTACCAAATTTTACAGATGGTGGTGAAACAAATATGGGTAAGACATCCGTGGGAATGGGCAGGGAAATCTTTTGTACCCATTGTGTCACTGTCCCAACATGGACACACTCTGCTAAAAGACTGGAAAAAAAGCAATATGCATTCTTTTAATGCAGGGAGCCCTGTATAACCATCAATCAAGACTTTCTGAATGATCAAATTCTTAGCAAGGTTCCTCATCTCTGACGAAAGGTACTGGACTGAAAAGTTCTACATTTAGAAATTGAAGATCCTGAGGTTCCCTTAGTTAAAGAATGTGACAATAAATTACAATGCTATCATTTAAATTTTTAACCTGTTGAAGAAGCTCAGACCTCAGCACTATTACAAACACTGTGTGTTATGGTGATACATGGATTTTTGTGACAATGCAAAATACATCCTTTGGTTTGGTCACTTGCACTTCACTTGGCAGGCTGGGAGGTGCTTTGCCATGTCTTGTATAATGGGCCCTGGGGTCTTTCAGCATTAGTTTAAATTTAATACCAATTATTTCTTTCTCTGACTTTTCTATTATAAAGATTTCTGTTTAACTGCATAGTAATAAATGGAACTCAAGTAATTTTTGCTCGCTGCTTCTTTCCTTTTTATTTAAATCTACCAACATCCAGGTTGAATAAGCCTAGCACTGTGCTCTGTGTTCTAATTACACTTTCTAACCATATGTTTTATTTTTAAGACATTCATCTAGTATTACTGAACTTAATGAGTATCACAGTGTACATTAAGAAAGCTGCAGAGTCTGTGTTTATTTGAAAAACAGCTATTTGCTCCATCTAGAGGTGCTTTTCCCCTTCTCTTTAAAGAGGCTATATACAAATTTCTTCGTTGGATTCAGATTCTTATTTCCCCTGAGGCCTTCAGATCCATCTATATAAATAGACTGGTTAAACAAAGGAGGGAAGTTCTACTAAATAGAGGCTCTGAGCCAGTAACACAGAGTGGAACAAATACTGGATCAGACCCTAAACCCATTTTCTCTGCAAAAACATATCCTATCCTGAGAGTCAGCACAATATGGGCAGCTCATAAGCCTATTTCTGTCAGCTTAAAGATACATGTAGAGCACTGCATTAGCTCTCCAAAACCAAGATGAGTAGTAGTCAAAATAGTATCTTCCGTTTCACTAACAAAACCAGGGCAGCTCAGGGGTTCTCCTGCTGGAGCCTGGCCTACCAGTCAAGCCTGGCACCTCGTCTGGCTGAGCAGCTGCAATACCAGGCACGGTGCAAAGTGGGCAGAGCTACACACTCAAAGGGGATGTGATTTGAAGGATAAATGAACATAACGTGCAAGTTCGGCACAGAATTGTTCCTACAGACTGATCCAGCCAAAGTTAATATGCATTACAACCTGAAGAGCTATCCTTTCTTGCTTGCAATCATCTTAATATTCATGGTATTTAAATTTTCAAACACTGCAGTTATGCATTATCTTATGGATGTGTTGTTGCACTCCTTATGAAAAACACAGACTTGTTTCCACTGTTTATACTGTAAAATAGTGATCTCAGATTTGTAGCAAACAATAAACATAATATATTTTTCAACTCTGATTTTACTACTCTGTTTTTTTCTCTTTTTAAAATTTATTTTATATTTAGAAGCAAAGGCATAGATTTACTGGTTATAGGGTGGAACTAAGTTATGGAATCAGATTATTATACAATTCTGCCCTTAAAGAAATATTTTATGGATATTCTAAGAGGTATTTATATACATTATAACAGTATTTCTATTTAGAAAAATAAACCAGGGATCTCTTAGGAATCATTCAGTTTACTTTGGTCACTTAAAACAAGTTGGTTTATATACTTTAAATGTAGATGGTTTATTTCCTGTTTACACTTATTTGTCACTATCTTCCAAATAATGCACTGTACGAAAGAGAAAGGGAGGGATAGATGCTTTTCTGTTTAAGGAAAATTATGTTAGAAAAAACTATTTATATTAACTGCAGAACAAAAAGTGTGATGTGCAAAATCAAATATCTACAATTTGTAGTAATAAAAATGCTATTTTAATACAGCCGAAGTAAGAAAGTTTAATCTCTAATCAGAGTGAGATCTCTCCTTAAAATGCAGTAATTTGAAACATACCTGTCACAGTTAGGTCCCACTCTGTTGATTAATTTTTCCATAGCTTCTTCTGTCTCTCTCAGTTTTTCCTGGAGTTGAGCGAGCTCATAGTCAGCTGTAAAACAAACAAACCCCCAAGATTTGTCAGTAAGAGCTTTGAAAATGTATCCCAGTCCCATTATCACAGGTAGCTAGCTATTCTGTACCCAACCAGACTGGCTGTGAGGAAACTAAAACATGGAGCTTGAAGAGTTCTACCTACTCCTCCTGGTTTAAGAAGGTGAAGACTATTGCCAATGGTAACAGGACACACCGAAAGCACCTTCTTTCAAAGGCTCCTGAGCAACCTCCTAGTAAGCAGCGTGAATGTGCCACTGTAAATGCCCTGGAGATGAGAATTAGGGAAAAGAATATATCTCCCCCCCCAACACACACATCCTAGGGAAACCACAGTGTTTTACTGTCTACTGCAGAATTAATAGTCCTTATGGAATTTCTCTGTTATGTCCTCGGGAACAGAGACAAGAGGTCACTTGAGCATTTTCTAACGAGTCTAAGGCCTGAGAAATCACAGCTTTATCAAAGATAATAAAGTTCATGGGCTTGCTGTCATCCAACCCTGCACAGGTGAGCCAGGGCAGGCAGCAAGTGTCAACGGTCTGCCAGGCTGAGCAGGATGAACAACAGCTAGCCACACAGTGTCTGTCTGGGGAGCAAAGCATGGTATTTCCACGGTTGCTCTTTTTTCAAAAAATATGGCCATAGTACACTAGTAGACACAGATACATACATGCAGGAACACCATACTGGCTTTAATTTAGTCAAAAGTATTAACAGTAAAGATGCAACAGCATGGATGTCAACAAAAATGCTTGAGCTCCTTGTTTGGCTTTTGCAGCTCGTGCTCAAAAACCCAATAGCTGAGAGTTTGTTGTTCCTCCCTGCAGAACAAAACAAAACCACCCTGGTTTATTAAATATTCAGCTGCTACAGGCACACTCAGTTAAGCAGCACAAAGGCACAATGGAACTCTCACATAGTATAAATGGAGAAAGCCATCCACAAACATCCTGCTTTTGGAAAGCATTCTCTATTCCGCAAAAAATGTCATTACTTAATGGATCACTGATGTCATTATTTTGCATTGCTGAGGCTTTAAAAATAGGGGAAGGGGAATTGGCAAAGAGAAAGAAAGTTACTTCCTCCAAGTCACTATGTAAGTGGTGACTCAGTCTGCAGGTTCCTAGTCCAGTGACTTGTTCCCTGCTCTGCTACAGCTTGCCATGAATGCTTTAGGAATACAAATGAAGAGTTCTAGAAACAGCAGAATAATTTTCATCAATAATTCGTTGGGTTATAATGACGGTAAATGTTTAACTTACTCAAAGTTACTTTCTCTTACCAAACATTAGAGAAAAAATACAATTACCGTTGCTAATAAATTGCACAAAATTGCCAGGCACAGTGCACTACGAGTGCACTGAAAATACAATCTATAGCACCGAGTACATTAAGTATTCTTAATATACGCATTAATGTCAAGATAATTACAGCTATGTTAAGAGAATTACCTTACTGCTAGCACTTTCTATAAAGCCCTAAGTACTTTTCTTTCCTATTACAATTTAGCCAGCCAAACACAACTCATTTAAATACTGTTAAGTACTCATCCAAACTTCAATAGTAAGCTTATTAATTTATCTAATAAACGTCTACAAATACTTGAATCTATCCCACTGATGTTTAGGTAAAATCAAAATAACATTTCAGAATACTCTTTGCTTGCTTTATTGTACTTATGAAAACTTCGAGCATTGCAAATGCAGAAAGAAAAGAGTAGTGAAGTGCCTGGTGATGGCTTAGAATTCACAAATTAAAAAAAAAAAGAAGTTCGCTTTTAATAATATCTTTATAGAATATTACGGATTATGGAATAATTATAGATGGACATCCTATTATCCATTTTTAATCATTAGCTACATAGCTTTTCAGCAAATCCTTACAGTTAATTCAGGGAACTTTATGAAAAGCCATTGCTTCCAGAGGGACTTGGGATCGGGCGACTATCGCAGAGTCTCATTAGCTGAATGAGATTAGAAAGTGACGGTGCAGTAATTCACGTTAACTCTTGCTCATTCCAACACAGAAGCTCCTGGATTGTTCTTTATGGGGGGAGGAACAGAAGCTTTAAAGTGTGCCCAGAACTGGAAGAACCCAGTTGGACAGTGCCTCTACAGAGTCAACAGAGACTCGGCTATGCCTCAGAAGCCATACTCACTGATTTTCCTCTTCATGTTTCCAGGTGCTGCAGTAGGGCATTTCCGCTCTCCAGGAGTAGTTTTTCCCTTGGAAGCCAGCTGATGAATGAAAACAGAACAACCCTTCTTAGAGTTACTGCAATAGTAATATATAAGCCCTAAAGGTGATAGAAAAGTAAAATATGCCAGGAAGTAACCACAGAAAAACATACCCAGCAACAACAGCACACAACCATGAAAGATCCCAGGGGATTTTGCCAGTTGAAGACACTTGGAACAAATTATATTTTTAAGCATAGTGAAAGCATAACTCAGTCATAGTGAAAAATAACTTCATTTTAGAATTATTTATCTGTTCCATTCTTCTGCATACAGGAGGGGAAAAACCCCCTAAAGGACAGGTTCTGAAGGAATTACATATGACCCAGCTTGTCCCTCTTGCAACACTTTCTGCCATTATTCCTTACCAACTTTGTACCTGCAGCACAGATACTGCCTGGTTCTACCCTGGCTGCAGGGTATCTATTTCTTTCATCTTCTCTGTGTTTGAGCAGTTCACCCAATTCACTTCATTCTTGCCTCTGTCTGTCCAGAGCAGACTTGACTGTTTGGACACTGCTCAGTCTGGATTCAGCCCTCACTCAAAGGAAAAACCATTCCCACAAGTCCACCTCTCCCTCGTCCCACACAGCTGGCTGTCATCACCTACACACAAGTCACATCTGTGTAACAAAAACCTATAAGAAGTTCAAATAACATGTGAACCACTTGAGGGGTACTTGGGCTGTGCTTTTTAAAACTAGCTTTGAAACAGCCCCTTAGCAGGGGTAGTTCCAGCACTCAATACAACCTTACAAACCCCCATTCTCCAACACCATGGTGCTTTTATTCCAGCAGGTATGCAGAACTGCACTCCCTCTCTCCCACTTCAAACCCATAACACAATACATAACATATACAATATGTAAATATAATACATAGTCAAACATAATAGAAAAGAATACTATGTGGGCATTCAAAGTCAACATAACATTCTTCTAGACATAAACATTTTCCAGAGGGGAAAAAAAAATCCTTAAAAAAATTGTAAGAGGTCAGGGTCCAATATAAGATCACAACAATCTTCCCTGCATTCTTAGCTACAGTCTTTGCAGTAGTAAAAACCACAAGATACACCAATCTTTCAACCAATAATCAAAGCTCCAGCATAAGAAATTTTTTTTAAGCAGTACTGAAATAGAACCATGTACAGAAATGGGACTAATGGAATCACGTACAGAAATGGGACTATCATTTCTGTTTTAAGGGGGTTTTTTAGTTATTTTCTTAGTTACTTTTAGTTATTTCCCTAACTTGTCAATTGATGTTGGTCTTACCTTAAATAAAATGTACAGGATATATAAAAAGATGCCAAATCCATATATAGGGATAATCTGCCCCACAAGACCTCTCCCAGTTCCACCAGTGCTTCCACCACCACCTCCACCTGCCTTGGCTTTGGCAACTGCTTCAGCAAGGTGAGACCTTGGAAAATGAGGGGTAGGTCGGCTGTCGGGAGTGGGCTGGTAATGCATCCTTGGTGGAAAGCGACCAAGCTTCCCTGCAAAAAAACACACAATGATTTTTTTTTTCTTCTATTACTGTGCAGCTGGCCTATATTCTCCACTTTTTAATGCACCACCACTGATGAATAAAAAAGTCACCTGTTGGACTGCAAGTACTAAGCCTGTAAACTCAATCCTCAGTCACTTACTATGTGCAGTGCTAGGAGTTAGTTATGCACAATTACTCCCTTGGTTTTAAGAAGAGAAAAAGCTGGCAGGGCAATTAACAAAACATGAATTTTTAATAGCTATTTACATGTCCAAAGACACCATGAATCAGCATCCTTAACAGGATGAAACCTGAACTCCTACTTCTGGTCCTCTGCCCCCCCCAAAAACCCCCCAACAACGTAGCTGTTTTCTGCTGTGAGCCTGAATTACACAAAGACATTTTAATGTATAAACCACCACCCATCTAACATCCTGATACACAGCTGCAGTGTTTGGCCAGTATGGATTTTCAGCTATTGCTATAAAAGTAGTATTTTACCTGATTTTACTTGTTTTTTCATGAGTAATGAAAAAGTAAAGAAACATTGTGGCACCTCAAACTGTGCTCTTAAAAAAGGTGAAAAGAAAGCAATGTAAGAAAGAAAATTGAGTATAGCTTGGGACACGCTATCTTCAGCTTTCTAGAGGGAAAAAAAAGTGGTTCCTAGGCTTGAGAGAGGCAGAGCTAATTTAAAACAAGAAAGGGGAGTGAGCATAAATGGATGCAAGAGTAAGACTGCAGAGAGCCTGAAATGCTGCTGTGGATTATTTCATTCAAATGAAAGGCACTAGAATCTCAATAAATCTAAGCTCACATATTATTCTACTCTCTTGCTGCCATCAACTCAAGAATTTTGCCATGAAATTCACTATTTTACTCCTCTGTGTACTTAACATCCTGCTTTCTAGCTCCATACCCAGTCTGAACTGGCACCTGCACTCCCTTCCACTCAGTGGGACTGAACTGAATTACTTGGCTGTGAGCCTGGGGGTGGCAGGCGTTGGATGGAAGCACCAGAGATGGGGACTGCCAGGCTGGGCTGCAGCTCACCCCAATGCCAGCTGCAGAAGTCCCCTTTGCTGGCACACGCTGCAGGAAAGCCAGGCAGCCTGGACACTGCTCACTGATGCTGGGGAAGGATTCAGGCACTTGCATTAAGAAAACGAAAACCAGTTTTGAGATAGCACTGGAAATAGCTAACTGTACTTCTGTGAGTACCCAGCTGCAAATATGGGAAGCAAGAGAAAATTAGATTAACATTTGCTCTTGCTAGGAAATGCCATCATAGGCAGCTAAATTCCTGAACAGAGAACTACAGTAAACGCACATTAGGCAGTGATATCAATGATTTATGACGTTCTACTGTTAGAACCATGTTTTTCTTGTAGGCAATGCCATACATTCTCTGAGTGATGTAGGCTTTAGTGAAGCTGTCCAGGTACATCACTACTGACCAAACCTGCTCGCAGATTAGCTCAGGCTTAACTTTGAGGAAGCTGTTACCATGCACTTTAATTGTAGTGAATTATTCAAAGTCTGTGATGGAGAGCAGAGCATCTTATTTACAAGAAAGTCCCACTGCTCCAGCAGGAATGCCTTGTAGCAGTAGGTCACTCAACACAACATCACTCAAGCATGATGTTGTGTAGAAAGCAGCATCGCTGAACTGGGATGGAACAGCAGGGTAGATAAACCATTGCATAACATCTTATATTCATGCAGATATTCTTCATTAAAAAAAAAAAGAGATCAAGAAAGCAGAAGATATTTGACCAAGGTGAATCTGTATTTAAAAGGAACAGTTTTTTAAATTATCCACAAGGCCTCATTTGTGCTTTAAAAGATGCAATCCAATTACAGATAATCAGGCCGAAGGGACACACACTACTCATCTCATTATCAAAGGGGAAATTTTATGGCTCCTAGTTCTAAATCTTCCCTGTTGATTTTTAAACCTTTATTTTCTTATTTTGATAATGATTTCCTTATTTTAAAAACTATTATTTTCCATAGCTTGTTATTTTGAAGAACCCATGCATAATACAGGGGAAATTGATGGCACAGGGAATTTACACACAAAGCTGTCAAATACAGAGTATATCAATGGAAATGCAGAGCCGTTTGGATGCCACTGTCAAACAAGACACCTCGTGCTATTAAATACCCCAGCACCCTAGCACACACACTGGTAGGTGATGTGACTGGATTCCACATTTCCAGAGGTGAAACAAACCACTTTCAAGTGGTGACAACAACATACTCTCCATCAATAAAATCAAGAGACTCTTCTCCGTGAGCACAGAAGGGCAGGTGCTGGGTCCTTGTTTACTGCACCACCCAGTCTCCAGTGCTGATGGTGAGCACTTCAACGGGACATGTTCTGTGGCATGGGGGGGGACGGGCACTAACTTTCTTTTAGCTTTGAAGAGTGTCACAGTGCTGCTTTGCTTTTGAGCCCTTTCTCTACTCCCCTGTGACAGCCTGAGGGCTGCCTTCCCCCAGACCTGCCTGCCGCATGTGGTAACTCCACTGAACACACCCTACCTGGCTTTGCAATCTTTTTACCCAACACGCTTAATAATTTGTCAGTTTAATACTTCAAATCAACTTTGCAAACCAGCTACAGGGCAAGCACAGCATGTTTTATCTAATCCTGTCCCTTCAATAGCTTTAAGTCCAAAACCAAAATTACACCTCAGCTAATGTTTGTGGTGTTTAAGAGACTGCAGGTTTCTGAATGCAGATTAAGTCCTTAACGAGCAGTATTACTGTGAGGTTTTTTAAATCTTTTAACAATATTAACAAGCAACTGAAAAAAGCAAATCTTAAGAAGTATATTTATAGCACACCTAATACAACAGCTGATAATATTCAGACCATCCAAGTATCTTTCTTCCAAGACAGCTGTTATGCAGGCAACCTAATAGGGTTTAGGCATTGCTACTGACTATTTAGGAAGTTGGTAGTTAGTATCTAGACTTAACACTTAGTCTAGATAATATGTCTTTCTGCAACACCTGACGAGCTGCAAAATCCTGGGATACGTACATACATATATACACACACATATAATAAAAAAATAAAGTCTGACACATAGTGCATATAGGCTGTTGTTACATTTAGTTTGCACTCCATTCATCAGGAGATTGATGAAACATGACTTCATTTATAAAATGCATATGTTCTTCAGACCCCAGGAAGCGCAGGAGGAGGGGTGGAGATGGGAAATGACAGTCTGGGAAGCATGTGTGACTTGTCCAAGCTGACAGCAAGGCAAAGGATGCTGTTCTCATTGCTCTCCCAACCTCAACAAAGCTGCTCCTCTGGGGGACAATACCCACAATTCTGCTCATGTTCTGCAGTAGGAGCTCTGCCTATTTTCTTTCTTTCCATTCCAAACCCATGGTTACACTGTTTTGTTTTGGAAATGCTAAGATTGTGTCTTCACCAAGGAAGACACTTACTGTTCCTTACTGAGCACACAAACCCAACCAACCAAAAACCACAACCCAAGAACAAACCAGGTAGATGTTGTGCAAAAGCTGTAACTGAAAAAAAATGTGACAGTGAGATTCAGAACTATCCTCCTGCCTCAGCTATGCAAATTCCAGTTCCCAAACCTCTCTACAAACTGTACTCTGACTCCTACGTTTAGGGATGCTTAGGCACAACTCACATTTTCCTGATAAAATGTTCATCTGAAACATTCATGAAATGTTCATCTTTTTTAGTGACTGAAAAAAACCAAACCATCACTTTTTCAGATATTCACAATGATCATAATTAAATACACTTCTGTGAGAACCAGAACTCAAGAGTTTTGTGCATTTTTCTCCTCTGCTCTGTTGGATGTGATATTTAAAGAAGATGTGTGCTCTAAGCAAAGCTTTCTCTAAGCAGGACATGCAAGACCTCTCTCTGGCAGACACCAATAAAGAGACATTCATACTGAAGCCTCCGTCTCAGGACACTTGAATCAATCTTTAGCCCCTCTCAGCAGTGTGTTTTCATAAAACATTTATTTTCTTTCTCTATCTCTCTCTCTCTGTCTGTCCAACGATATGAATTGGCCAAAGGCTTCTAAAACTGCAAGTGGCAACAGACAGAACGAAACATGGACTCCATGATAAAGTCACTTGATCTTCTATAGACTAGAAGTGTCCTCCTAGATTTGCTTGCACAGCCATTACGTTTAGTATAGTAGCTTAGAATAATCTATACAGAAACTGTTTTCTTGACATTTAATCTAAACTCTCTTTCAAGCCACTATATATTTTTCTGCAGCTCTTCTTTAACATCCTCTACTTTCTCCAACACATCTTCCCACAGAAAGCCCAAGTAATTAATCCTTTTCATAACGTTACAAGTTCACATTCGGTTCACTGTTGAGGCCATTCTCTGTCAGTATCATACACTATCACAAGACCTATGTTTTAGATTTTTTTTACAAGTTCAGTCATTTATATTTTTCTCTTCTAAATCTTTTCATTCTGGCAGACAGTGTAGCATCAAGATGAACTGGACAGACAGTATGCATTCATTTAGTTCTTTTCCTGATATTTCCAAAATAGCTCTAGCTGTGTTCCCAATAACACAGCTTTAGAAACCTATCCAGAAAAGGTTAGGAATGACAATTCTAAAATCTTTACTTTAAACCACTGCACAGGTGTTTTTAATATACACAGTCAAATGCTCAAACATTATTAAACGTTTCATTGGAGGTTAAAACCACAAAAACTACCCAAAATAGAACCATCTTAATTTTCACAAGTAAGGATGCCTGCAGGCATTGCACAAATCCAAGCTGGGCAGAGGCATCACCTCAACTGTCGCGTATTTTTCCTGTAAAGCTGATGCCACTTGGCTGTTCGTAAGAATGCAGGCAGACCTATTGTCATGGAGCTGTAACATCTGTCTTAAACTTCCAAATTATACAGTAGCTTTACAAAATGCACAGCATGCATTTATGAACACTAGACTTAAAAGTACTTTGTAAAGTGCTAGTAGGTCCTCTTTTCCAAAAAATTAAAAAAAAAATAATTCTACTGCCTGCCTATGAAATAGAAATGTGACACATCCACAGTAAATTCTTTAAATAAGTTCTTTCATATACATTAAATTATTACTGTGAAAAAGAATAACCTTCCTGTCCAAAAGGTAATATGAACTTCTATAGGCTACATTCACCATTTTCCTAAAAGAGACCTCAGAAAATGGCTTCATTAGAGAAAGCACCATCCCCATGCTTAAGGTCTGTTTCCATAAAAAGCCTTCTGGTAACACTGAGTTCTAACAAATGGTAGTAAATTCTAAGAATGTTTTATTCAGAGGCATTTTGCCCCCAGACTACAATAAGCACTTTATTAGCTTCAAGAATGACATGATTACTTCGAGTCCCTGAAACCTCTGTCAGGTAACTGCAGTTTTCAGTTCACTGAAGAGGACGACTAACGACAGAGAAATGAATTGAACTGTTCAATCAAGATTTATCCTTCCAATAAAAAAATAACTTCAGGTGAAATAACATTAGGTCTACAGAGCAGGTGTAATGAAATTCTTGCTATCAAATTGAAAATATGAGCTATAAATTCTCATCTGAAACACATGGGCCGAGGTGAGTGAGATATTACATCCTCAGCCAAAGTCGGGTGCTGGGGTGTGGCAGAGGGGCACGGTGAGCATCCGCTCTGCACCAGGCACCCTCTGACTTGTGCTGGGCTGGGAGCTCCTGCACAATGATGGAAAGGGTGTTTATACTACATACTGATGATGGAAAGAGTATTTATGTTGCCTATTATTAAGCATTTAATTGTGGCAGTGATTAGTCAGTTTACATCACTGCTTAAAGCAGGTGTGCTAGAGCAGGTATGAACATCATTCATCAGACAGATGCCAGTGAAAGTAAATTGGGGGCAAGTTTTTTGTTGTTTTTTTTTTTAAAAAAGCTAATTTTTCTGTCAGATCAAGTCAATCCAGTCCATTCTGCAGCCACAGAAAGAAGCACCAGACCATCAACCGGCAAATGCCCAAGAATGCACTGTTGTGGGAAAATGGTTTGTCAATGTCTGTTATCTGGTATCACTGTGGGATCAGAGTTGAGAGCTGCACAGGAGCAGAAGTTAACAGAGAGCCAGTACCACCTCCCAGAGTGCCTGCTCCCACCCATGCTCCAGGTAGGGGACACCACAGTCACCACTAAGCCCCTGTGTCTTGTGATCATAGTGCGGCCTTTCTGGGGCCCAGCACCGCTTCCTCACTGTATTGCTCTTCATGTGCTATCAAAAATCCAGCTGCCATTCAGGCTTTCAGTGTTGAGATTCTCCCATGAAGCTATAAACCTGTAGATTTACAATGCCAATGAACCTATGTGTGAGCCAGCACAGGCAGGTCACAGGAACAGCCACAAAACCAGATGAAATGCAAAGGGTAAATTTATTTTCATTACTTCACCAACTGGTGGATCCCCAAAGCAATTCCTGAGCAGAGGCACACAAGTGGGGACATGGGCACCATGGAGTTCAGCCTGTGCCAGGGAATCACCAAACCTGCTGTTTTTGCCTGTGTGTTGAGGACTCACCCAGGCAGAGTTTACCAGTGTGCTTTGATCTTTCCCACAGCAGGGCTGGAATCTCAAGCATGTTTGATAGGTTGCCTTGAAGTCTATCACAGGTCTGTTATAAAAACACAGATGTTCTACTTGTCAAACCCACAAGACTAAACAACCATTAATATGATAAACGTGTTTTCCTACACCCCAGCTGCAAGATTTCAGCATGTTTACAATCCTCCTCCCCAGTCTTATTACAACCCATATTCAAGTTCTTAAAGACCAAGAACACACGCACAGAGCAGCCATGGAAGGCTAGCCATGGTACTGAAGTCATTATTTTTGTTCAATGTAAAATTGTTTCAACAGTAACTTCAGTCTGAATATCATTAAAAACCCTGGTCAAATGAAATCAATGTCACTGAAGTGTGCAGTCAAGTAAGAACCAGGCTGCTGGCAGGATGCAGAAGACACTGCACACCAAGTCCTTGTGGGACTGCATCCAGCACAATCTGAACATTCTCTGTACCTCCTTCAGCCTCACCTCTGGCTTGCGAGCCACCCTGG